>OY856367.1:10018463-10413463 GCA_963693475.1 Ectropis crepuscularia
TTAGTATCTTATGTTTATAGCTATGTGCTCTATATTTTTGAATTAGTATGTTTTATTTATCACAGCCCTACACGCGTCACTGCGTCGTAGGAATTTCTCGCGAATTCAATATCGTCGTTTTACTGTTCGTTTTTGTTTGTACTGTGGTCTGTACTATGTAAATGTCGTTGTTACAAGTTACAATAAGCGTATTCAATCGAATTTAAAAGAGACGCAACACTTCATGTAAATTACCTACCGTTAATGAACGATGCTAAATAATTTCGATAGGTATTGTTAACACAATTAACACTTCTTCTATTATTTATTCCTCGTGAAAGAATAGGCCAGTAATGAGAAACCTACTTTTTTTTAAAGTCGGTTAAAAATAGAATTTAATTTAGCACAAAATTTTCCGATCCATTATTTTTTATGTAGAGTTAAGGATCTATACTTACTCACTTACTGTGATCCTAAATACTGCATAAAATCACAAAATGCTGACAGATTCAGATGCAGCTTCAAGCGCTATCTTGAAATAAAGTAGCCAAGTGCGAGTTGGACTCGCCCATGAAGGGTTCCGTTCCAGCAAGTAACATAATATACTACATAGTACACATAGTTCTTGTAGTTCGTTGTAACTTTGATCGAAGTTTTAATAATAGTGTATTATACGTACTAAAAAAAAACTACTCATCAGATCGAGTTCAAACTAATTTTCGTTGGTAGTTTTCGTGGTAATGTACATCATATATTTTTTTTAGTTTTTTCATTGTCTTACTTTAGAAGTTAGAGGGGGGGGGGACACACATTTTACCACTTTGGAAGCGTCTCTCGCGCAAGTTATTCAGTGTAGACAAAAATTATATTAGAAACCTCAACATCATTTTTTAAGACCTATCGATAGACACCCCACACGTGCAGGTTTGATGAAACAAAAATTTTTGAGCTTCAGTTCTCAGTATGGGGGGCATCCCTAATTTTTGTTTTTTTTAAAAACTTTTGTAAAAATCTTAATGCGGTTTACAGAATACATCTACTTACCAAGTTTCAACAGTTTAGTTCTCGTAGTTTCGGCAAAAAGTGGCTGTGACATACGGACGGACAGACAGACAGACAGACAGACAGACAGACAGACATGACGAATCTATAAGGGTTCCGTTTTTACGTTTTACGGAACCCTAAAAACATTTTTTAAGCTATGCAGTTTAAGTCAAGAATTATATAGTCCGAGATCCCAGAGCTCCCAGACGTCGCCTATTTTCTGATGAATGAAATGTGGACGATTGAGTAGAGTTAGTAAGTACTAAGAACACATGCTTACTGGCTAACTTGCCTAGACGGCCAATTTTGAGATATGGGGTAATGAATGTACATACAAACATTACTTACTTCACGTATTTTCTAATAAGTGATTTCACGTATGTTGTAGGCAACATCCTTAAAAACAAGGTTCCAATACTCCCAGACACTTTCCGTCAGCCGTTTTTCTTAACAACTCCAAAATAATAATTTAACTTCACTTAAATTCTCATGCTCCATTTGTAAATATGTTTGTCAGACAACTATTTTGTTGCTTTTTACAATAAGATAGACCAATCTAAGGGGGCAATCATCCCCTAAACTCAACTGTGGGTAAGAGCGAGAGACTGAGTGAGACATTTATTAGGAAATATTGACTTAAAATTGAGTTTAGGGGATGATTGGCCCCTTAGATTGGTGACAGACCAATTTTTGGAAAAAGCTTTAAAATAGTTGTCTGACGAACATATTTACAAATGGAGCATGAGAATTTAAGTGAAGTTAAATTATTATTTTGGAGTTGTTAAGCCAAACCGAAGTAACTATTTTCTGATCTGTGGCCAAACGGCCGACAGAAAGTGTCTGGGAGTGTTGGGACCTTGTTTTTTAGGATATTGCCCACAACATACGTGAAAATCACTTATTAGAAAATACTGGAAGTAAGTAATGTTTGTATGTACCTTCATTACCCCATATCTCAAAATTGGCCGTCTAAGCAAGTTAGCGAGTAAGCATGTGTTCTGAGTACTTACTAACTCTACTCAATCGTCCACATTTCATTCATCAGAAAATAGGTGACGTCTGGGAGCTCTGGGATCTTAATCTAATAGAGATTATTGAAGGGAAAACTTCTTTAGGCGCGCCTAGACAGATTTATTGTAGGCTGTGAATTTAATTCTAGCGTCACGCTCGGGTATGATAAGAAATCTTCGGGTAAACTCGGGACCATGCCCATTGGCCATCTAGAAATGCGTCAGCCAATGGGAAATGCTGAAAGGGCGTGGCCTGCCCATCATGACATGGCCATCTAGAAATGAATCAGCCAATTAAAAATGCTGACGCATTTCTAGATGGCCATGCCATGATGGGCAGGCCACACCCTCCGGCAACACCCGTGTAGTTTCCAAGGTAAGCTATCAAATTCTGAGTTATAAGTTTTCACTTCTATCGGCAGTTCCTATGACTGCCTATTTTTTGTTGTCTAAAATAAAACTTTACACTTTTTGTTTGCAGCAAACTTTTTTGTAAAACTTACTGTTTATGATTTAAGGCTCTGGCGGTTAATCTCTCGCTTTATTACATTACGGCTAGCCGTGTTAGCAATTTAGGAACACACAGTATTCAACGCCATGGTTGTTGAAATGATAAGAAATCTTCGGATAAACTCGGGACCATGGCCATGGCCATGGCCACGCCCTCACGACCACGGTTTCACCCGCGCAGCTTCCAAAGTGCTTTTCAAGTTCTGAGTTATAAGTCATGTCTATTAGCATTTCCTATGACTGCCATTTTTTTTTTGTAATCTCGGCTCTCAATAGGCTGGAGTGTCCTATTGATATTTACTACAAGTATCTTTGATCAACTGTGGTTTATATGGAATAAAGAAAGTATGAATATCGACTGCCCTCGTGGCTTAGTTGGTAGTAGCTCTGCCTGCGAAGCCGAGGGTCGTGAGTTCCATTCCCACCTAATGCAAATATTTGTGTGATGAATTCAAATGTTTGCACTGTGTCTGGGTGTTTCTATGTATAATAAGTGTATATTTACAACTGTATAAGTATTATATCAGCTATCTGGCCGCCATCATACAAGCTTTGCTTAGTTTGGGGTCAGATGGTGTTGTGTGTGAATAGGGTACCGGACTGGGTCAAAAATACACCATCCTAATTAGTCCGTCAGCTAGAAAAATATTGGACACGTATTTTTTGTTTTTTTCATAATATTAAAAATCGTCAAAGATATAGACCATCAAACTTCGAGAGTGGGGGCTCGCGACGTCACTCGTGAGTAAAAATCGTACTCACAAGTGACGTCACACGAAACTTCGAAGCGCTGTATCTTCGTCATTTTTTGTTTGTGAAACAAAAGAAAAAATACGTATACAATATTTTTTTGCAATCTAACTAACGGGCTACTTATTTTTTTTGAGGATTGTACCCTATTGTCCACCAATATGTATTTATTTATATATGCGGATATTTCTTTCAAAACACTATCTTACGATCACACCTAAAATAAACCAAGCTCGTACTATGAGGACTAGACGGCCGATATCCTACTATCTTAAAATTAGATCAAACTTTGGATGTTTGTTGCTCAATCACGTTGTAGCTTCTTTACGTTAAATTATAGTCTGGAAGAGAAATACGCGGGTAAAGCCGTAGAGCAGGCCTAGTAAGTAAATTAATTTCTATTCTATTTAATGTTGTACTAGCTGCCTGAATATGTAGAACGAAAGTTAATAGTGTTTTTTTATTAATGTTATTAATACCTTCGTGTAACATAAATTCATTTTGATTAGTACGAGTGCGAGTGAGTAGTGCAGGTGTTGAGTGATTAGTAGCAAACACGTGTGGACACTGATTGATTATTGCGAGTACATTGTAATCAGTCACGATTACTCACTCGCACTCGCAATCGCACTCACACTCGCACTTGCACTAATGAAATGCAAACCGGCCTTTAAAGAACATAATATGTACATAAACAATTGCCGAATCAGCTGAGCCATTGTTTTTTTTAAGCAACATTAATTTTATTTATTTACAGGGTTATTCGTAATCAGCCACTTTAATGGGATGTTAAGTACATTAAATACGTCAACTTTTAGAAAAAATCGAATTTCCCATACAGAATAAAAATAAAGTAGCCAAGTGCAAGTTGGACTCGCCCATGAAGGGTTCCGTTGCAGCAAGTAACATAATATACATAGTACACATAGTTCTTGTAGTTCGTTGTAACTTTGATCGAAGTTTTAACAATAGTGTATTTATGACGTACTGAAAAAAAACTACTCATCAGATCGAGTTTAAACTAATTTTCGTTGGTAGTTTTCATGGTAATGTACATCATATATTTTTTTTAGATTTTTCATTCTCTTACTTTAGAAGTTAGAGGGGGGGGACACACATTTTGCCACTTTGGAAGCGTCTCTCGCGCAAATTATTCAGTGTACACAAAAATTATATTAGAAACCTCAACATCATTTTTAAAGACCTATCGATAGACACCCCACACGTGTAGGTTTGGTGAAAAAAAAATGTTTGAGTTTCAGTTCTCAGTATGGGGGGCACCCCTAATTTTTGTTTTTTTTTTAAACTTTTGTAAAAATCCTAATGCGGTTTACAGAATACATCTACTTACCAAGTTTCAACAGTGTAGTTTTCATAGTTTCGGCAGACAGACAGACAGACATGACGAATCTATAAGGGTTCCGTTTTCACGTTTTACGGAACCCTAAAAAATTGGCAGTCATAGGAACTGCCGATAGAAGTGAAAAGTTATAACTCAGAATTTGATAGCTTACCTTGGAAACTACACGGGTTTAACCGGTGGGCGTGGCCTCGCCATATTGGCATGGCCATCTAGAAATGCGTCAGCATTTCCCATTGGCTAATGCGTTTCTAGATGGCTATGCCATGATGGCTTGTCCACGCTTTTTCAGCATTTCCCATTGGGTGACGTATTTCTAGATGGCCAATAGCCATGGTCCCGAGTTTACCCGAAGCTATTTTACCACACCCGAGCGTGACGAAGGTATTCAATTCACAGCCCACGAAAAATCTGTCTAGGCGCGCCTAAAGAAGTTTTCACTTCAAAAAGTGTATTTGCTCGGTTTAAAAGCATCGAACTCTTTGTAACAAGAGCGCGCGCGCTCATTAACGCTCGATAAATTATGTACTTAAGTGTACAAACACTATAGAGCCGCTAAACAGTACTAGAGAGGACAACACACACTATTTGCCAGAATATTAACCGAATCTAATGTTTTTATTTTATTTGTTATTAATTTTTAAAATTATTGTACCTAATTTATAATTTTTTTTTTTTTTTTATCATTTATAGGTTTACACTTGACCACCATCTCGCCTGATGTTAAGCGACGTTGCGGTCTAAGATGGAGCGTGCTTACCTAGAACAAACCGATTCTCTCTCGATTTGAAGACACCAAGATTAAAACCATCGGGAAAAACCCACTCAGGCAACTCATTCCACAGTCTAGACGTTCTTATCACAAAAGTAGAGTCAAACCTCTTTGTTCGTGTCTTTGGAACATCAACCATGAAACGATGCCGCTTCTTCGAGCTACGAGAAGTCCGATAGAAAAAAGGGCTAGGCTAAGCTAATTAATCTATATGATTTTGATTATTATGTAATTTCTCGCTCATACAATAGTGTGTGATTACTTATTGACTTGTAACTTGCCGTTATGAATAAATGATTTGAGTATTTGTATTTTTTCTGAGAGATGTATTGTGTTATAACAAAAGTTATACAACAAAAGTTGTTTGTTTAAACATACAGAACATTCCTTAAACGGATGCAGGCTTTTTACCAGTAACCCTGTATGAGATAGAACATTATGTCGAAATACTAAGTAGGACGTGTTTCTCACAACACTATCTAAGTAGTCTCGAACTAAGCAAAGCTTGTATAATGGAAACCAGAGCGCTTATCAATAAAATTAATATTGACTGTCCTCAGATATTATGTCAAAGAGTTTACATATATATATACTACGTTTAGAGTTAGAACAAACGCTTTACCGAAAGCAGGGGTAGGTCTACCGCCTAACGCTCTTGCTTTCGGTCATGCTTTGATTTGTGACGTCATCGGCCAATTTGGTACCGCCGATGAAAGCCGAACACTACAAATGCTTTCCGTTATAGGGAAAGCATTAGTAGCTAGATGAATGAACGAAACTCCATATATATGCACTAAAATAGCGACCGCCTAATGTTTTTGCTGCTTTCAAGCAAAGCATTAGCGGCTTTCAAGTCATGTCATGAAAGCATCACCAAATTAGGTGTTGTTTTGGAAATCTAGTAGTGTAATTCTCATTTTTTTTCGTTAGATACTGCCTTGTAAAGATCAAAAATAGCACGGTGAACATGTACTATTGCGGGAACACCAATTACATAACAAGATTCGTCTTAGAAATAGTGAGTTTACTAAAAATAAGTGTGTTACTGAATTTTACTATGGGGAAGACCACTTTCGAGGGCGTAATTCCCTCTTGCATCTTTCCTGAAAGACGAGACATCAAACCTGAGATAAAGGTAACAAGCAACTTATAAATAACTAGAAACCCTTTTTGTTTTGATAGTAAGTAATACCTAGCTTTATTTATTATCATTTGTGATTTAATACTTACATTCACTAATTGTTACAGAAACTGGCTGCATTAAATACCTACCTACTATTCAAAGAAGTCTAAGAATGATTTTCCTATACTTGCCTAGTACCTCATTGATGTGAGTACAGTGATATTGCAAGGTTGACAGATGCCCATATAAAAGAAAAAAATATTCCAGAAACGGAATGTTCTTCTTGTTTGATGGTAAGCAAAAAAAAATCTTTGAACATGTTGGGTCTCTCATGTTCACCTTAACTGGTAGCTTGGAATGAGTACCAAGGAAAATGTGACGAAATCTTAAAAGAAGAGTAAATTAAATAGTCATTATTTTAAACATTCAGAACTGCTCGAGATCAATATTACTGCGAGAGACCCCTGTTATCAACAAACAGAAGTACATTAAGGCACTAATATTATGAAGCCATTGAATATAAAATAGCAGAATGTGGTTCAAAATAGGTAATAACTAGCAAGTATTAAATTCCATAAATATATAGGTACCTACATAGGTAATTTATGAACCAGTCTCCTAATATTGTAAATGTGAAAGATTGTTTGTTATTTAATCACTTTGAATGTCTGAATGGGTCAGATTGAAGTATATATAATATGTACTTTTCATAAAAGCAAAATAATTGGATGGAACTGTGCCATAGCCATAGGGTGCTGCTATTCATGTGATGAAATGTTAATATCTTATATCAATATAATTAGATTTTGTTTTTGTTTTAGGAGTCAAGACTGCTGGCTGCTCCCGTAGCTTACAAGAAAACAAGTTGTCTCACAAGCAAAACATTGGGTCATCAAACCCATTCAACTGTTAGAAAATGATTGATAATAAATACACCCTTTATACAATATAATACATTTCTTTAGTGTTATGATTCATAATCTGCCTGAGGAAATAGAAAACCTTTGTCTAAATCATTCTACAACCAAAGATCATATTCAGTTTGAACAGCTAGTAGGATAGTGTGGCTGGCCTGGTGTCTTTTAAGTTGGTAGCACAGACTAAGTAGAGATACGTTGGTAGTAAGTCTACCATGCAAAGCCGTGGGTTCTATCAATACAAATATTTGTACTGTGGTTGGCTGGTTGGGTGTTCTCTATGTATTATAAGTATGCATTTTTTAAATACATACTTATATAATATGATCATGTCACTGTCTGGCACCCATAGTACAAGTTTACTTAGTTTGAGGCTAGATGGTGTTGTTTGTGAAACGTTCACCAGCAATTTTAATAACTAATAGAAAACCTTCCTGTTCAATAGTTGAATGGTTGCTTATCATCAGGCATTATCATCTCATCTCTCTTCTACTCCATAAATCTACACAGATTCAACTAATCTGTGTATATTCATGAATCATTACATAGGTGTACTACAATAAAATTCTCATTTAGGATACAGAAAATTTATTAAAACACAATATTGTTTGTTATTCTTGTTGGTGCATCTGATAAATTTATTTTTCAGTAATAGGCTTTTTGATAATCATGTTTCAATCAGTCAGCGATATCACTCCACGAGGTGTTCTGGGAGTTGAGATGGTTTCAGAGAAGCCTGATATATCGGCCACCGCAAACCATAATGCATAACAATAGATATATCTGAAACAAAGAACTTTTATTTTTAACATGTAACTTATTGATCTAGTGGTAACACTTTGCCAAGTCTGTGTTCTGGTTTGAAAGGCAATGTTTCCAGAAAAATTACAGGGCTTAGAGATATAACAACTTAGATATCTGGGTGATGAGCGCAGTGCTAGGTAATGATTTGGACTCTTCATTTTCCAATAGCTGCATGTCCCTGTGATGTTATGTGGCAGGCAGGTTGCTTACCATCAAGCACATATAAGTCTGCCTGGGGAAGTCAACATCTTTGCCTGTTATTCTACCGCCACGCAGTAATGTGCAAACAGAATCAGGACTACTTCATTACTTACAAGTTTATTATGTATCACTTTGGGAGGGTGAAGTTCGCACAGAAATCACAGGGCCTAGAGATAATCATCTAATATCTCTGGGTGACAAGTGCAGTGCAGTGTTAGGTAATGATTTGGACTCTAGTTCCAATAGGTTTGTGACACTGTGCTGTTATGGGCAGGTGTGTTGCTTACCAAGGGGAACATCTACCTATCACTTCTAAAGACACCAGTTCAGAGCCGCCGCCTCGACAAACATTATTATATCCATACTAATATTATAAATGGGCAGCCCAATTTATGCTACTGCTGGGACTCTGGAAAAATTATGACAAACTTACGTATACATCACCACTAAGAATAATACTCAGAGATGTAAGCGGGGTTCGAACCCACAACCTCACGAAATGTGAAAACAAGCTTAACAACGATTGACACTATTAAAATTTACCTATTATCATTACATACCTCATAAAATACAGTGTACAAATACTTGTTTTTGTCGTCGCCGAAGTCGTTTGTATAGGGAATCGCTAGCTAGATTCCTGAAGCAAAAGTGAGCGAACTGCATGACTTTACAAAGGAAATATCACAATAACAAATAATATATTAGATATTTATATTATGTTATAATTGTTTATCATAAATCTAAATTGTAATTGTAAATGTTTACCTCAGATGGAGGTTATGAAAAGTATACACAAAAACAATGTTGCCAGCCAAATATATCTAAACAATGCTAGGCTTACGTGGGTATTTTTTTTACTACAATTAACTTTGGCGAAGAATAGGTAACTTGTGACACTTTCTTGCAATGAAAACTTCTGTTTTAAAATGTTTTCACTGAATTCGAAAAGAAAAACGACGATTTTCTATCAATTACGGATATTTGAAATTTATGTAGATTTTTAGAAATAAACCCTAGGAAGAAATTTAAAAATACGGTGGGAACACTTAGAGTAATTGTCAAATATTGCGTTCCGTTTTTTGTTTTTTTCCTATCTTCAGTTCATCGTAATGCTAATAATGCACTTCTATATTGACCTAAATAAATGGAAATAAAACAGATTTATAGCAAATCTAGCTATTCGAAGTATCAACCGATGCTTTTTGACGTTTTAACTGTTGAATAAACTCATAAAATATTTTCGCATTGTCTAGTTTGACGAAACCGATTACGTGGTCTCGAAACGTAATAACGAATGCCTTGCTTCAATTGTTTTTAATCTGTGAAGATCTGTGAAGACACGATAGATTTTTGAAAGCAACATTAGTTAGGCGATCGCTGTTAAATGAAAGCATTACATTACAAATGCAATGAAGACATCTCACGCTTTCCGAAAGCTTTAGAGTTAGGCGGTAGACTAGACCTACGCGGGTCTGATCGCTCTTGTCTTGTCGCTCTTGTGGAAGTGTCATACTTTTGTCGCGGCACATCACTATGTCGCCATAGCTAGCATACACCTCATCTGCTTACGATTGGTACAAAGGAACCGTGCGGAATAGCCTGATCTATTTACTTATTCTTTATCTAATCATTATTTATGTACATACACATTTACGTTCATTTAAATCCACATGTATTTAGTCTAGTCTTTTGAAAAATTGTTTTTGGTCTAAGCACGACTATTCGTATTTTGTTAATAAAATCAATCATATATCCTAGGGGTGGCCTACTTACGTATATTTACTACAAATATCGCACAAGTATTTTTATCTACTCACACGCAAAAGTATAAAAATAATGTGTGTACTTAGTCCTTAAATAGATAATTTTATAGCTTCTTGCATAGTTAACAAAGAAAATATTTTGGTGTACCATAATTATTACAAATTGTATGTAAGTCAAACACACAATGAACAATAATTTTGTCAGAAAAAAACTGACTTCGTTTTTTTTTTTGTAAATATTGGTGGACAATTCACACACAATACTATTTGACCCCAAACTAAGCAAAGCTTGTACGATGGCGGACAAATGGCTGATATAATACTTATTGTAGTTTTAAATACATACTTATTATACATAGAAACACCCAGACGCAGTGCAAACATTTGAATTCATCACACAAATATTTACACAGGGTGGGGATCGAACCCACGACCCTCGGCTTCGCAGGTAGAGCTACTACCCACTAAGCCACGAGGCCAGTCAAAATTTAAAATTAAGTTCGGACATTCGAGCAAATTTCATAAGAAACTTGCTCGAATAGTACATTTTAGGTTTTTGTTAATATTTCAAAATCCGGCATAGCGATTTTGATTAATTTTTTTTTTTAAATTAAGAGTGACGAGACGAGCAGTACATTTGCTTGATGGTAAGCAACATGCCTGCCACATAACAGCACAGTGACACGCAGCTAATGGAACATGAAGAGTCCAAATTATTACCTAGCACTGCACTGCGCTCGTCACCCAGAGGTCTAAGATGTTATATCTCTAAGCCCTGTAATTTCTCTGGAAACATTGCCCTTCAAACCGGTGCACAGTAATGTTTGCACATTACTGCTTGGCGGTAGAATATTTGGCAAAGGTGTGGTACTTCCCCAGGCGGACTCTGCTAAGAGTCCTACCATTACTAAATTATGATTTACCATACAAGAAAACATCAATCAATTTCGATTCACAATTGCCGGAGCTATCGCGTAACATACATACAAAGAGGAAATAAATATCATACAACCATTGGAAGTCTTAAAACACTAAAAAGCGGCACGCGCTCTGCTACGATCCCAATGCAAAATCAGGTGACGTCTCCTGATTGAGTCTCAGTCGCAACAGGAGCCACAAGTTGAGTGGACGTTTGCTAACAATTCAAAAAAATATCTAAAAAAATGTGATGTATAGCTATCTCATTTGCACCTACTGCCTACTTGTCATGATGTCTTTGTCATTCATTCAAACGTCTCTCACGATGCAAGTGAAGCTGTGTGCACATTGCGTATTACTTGTGTGATATTTTCGGCATATTATGCTGTCTTTATATTAGAGCGTACCTTATCTTCGTTTACTTAGTTTCATCAAAGCATACAACCGAATTAAGAACCTTCTCCTTTTTTAATTCGTTCAAAAACCAAAATAATTACCAATAAAAAATATTATGTAAGTCAAAAACACAATAGGGTACCGGACTGGGTCAAATATACACCATCCTAATTTGTCCGTCAGCTAGATCATGGAAAAATATTGGACACGTATTTTTTGTTTTTTCATTATATTAAAAATCGTCAAAGATATAGACCATCAAACTTTGAGAGTGGGGGGTCGCGACGTCACTCGTGAGTAAAAATCGTACTCACAAGTGACGTCACACGAAATTTCGAAGCGCTGTATCTTCGTAATTTTTTGTTTGTGAAACAAAAAAAAAAATACGTGTACGATATTTTTTGGCAATCTAACTAACGGGCTACTTAGTTTTTTTGAGGATTGTTTATAACATGAACAAAAACCAATTTAAACACAAAATTAAAATTGTGTTGCAAAATCCACTCCTACAAAATACAGAGCAAAAAGAAAGCACAACAATTACTATTTATATATTACACATAATAAGTAGTTATGAAATCTTAATTGTTATTTTATTTATGATAAATTTAACGATATTATATATTTTATTTGAAGGCGTTTTGAATAATATTTTCTTGTTCATAAATATCTAAATCAGGACTCTATATTTTTTATTAATTGTAATGAAAGGTTTTGGAATTTATGTCCTACAAATAGTTGGATTAAATTTTTTGTTAAATTTTGGAATTCAATTTTTCTGCCGAAGAGTTATAAAATTATAATTCAGGGACTTACCTATTTGGTGAAAACAATATATTTATAATTATGAAGATCCACGCACCGTCAACTCACACTGAAGCCAAACTTGTAATATGACCGCACGATTGAATACCAAGTGTTGAATAATGCTTGATGCGCACTGGTCGTAATGGTGTAATGACGTACCAATCAGTTGTATCCGTAAAGGTCTATTCAAATACGCGTGACGTTACTGTACCGACGCGACGAGCAATATTTTTATATTTTTTTAAAGATAAAACGCGTTTTTGTTATTTTTATTATAATACTTTATTACATTGCGAACTGAATCAAATTAATATTTTAAAATAAATAATTTAACAATCGTCAAAAAACAAACATCTTTTTTGCTGTTTCCAGGTTAGGTAAGATGATACAAAACATTTTAAAAGTTGACACATACAAACTGATTCCTTTTTTTAGAAGCATAAAAGATTAAAAAGACCGAATTCACTTTAAACCACTATTCAGACAATTTTGAACTTAGTTGATATTTAAAAAACCGCTACACTGAATTCAATAAAATTTATAGAATAGAATAGAATAGAATTATTTTTTGATATGTCAAATACAACAACTTATTGTGTTTACATAGTAAGGGCGCCTTTGTCATATCTCGTCAATGTCCGAAATAACACACATTTTGCTAAAAATACATGAAACCAACGCATAACTTATTATCACATTCAAAATCGTAAATATATAAAAAAGAATAAACGCTGTAAACGGGCTACTGTTCATTTTTTATGGTCAATCAAAAAAGTTGTTCAAATTTCATATGGCTATAATCATTTTCAAAATATTCCTTAATAGTATAAATGGATTTGTCTAACAAAAGCATCCTATTATATTGTAGGACTCTGAAGTATTTGCTATACACTAAAAAAAACATCATAAACGATTCACAATTTTGAAGTCGGTTAAAAATAGCGTTTTAATTAAATAATAATAAAAACAAATGGCGACCATATCGTTAAAAGTCATTTGTTCCAGACAACCGTAGAATGATAAAGAATATATAAATAATGGAAGACATTTCGGAAAGTTCGTGGATAACTGCAAAGTCTCGAGCAGCTGTGTAAAGGTGCTGCTGTGTTAGTCTTTTAACCGACTTAAAAAAAGAAGGAGGTATATATTCGGTTGTGTGTATTTTTAAATGTATATTATACGATAGTGCCGCCAATTGTGAATCGATTTTGATAGTTTTTTTTGTTTGGTAGATTATAGTTTAGAGTCCCATACAAATTTGATTGAAGTCCGCGTGGCTGTTTTGGAAATATGAACAAAAAACTAAAATTTGCTTTAATGTATTTAGACTATAAAGTGATAGATTCTTAAGAAATTTGGTCGAGTTCTGAATTTAATTTTTTTTTTGTTTTTTTGGGAAAAATGTATTATATCGGATATATTTCGGAGAATGTGCTTCAGTTCTTCATGATTTAAGATCGCTTACCCAATTTTTTCTAATTTTTTTAACAATCTTTGACGTTCCGAGTTCTCGCACGGAGAGGTATTTTTAACAGGTATATAGGTAAGTTTATACTTTACCGCCACTTCGCCTGACGTAAGCGACGATACGGTATACGAGGGAACATGCTTACCTCAAAGAAACCGATTCACTCCCGAATTGAAGACACCAAGATTGTAATCATCGGGAAGAACCTACTCAGGCCACGCATTCCATAGCATAGATGTTCTTATCACAAAAGAAGTCAAACCTCTTTGTCTATGAAAAGTAAACCCTGAAACGGTGCAGCTTTTTTGAGCTACGAGCAGTCCGGTAGAATAACGGTGGTATTAAAACATGGAGATCTGTTGCACACACTCTTATGTGTATCCGATAAAAATTGATAAACTAGCAACTTTAAGGCTATGTTTGTCTTCGCTTTCGTTGTCACGGAGCGGCTGTGGACTATGCTACCTGAGTTGATTTTTTCCAATGGAGACAATCTGGGTGTTCCAGATTGTCAAATGTCAATGTCATGTCAAATGTCATGTTCAAATCTGGGTTGAATGGATTTCTTCTTTCGACTTCGTAGCAGAGGCCGAGGCAGAGGCAGAGAAAAACTGAGGCAGAAGCAAATGTATGAGATAATGCGATGACATCAGCGATTCTTATTTTTATCATTTCGGTGTGTTTGATGTGTGAATAGACCTTTACTTTCTTCGACGCATAAAAAGCAGACATTCCGAATTCGGGACGACATTTATGAGTGACCACTGAGTTGAGTGATCATTGGTTTGAGTGATCGAGTGAAATAGGTTAAAATATGTGCTAAATCAAATTAATTCGTGACTAGGTACTTAAATTTACTCGTCAAATCATTTTTTTTTCTTCGAAACAGCAACATCAACTTCTATTGAAAATTAAATTTAGACACTCGACCAAATATCACTAAAAAAAGTTACGACAAAAAACAATACAACCTCCTCCCTTTCGCAGTTGGTTAAAAATAGCATTATCATAAGCAGATAACTTTTGGCAGGTAATACAAGTCCTTGAAAGACCTGTCTATCTTGCAACACGCTCGTTTTTCTTGCGATGTTTTCCTTCACTGTTAAATCCAGTTATGATGCCAAACTTGTCCTTGGAGAAAAACTCACAGGCGCAGCTGTGATTCGAGCCAACGACCAAATGATTGTGAAATATATAATAGTATCACATCAACATCAACAGCCCACTAAACGTTCCCACTGCTGGGACTCGGGGCCTTCTCTCGCAAGGAGAGAGTTAAGGCCATAATCCACCACGCTGGCCCAGTGCGGGTTGGCAGATGACACATGACTTCGAAAGATTCTAGGTACATGTCGGTTTCCTCACGATGTTTTCCTTCACCGTTTTTAAGTTAGCGGCATTACGCACATGACTTCGAAAATACAGTGGTGCGTGTGGGGTTTGAACCCGGGGTCTCCGGATCGGTAGCCGCCGTTCTCCCGACTAGACCACTATAATAGTATATACCAAACAAAATAGATCACCATGGCTTTTTAACGGAGTAATTAGTGAATAAAACATAAAAATATGTACTCCAACGAAATGAGAACCTCCCACTTTTTTCGAAGCCAGTTAAACTTTTTTTTAACAATAATAAAATAAACATAATATTAAAAATTAAATTATTCTTAGAATATGCTAACAATTCAAATACAATTAATTTATACATATTGGTGGACATGTCACACACAGCACCATAAATATGACTCCAAGCTAAGCAAAGTTTGTACATACTATGGAATCCAGGTGGCTGATAAATACATACTAATTATACATAGAAACACCCAGACACAGTACTAATATTTATATTCATCATACAAATATTTGCACTGGGTGGGAATCGAACCCACGCCCTGGGCTTCGCACGCACCAGCTAAGCCACGAGGTCAGTCACACTTTAGCTTCACACTTTCACCCCGCCTGATGTTAAGCGACGATGCGGTCAACGATGGAGCGTGCTTACCTAGAAGATTTACGTGCTTGTAGTGGTAGGACTCTTAGCAGAGTCCGCCTGGGGAAGTACCACACCTTTGTCAATTATTCTACCGCCAAGCAGTAATGTGCAAACATTACTGTGTTCCGGTTTGAAGGGCAATGTTTCCAGAGAAATTACAGGGCTTAAAGATATAACAACTTAGATCTCTGGGTGACGAGTGCAGTGCGGTGCTAGGTAATGATTTTGGCTCTTCATATTCCAATAGCTGCGTGTCACTGTGCTGTTATGTGGCAGGCATGTTGCTTACCATCAGGCACATGTCCTGCTCGTCTCGTCACTCTTTATTTAAAAAAAAAAAAGACACCGATCCACTCTCGATCTGAAGACACCAAGACTGTTACCATCGGGGAAAACACACCCAGGCAACGCATTCCACTGCTTTCACGTTATTATTACAAAAGTAGAGCCAAAACCTCCTTGGTCGAGTCTTTGGATCATCAACCTTGAAACGATGCTTTGTATAATACCCCGTTTACATTAGTCCAGTCCAGCGACCGAATCCAGCGCTGGATTGCTTACTGGAATAATGTAAACCGCCACTGGAATGCATTGGCACTAGATTGACGCATTCCAGTGCCGGTTTCCATAATACCCCGTTTACATGATTCCAGTCCAGCGACCGAATCCAGCGCTGGATTGCTTACTGTAATAATGTAAACCGGCACTATAACGGCACTATAACCGGGGTATAACGTGAGCAACTGTTCAGACTTGAAATATCTTCGCACTTAGTTTGTTTGACAGCTAATTTAGCCTTCAACTCGATTCTATTGCTATTTTGCCCATGTCAGGCACGCGTATTCACAAGATTTGATTTTTTTATTGGATAAAGTGAAGAAACCAGCATGATATGTGCCTGATGGTAAGCAACATGCCTGCCATATAACAGCACAGTGACACGCAGCTATTGGAACATGAAAAGTCTAAATTATTACCTAGCACTGCGCTCGTCACCCAGAGATATTAAATGTTTTACCGCCCTCTAGTTTCTCTGAAAACATTGCCCTTCAAACCGGAACACAGTAACGCTTGCACACTACTGCTTGGCGGCAGAATAACTAGCAAAATTGTGGTACTTCCCCAGGCGGACTGTGCAAAGAGCCCTACAACTACCAATATTGGTGGACAATTCATAGACAATACCATATGACCCATAGTAGTACCTTATTATTCAGGGACATCAGGGACAGAAATGCAGCCGTAGTGGAGGCTCTGGGCCGGGAGGAGGCGGCCTAGGCAAATGGCAATTAGGCAAAGAATCGATGTGGAGTCGATTACTAGCGGAATACCAACCGGTAGTGATCGGCTCAACAGACGAGCACTAGTATTAGGTTTAAAATGTTCCCAACTCCCCCCTTATTTTCCTCTTCTTCTGCTTATCCTTAAAATATGTAAAAAATATATAAAATTTGAAATTACAAAAGTCACGGACCCCGGAGTCCGTGGAGTGACAAATTTAAATAAAAAATAAAATAAAAAAGTACCTTATTATTTAGATTTCTGTGATCTGACCCCAAACTAAGCAAAACTATATAAGTTTTAACTTCAAAAAAGTCATTCCAACATCTTCTACGGCGGTGTGGTTAACATACGCATCAAAACCACAGTATAAAGATATACTACCAGTAGTTCATCGCATTTGATCTTATAGCATAGAATAGATAATACAGATAGAACGGACACTCCCCACCCCCCGCCAGTTTCAAGCTTCCTTCCCCGCAAGCACCGCGAGAAGCACTCAACGAAGGGTTATATCGGACGATAATTTTCTATGAGAATACGACCATGATGCTGTATTATTTAACAAAATGATACCAAATTTTTCGTCTATTATACGAAACAATAAGAGATTTTTGATTTCATAAGAATTTCTACAAAGATTGAATCATTTTTATAAACTGTGTTAGCTATTCTGGTTAGAAGTACGCGCCAACACTGAAGTCCTGTGACGAAATTATTAAACTCGTTGTTTTTAAACTGCGGCTTTCGTTAATCGTTGTGAAATACGTCAGTGGCGCCAAAAACGTATGGTAACGAGTGATGGCGCGGAGTATAGTTCGCAATTCACGAAGTCACTAGTCACTAGTGTTGCCAATTTAGTGGATTTTTTTTACTAAGATTGCTACTATTCAGATTTATTGATAAGTGATTATTTCTTAGCATTCAACCGACTCAAAAAAAAGAAACAGGTTCAATATTTAGACTATCTGTACTTTTATGTGCGTCCATGTATATATTATGTCGGTCAATAGTGAACAATGAATATAGGATTTCATCTAGTAAGTAGTATGCTTATTTAAGATTTCGCAACAACCGTTCATTAAAACCAGTAAGAGGATACGAGTACATTGACTATTGGAATGGATAGTTCCAAAAAAAAAATAACGATATTTTTAAACTAAAACTTATTCAGTAATTAACGGCTTTGACATTGACTTATAAACTTTACCGGTTCTAGTACTACCGGTACTACTACGATTTAGTTTCATTTTTAACCAACTTCAAAAAAGGAGACGGATCTCAATTCGTTTATATGTTTGTTACGTGATAGCTCCATTTATTGTGAAACAAAGGACATGAGCCCAAATCACATTGAAAAAACCCAGGTGCCACACCTGGGTTTTTTGATGTACCTCAGATTTTAAGTTATTAGTAATAATATTCTAAACTATCATCATCATCCGTTTGAGTGGCTAACCTGCGTTTTTTTGCCTGTAGAAGTTTTGTAGAAGTTCGTGTCAAAAGCTCGTTTTATGGAACAAAATATATTGTATAATTTGGTGTTAATGATATAAAAATAATATAGGTATACCGGCTGAGTCATAAAGATATATTATATCAAACAATGCACGAATATGCTTAGGTATAGAATATGCTTTGTATTCAATTATCAGTTTGCTTAAATCGCGGGTCAAATCTGGACAAGTACTGGCACAAGCACAGCACTAGCATAGGCCTGGCATATGAGGCGTACTTGAAGAGAGGTATATGCTAAGATGTTACGAAGATGATGATGATGATTACATCGGATTGCAAACAGTATTGGTGAACTTTAAAAAAAACGCCTACAAAACTACACTGATAAAAAAACATGTTAGCCACTAATTTGGGTTATGGGAGTGGTGTAATTTTTTTTCCTAAAATATATTTACATACAGTTATTAGATTTTTTTGAGATTAGATACAATTATTTTGTGCCGAGGTCAGGGTACGATTTGGACCATGTCTCCTTTGATGTTTCTTTTTTTTTTTTAGATCATAGTTTTGAAACATGAAAACAAAACTAAAAATTGCTTTCGTTTATTTTTGTTCAAGTTTTTTATGATCGTCGTTGAAATTTGGTCAATTAAGTTTCTGAATTTAATTTGAAATTAAAACTGATTTTTGTTTATTCGGCGCAAATAAATTATTAAGTAATGACTTCAACTTTAAAATGTGATTTGAGTATAATAGACTCACTCACTATTCTCACAATATTTAAAGTTTTATGCGATCCTTACTATAATGCGAATAAATAAATCACTATTTATCAACATACAAAAGTTATATTTTTTTAAGCAATTAGTAAAAAAATAAATCCGGAACTAGCAACATTATCCCGCGAGACACGAGATCCACAAGGCGGCCATAGTAACAACAATTCGGAATGTTTGTTTACAAAATTAAATTGTAGTTTTGAGTTGAAAAATTATGTTGTTCTTTACTGTGGTGAGACATGCGATGGAAATAATTAATAATTAGTTTGTGCAGTGTATACTCTGATTATAGTGAACTGTGTGTAAATGCAACTTATGGACGTAGTTTTACCATCTAATGTGAAATACACGATATGTGGAGTGATTAATTAATATATTGTCAGATTAAAGTTTTCTCTTTGGGTAAGTGTACTTAACTAAAAATCAATTCGTCCATGGTACCTTTATTATCTCCTATTTTGTTTTAAATCTTCTCCCTTCTGATTGTTGATGAAAGTTATATTTACATTAAAGATCGAACACTAATTAGGTAAGATTAAAGGTCACTTAACACAGGCAGGTGAACTCACGAGTCACAGCTATTTAGTAACCCTAGGTGACACGCACACATGCGTAAATGTGTTCGAACGACATATGCGTAGTTGTGTGAGTGTAGGTATGTCAACTGCACCGTCTGTATGGATTTTAGGCCGAGTGTCCGGGGCCTGCTTATAGTCTAGTCAACAAGTTCAAAAACATATAAAGACATAAAGCAAAATAGACATAAAGCTCCTAGAAATAAAGTGTATAAATAATAACGATAGAGTTCTAGAAGTTAAACCTTAAAAGCCGGGTCACACAGAGGCGATCCGATAGCGATAGCGATCCGATAGCGATCCGGATAGTATCCGTGTATGGGATCGCGCCCGCTTGCTGTGCGTCAGGTTGCATACAAATTCGAACATTACAAAAAATCCCGTCTCGGATCGCTATCGCTATCGGATCGCCTCTGTGTGACCCGGCTTTTATGTTGGAAATTTCATCTTCTTTCAAGATATTTTTAGGGTTCCGTAAAACGTAAAAACGGAACCCTTATAGATTCGTCATGTCTGTCTGTCTGTCTGTCTGTCTGTCTGTCTGTCTGTCTGTCTGTCCGTCCGTATGTCACAGCCACTTCTTGCCGAAACTATGAGGACTACATTGTTGAAACTTGGTAAGTAGATGTATTCTGTGAACCGCATTAAGATTTTTACAAAAGTTTTTAAAAAAATCAAAAATTAGGGGTGCCCCCCATACTGAGAACTGAAGCTCAAAAATTTTTTTTTCATCAAACCTACACGTGTCGGGTGTCTATCGATAGGTTTAAAAAAATGATGTTGAGGTTTCTAATATCATTTTTGTCTACACTGAATAACTTGCGCGAGAGACGCTTCGAAAGTGGTAAAATGTGTGTCCCCCCCCCCTCTAACTTCTAAAGTAAGAGAATGAAAAAACTAAAAAAAATATATGATGCACATTACCGTGAAAACTACCAACGAAAATTAGTTTGAACTCGATCTGATGAGTAGTTTTTTTTTAGTACGTCATAAATACACTATTATTAAAACTTCGATCAAAGTTACAACGAACTACAAGAACTATGTGTACTATGTATATTATGTTACTTGCTGGAACGGAACCCTTCATGGGCGAGTCCAACTCGCACTTGGCTACTTAATTTTATTTCGAAATATCTTAAGTAGGTATAAAAATTAGTTACGAAATTATTAAGGAATAACTAAATACCTTCATTTTGTTTATTTTGTTAGTAGCTATCGCAATTTTTTATGTGCTAAAAAACCCTTAAAACATTTTTTCTTGACGTCATTCCAAATCGAATGACGTATCACACATGTTTCTAGGAACTTTAATTATGTCTATTTTGCACGTTTTTGAACTTCTTGACTAGACTATTAGGAGAAACGCCGATAATGTCTAGGGTAGGGTTGTCGCAATTAAAAAAATTACACCGAAATAAAATTAAAACTTTTGGAAGACGCCTGAGCCGCGCTCCTGCAATACTAACATTGTAATGTAGGCAATGCAGAATCGCGTATCCCGCGCCCCGCACGTTTCCCCCGTCTAGACGGCTCCGTCGAACGACTGTATGATTTAATAGACTGTGTCAAAACACAGATCGTAAGTATAAAATGCCATTCTCAAGCCATTATGTAAGTCCGACGATAGTCATAATCGTTTGTATCAATAAAGCATTGCGATGGACAAATATTTTGGCTCTTTAGAAAGCTATTGTTGTTTTATTGTATGCAATACGTTTTTGGTTGACATTCAAATGCTAACCCCATTACTAGCCGACTTCAAAGGAGGAAGATGTATGTTTTTTGTAAGTGAAAACTGCTAGTAAAGGCCGATTTACATCAGACGAGCGAATGCTCATTCTATCCCCACTGTATCAAATTAATTTGGTGTAAACAAACGTAGAGCATTCTTTCGTTGTTTTGTTTGCGTTCGCAAAGATTCTATGGAATATATAATATATGGAAAACCCTAAGAACGATCTTTCGTTTACACTAAAAGATCGAGAAAGAATGCTCTTGTTCCAGCTCTAGCTCTATGTTCGTTCAGTTTAAATCGTCCTTGAGAAAGATTGCGAGCTACTGCTGTCTGTCTGTTGTCACTGTCTTTTTAGAGTTCCGTAGCCAAATGGCAAAATACGGGACCCTTATAGATTCGTCGTGTCACGTCACAGGCACTTTTTTACGAAACTATACAACTATACTGTTGAAACTTGGTAAGTAGATGTACTCTGTGAACCGCAATAAGATTTTTACAAATAAAATATTAAAAAAAAACATTTTGGGTGTGTATACTCATAACTGGAACACAAAAAATTTTTTTTTCAAAAATGAAAAAAAAAAATGAAGTAAGTACGAGTACATTATACCATGCAAACTTCCAAAGAAAATTGGTTTGAACTCGATCTAGTGAGTAGTTTTTTTAGTACTTACGTCATAAAACACTGTTATTATCAAAGTTGCACCGAACTACAAGAACTTAATATGTATTATGTTACTTGCTGCTACGGAACCCTTTATATGCGAGTCCAGTCGCACGTGGCCGCTTTATTTTAATTTATTATTGATAAATAGATAGATATATACACACTTTATAAACACTCCAAAAAAGTAGGATACACAATTTACAATAAACCTTAAAAACTAGAGCGACAAGTTGACGGCCTTATCGCTAAAAGCGATCTCTTCCAGGCAGCCTTAGGATGGAAAATAATGTGTGGATAAATAAAAAAACGGGGTGCGCAAATAAGATGTAGAACACTCGAAAGAAGATTGAATATATAATTAAAACATAATATATTATTAATTATACCTAACATGAAATGTTAAAATATAATAAATAATACTCTAAGAAATAAAATTATAAAATATGATAAATACATAAAGTACTGTACTTACAATATGAATCGGTCGACATGCACGTAGCTAAATACATTTGAGGACATTTAAGCCACAAAATGAATTTATGTATCAATATCGGTACCAAAGGCATTAAAGATTTCTTTTAAAAAGAAATAGTTAAAATTGTGAAATATATATATTAAAAAGAAAAAGTAAAGATTGTATAGACAACTACATACCAATATCTTTGATACTTTTTTTTCAAAGTTCTAGAAATGTAAATTCACTTGCAGCTCTATAACTACATGGAAAAGAAAAATATATTGTGTGAGGAACAGAAGGGGTTCAGAGAAAATGAAACTATAAATATAGCAATATACGATTTTTTACACAAGGTAATGACCAAGGGATTATCAGACAAAATAAGAACGTCGGCAATCAGAAAACAAACACAAACAAAGGATGTCTCAGTCACAATAAAGAAACTAAATGGAAGTGGGCGGGGCATACTGTCAGAGGACGAGAGATGTGGTGTAAAACTATAATGTACTGGTATCCGAGAGACAGAAAGAGCAACCGAGGAAGACCATTTAGGAGATGGGTGGACGACATTAAAGCAGTTTTGCAGGCTGTACATGGACAAGAACAGCTGATAACAGAAGTCTGTGGAAGAAGTTGGAGGAGGCCTATGTCTATAATAGACAAACGGACAACAATTATAATAATTAAATTTATTTAAATTGATTATTAATTTTTGAAAGGAAATATTTGAATTCATATTAATACAATTGTTTTAAGCATATATTATAATTATTAATCAAATGAAATATTGATAGTGCATGTGAAAATTTCGTATTTGTCTGAATAAAGGCTCTTTTTCTTCCTTTTTTTAATTTTTTATTTTGACCAATGTCGATGCAAGGACACCGGGTTGCGAAATATTTTGCGATATGGCTCAAACTTTTGACTATGTCCGTCATGACACATTATTAAGAAAATTAGCGGCATTCGGCGTAAAAGAACACGCACTAAAACATATAAAATCGTATCTAACGCATAGACAATATTATACGGAAATAGTTGTGATCAATATACCAAAGAAACAGGAAATTATTTATCGAACTACATCCCGCTCTCCAAACTTTGGTGTACCACAAGGTAGCGTCGTGGGCTCTCTCTTTTTTGTCGCATACATAAATGACTTGCCTAGAGCACTTATACTTTGTTGCGGATAATAGCACTGCCGCAACTAACTGTGACGACACTAACACTTACGAGTTCGAAATAAATCATCAAAAGGCTCATGGCAATGACACTCTTGTGCGTAAAAGACTTCAAAGTCTTGATCATCGCCGTAAGATTGCTAGCTTATCGGTTTTTTATCGGATACACTTCGGAGAGTGTGCAACTGATCTGCATGATCTAATACCACCTTGCCCTTTCTTCTATCGGAATTCTCGTATCTCAAAAAAACGACATCGTTTCATGGTTGATGTTCCAAAAACACGAACGAAGAGATTTGACTCCACGTTTGTGATAAGAACGTCAAAGTTGTGGAATGCGTTGCCGGAGTGGATTTTCCCCGATGGTTACAAACTGGATGTCTTCAAATCGAGAGTGAATCGGTTTCTTCTAGGTAAACACGTTCCATCGTAGATCGCATCGTCGCTTAACATCAGGCGAGATGGTGGTCAAGTGCGAACCTATCAAAGTTAAAAAAAAAAAGAAAAAGATGTCTACAATCGATGATTGCTTGGATGAGTGACAATAATCTTAAATCAATCTGAAAAAAGAACCACATTTATTTTTATTAAACAACGTACAAATATGGAAAACCCAGTATTACAATATAAAGGCACAGTTGTGCAGGAAATTCATCTCACAAAGTTCTTGGGTTGACATATTGATCATAGACTCACTGGGAAAGCATTTATTGATACATTAAATACCAATTTTCATCCTAATCTCTTCAATAGGTTTTACGTGAAAGAGTAACTAACATTCACACATACATACATTCTTACACACTATCGCGTTTATAACATCAGTAGGATACTTAAAATGTATGTTAATATTAAAGTTGATAATAATACTTAGTTTTAATTTCATTTCTGATATGCTTTTAAAACATTGTATGGCTTTTAAATCGGTTATACAAATAAATATAAATGTGTTATTGACTATACGTGTTGTCTTGGTGGTAGGACTATTGGCAGAGTCACCTAGGGAAGTACCACACGTTTCCCAGTTATTTTAGTTAAGGTGCAAACATTACTCTGTGTTCCGCTTTGAAGGGCAACGTTTCTAGTGAAACTACAGGACTAAAAGACTCGTATAAGCAGCCTACTCTATGCTTCCAAGAGCGGATCCAGGTTTGACGCCAGGGCTATCTTTTTATAGTATCGTGTGACGAGACGAACAGGACATGTGCCTGATGGTAAGCAACATCCCTGCCACATAACAGCACAATGACACGCAGCTATTGGAATATGAAGAGTCCAAATTATTACCTACACCACACTGCGCTCGTCACCCTGATATATAAGACATATATATTTTTTTTTATTTAAATTTTACAGCTCCACAGACTCCGGGGTCCGTGACCTTTGTCAATCGTTTTCTTTTTATTACATGAATCTTGTATTGGAGAAGAAAAGGAAATAGGGGAGAGTCGGGAACATTTTCTTGCTAATTCTAGGACTATTTTATTTTCTGAGTCGCCTCTTCCCGGCTCAGCGCCTCCACTACCATATAAGATAATTTATCTCTATGCCCTGTAATTTCACTGGAAACATTGCTCTTCAAACCGGAACACAGTAAACGTTTGCACACTACTGCTTGGCGGTAGAATTACGGGCAAAGGTGTGGTACTTCCCCAGGCGGACTCTGCCAAGACGCCAAGAGTCATACCACTACTAGTCATAGTCATACATACATACATAGTCCACGCGAACCCATAACATTTTCCGGAATCAAAAATACAACGCGAAGGAAATTTTTATTTTAAAAAACTCTCAGTTACAAATTCCAACCATAACAGGATGGAATCCTCTGTTTTTATGATAAGAGATGACTCTCTTTGTGATAATTAATTTGTAATTTTATTACATATTCAATACCATATACGATAAAAGGTCAGTTAACCATGTGAGCGTTTAAGGCGTTCCAGTCAGTTGAATAAGTACTCTTCGTAAGAATAATCCAAAGTACTAAAGGCGTTATTACACCGTTCGATATTCAGACACTGTTAGGCCAATTGTCCACGTAGCTGCACGACATCCGCACGATTTCGACAATTGTCGGATGCATGCATCTTGCTTGCATCTTGCGTACAAATAATGAAGTCTGTGTCCACGAAACGACAACGACACGACAGCCACACGTCTTGCGTTTGTTCGTAGGATGCATGCATTCGACAAAAGACGCGTGCGTGGACAGTAGGCCTTATCTAAGTAGCGTGGTGTAATAAGCGTCAGACTGTTAGACTCTGAATTCAGACAGCAAGATCGGGTTCGGCGAGTCTTACTAGCTTAAAGTCTGAATAACGAGTAGCGTAATAAGACAAACAGGTTAGACCGGAATATGTACGACACTGACATTGACATAATAATCTTAAAATATCATTTCATTGGTTCGTGATTGGTTCATTGGTATTCGTGGTAATTTCTGTTTTTGTATTTTGGATATTCGGAGTTCGAATACCATAATTTTAATTTTGATCTCGCTGTTATTATACCTATCTTAAATACATACATTTATTTTAGTTTAAATTAATAAATAGATAAATACCATAATGGCGTGCAGTAAAGAAAAAGAAGTACTAGTATTAAACGTCCTACAGTGATATCGCGTTTTTCAGACTGTTGCAATAGCGAGCTGACAAGTTAAGACTCTAAGACAGTCTAAATAACGTTTGCTGAATAACGCGTACCTAGTCTAATAGACGTTTCAATCCTACTTAATATTATAAATGTCAATGTATGGGTGTTTGTTGCTCAATCACATCCTAACGTATCAACGGATCGGAATATTGGAACACAGATAAATTATAGTCTGGAAGAACACATAGGATACTTTTTATCCCGAAAAAATTAAACCGGGAACGGGAACTTCGCGGGTAACACCGCGGGGTGCTGCTAGTAATATAATAAACACGAAAGTTTGTAAGTAAGTATGGATGGATTGATGGATGTACGAGTATGTTAGTACCTTGGATTTGTGTTGCATTTATCAATAAAGCACTTTGAATTTGTTACTGTCACGTAAAAACTACTGTACGGATCGGGCTGAAATTTGGAACATAGATAGATTACAGTCTGGAAGAATTCATAGGATACTTTTTATCCCGAAAAAATAAGAAAAAACATTGACGTCTAAATGAGTCTTCTAAGCACGGCCATCTAGAAATGCTAACGCATGTTCCGCCAACCGAGTTCATCTGAAGATTAATTTACGAACGTGACGCTTGAGCCCACACAGCTTACGAATAACCAGTGTGTCGTGCGCCAAAAGTAATTTTCACTTCCAAAATTTTGTACACGTATTTTTTATTGTTTCACAAATAGAAAATAACGAAGACATAATTATAAATAAACTAGCTGATCCGTGCGCGCGTTGCTACGCCATCTATCGAAAATTGGTCGTACCAATTCAAATTTTGAACAAATTCGGTTACCTTAGTTTCCAATGACGCAAACTTTAAGTTAGACACATGCTGTCACGCAACGAAAGCTCTCAAAAAGCAATAATTTCCCCGTTTTTGTTACATTTTTCATTCATGCTCCGCTCCTGTTGATAGTAGCGTAATGTTAAATAGCCTATAGCCTTCCTCGATAAATG
Source organism: Ectropis crepuscularia (assembly GCA_963693475.1). Classification (NCBI taxonomy): domain Eukaryota; kingdom Metazoa; phylum Arthropoda; class Insecta; order Lepidoptera; family Geometridae; genus Ectropis; species Ectropis crepuscularia. Next base: position 10,046,031 of record OY856367.1, read on the forward strand.
GTCTATTTAACAGAGAAAGAATCTTTCAATTCGGACCAGTAGTTCCCGAGATCCTAGCGTTCAAACAAACAAACAAACAAACTCTTCAGCTTTATAATATTAGTATAGATAATAATAATACATAAATATGTGATTCGATACTTAGTATAGATGAAGTACCATTAAATGTTGTTGGACCTATCCGCCACACGTTGTATATTTAATTATATTCTCTGTCATACAGTGCTTAGAAGTTTCGAGTGACGACTTGATCCAGTAACTGTCTCGTTGTAAACTGACGAAGATTACGGCACTTCGGGGATGTAAGATCCATTGATATATTAAAATTTATTACTTTTGTGTGATTATTTTGTCATACAAATTATATTATTTACAATATTTTAACATTATTGCACAAGGAAACGATGATCTGTGTAAGTACCTAATTATAGGCACATATTAAAAAAAATGTTTATTGAAGTGAAATCTTCTTTATAATATATAATAAGTAAGCTTGATTGACACACCAAAAGAATAGGATACAAAATTAAATAATTTAATTTCTCCAAACAACAAAGACCGACTTCAATTTATAACTAAATTTGTCTGAAACTTTTTTGATTTTCTGAAACATTTTTCAATAGAAAAATAAGAATCTATCACTATATCGTCTTTGTCATCATCATAAGCAGCCCATTGAATGTTCCTACGGCTGAGACTCGGGGCTTTCTCTCGCAAGGAGATAATCAAGGCCATAACCCGCCAGGCTGTCCCAGTAGGGATGGTGGATGACAAATATAACCTCGAGATTTTCAAGGTACAATCTTTGGTGTCTTCAAATCGAGAGTGAATTGGTTTCTGCTAGGTAAACGCGCTCCATCGTAGACCGCATCGTCGCGTAACATCGGGCGAGATGGTCAAGTGTAAACATATAAAATTAAAAAAAAACAAAATTGGCAATCATTGGAACTGCCGATAGCAGTGAAAACTTATAACTCAGAATTTGATAGCTTACTTTGGCAACTACGCGGGTGAAACCGGAGGGTGTGGCCATGAGCATGGTCATCTAGAAATGCTGACGCTTTTCTAGACAGCCAATGGCCGGGTTACCCGAAGATTTCTTATCATTCACGACCGTGACAGATAATATAATAGCGCGAAAACAAGTTTTCACTTTTGTAGCGGCTGCATCGTATTTCATATTTCAAGTGCCCACCTACTAACTACATTGCCTTTGTTCATTGTGTCCCTAGCGGATATAATAAATCGTATAACATAAACACTAATAACGTAAATATTAACCACAACTAACAGTGCTCCATTGTATTAAGAAATAGTTATAAGCGACAGTCACATTGTAAAAGCAAGGAGTCAGATATTAAACACCATCAAGTGAACACGCATTTTATTTTGCCTGTCACCACACCTTCACGCACCCATCGGCAAACTTTAAACAAACGGGATCTAAGTAAGTAGGTAGGTCATGCCTGCTACATAACAGCACAGTGACACGCAGCTATTGGAACACGAAGAATCCAAATTATTTCCTAGCACTGCACTGCGCTCGTCACCCAGAGATCTAAGATATTATACCTAGTACCTACCTATCATATTTCTCTAAGCTCTGTAATTTCTCTGGAAACATTGCTCTTCAAATCGGAACCCAATAATGTTTACATATTACTGTTTGACGGTAGAATTACTGGCAAATGGACTCTGCCAAGAGTCCAACCACTACATAAACTTAAACTACTTAAAAACATACTTCAATTCACATGAACGTTTTTTGCTATAATAACTTTAAAAGGCGTTTTTGCTTCAGGCTTAGAAGTTTACAATATACTACCGCACACCACGCGGTTTACTTCTAGTTCCCGATTTCGATATTTTCCTGGGATAAAAATTAGCCTACATGTCATTCTAGACAATTATCTATGAGTGTATGAAATTTCATCCATACCCCGTCATTTGTGAATGCAAAACCGACATTCATACTATATTCACAAACATACATTTCCGTTGTTAAGGCGCTGACAATAGCTAACTGAAATTCACGAATTCGAAATGAAGCCACGCCTCTTTACAACTTCGATAAGACAGCGCAGCCACACGAAACCGCGTCCAGCCGGCGACATTATTACTCGTAGTATTGATGAAAACAAAAAGCTACCGCGCTAAGCTCATAGATGGCGCTTTTAAAAATATTTTGTAATTCGTAACTTTTTGTTTCCTTCAATATTTTCTCTTTTTGCACTTTTTCAGATTGTGAAGAATATTATCGAAATTCTATGAGTAAAGCCTATAAATAATAATTAACTTTCCACCGGTTACAAACATAATGAGATTTTTTTCGCCGGATTGTCTTATTTCTGTCTAGTGATTTTAGTGAATGTACGGTCTACAAAACCATATATAGGTATCTATACTAATATTATAAAGCTGAAGAGTTTGTTTGTTTGTTTGAACGCAAGGCGCAAGGATCTCGGGAACTACTGGTCCGAATTGAAAGGTTCTTTATCTGTTTGATAGTCCATTTATCGAGGAAGGCTATAGGCTATTTAACATTACGCTACTATCAACAGGAACGAAGCATGAATGAAAAATGTAACAAAAACGGGAAATAATTTTGGTTTTTGAGAGTTATCGTTGCGTGACAGCATGTGTCATTCGTCAAAGGTTCGTGAAAGGTTGCCTCATTAGAAACTAAGGTAACCGAATTTGTTCAAAATTTGAATTGGTACGATGAATTTTAGATAGATGGCGTAGCAACGCGCGCGCGATTCAGCTAGTTAAGTAATAAGAATAGCCATAAGAATTGAGGTGACAATCCTGGTGTCTGTGAATCGAGTTCTTCTAGGTAAGCACGTTCCATCGTAGATCGCATCGTCGCGTCAAGTGCGAACCTTTTATAGTTTAAAAAAAATAAGGATAGAAAGCGGTAGACATAGAAGGCGGTCATCCTCGATACAGCAGGTCTACTACGAAGTCCGATAATCGATATATCGGCCGAACTTATGGACGTTTCCTACCTCGCAAGACAATCTGTCGGTTGATAGGATCGGCCGTTTCGTACGATCCGACCCTCATCCGACCTAAGTCTATAGCTTCCGACCGAGATGTATCGATCTGAATGTTTTTCATGGTAGGCTACAATTCGATTCAGGTGTCGGTCGCATCCGATCATTCGGAGTTTGTTTTCGTTGTAGACCTGCAGCTCGCATTGTCAGGAGCAGGGCCGGATTTAGAGGCGTGGAGGCCCCCGGGCCTCCATTATTAGCCCGCGGCCCGGCCCGGGCCGCGGGCTAATAATCTTGTCTTTAACCTCGTACATTAGGTATCTATTCTATGCTCGTACGTTGAAATACAGTCACCACAGACCTCCCCCCAGGTCACGTCTCTACTGTGTTTGTCCCCCGTTTGTGGAGGCCCCGGGGTATATGCCACGGTTGCCCCTCAATCCAGCCCTGGTCAGAGCTCAGGTGGTTCTTCACTCTGCAGCCCTAGCCACCGCTGGTAGCTTGTTATACCTGATGCCCGAGCCACAAGCTTGTGTTAGTAAGCTAGCAAGCTAGTGTTTCGTGTAGACAAAACTTGCGTAGTCTACGCGAAGCTAGAAGTACTAGGTTGCTAACTTGGGTTCTGATCTGTGTCGCTAACACTAGCTTGCTATCCTAGGTAAAAACTTTTTTTTTGACGTGATAACGTCTTATAATTCGATGAAGCCGGCTGCACGCCCGCAAAACTGTAACGTTCCGCCGTTACCGTTAGTTCGTCTTCCGTGCCATGCGGACCAAGCTGAGCGCTGAGGGCGCCACCCGCCGAGTCGAGCGGTATCACTACTCGCGCTATCAGCGTACTGATTTCTTAAGACGTTGTCACGTTCTATCGTCAGTAAACCGACTTTACAGACAACCATTTTTTTTTAAATATTGGTGGACAATTCACACACAACACCATCTGACCCCAAACTAAGCAAAGTTTGTATGATGGCGGCTAGATAGCTGATATAATACTTATATAGTTTTAAATACATACTTATTATACATAGAAACACCCAGATACAGTGCAAATATTTGAATTCATCACACAAATATTTGCACTGGGTGGGAATCGAACCCACGACCCTCGGCTTCGCAGGCAGAGCTACTACCAACTAAGCCACGAGGCCAGTCTAGAAACTAGACTCGAAGCCTCGTATAGCTCGTGCCTAAATATGTCGCAGCCAACTAGCCGTTCAATTTACAACCTAATATCTATTCTAGCTTGTTTGTCGCAGGCAACTAGAAAGGGCGGATTCAGCTTTGGCACCAGGGTCACAGTCATCATACAATCGTTCGACGAAGCCGTCTAGACGTGGCAATCGTGCGGGACGTACGGGGTGAGACGCGGGAAGCGCGCTCCTGCATTGCCTACATTACAATGTTAGTATTGCAGGAGCGCGGCTCAGGATTGACGTCTTCCGTATGTTTTAATTTTATTTTGGTGCTACGTTTTTAAAATTGCGACAACCCTACCCGTGTCTAGACATTATCGGCGTTTCTCCCAAGATCAAAGGTAATGAACTACTGGTAGTATATCCTTATACTGTGTTAGGGTGATCACATAGGTGTGTTCAAGTGATATAAGACCGTACGACAAGTGCGTGCGATAAATCGTCAAATAGCTGTATTTCCGGTTTATTTTGCGGTTCTGAATGATTATAAATAAAATAATAAATAAAAATAAAAAGAGCCTTTATTCAGACAAATACGTAAATTTCACATGCACTATCATTATTTCATTTGATTAATAATTAAAATATATGCTTAAAACAATTGTATTAATATGAATCAAAATATTTCCTTTTAAAAATTAATAAATCAATTTAAATAATTTAATTATTATAATTTTTGTCTGTTTGTCTATTATAGACATAGGCCTCCTCCAACTTCTTCCACAGACTTCTGTTATCAGCTGTTCTTGTCCATGTACTGCCTGCAACTGCTTTAATGTCGTCCACCCATCTCCTAAATGGTCTTCCTCGGTTTCTCTTTCTGTCTCTCGGATACCAGTACATTATAGTTTTACACCATTTCTCTCGGTCTCTGACAGTATGCCCCGCCCACTTCCATTTAAGTTTCTTTACTGTGACTGAGACATCCTTTGTTTGTGTTTGTTTTCTGATTGCTGACATTCTTATTTTGTCTGATAATCTCTTCCCCGTCATGCTCCTCTCCATAGCGTTTTGGCATACTTGTAACTTTCGAGCGTGTGCCTTTGTAAGAGCCCATGTTTGACACCCGTATGTAAGGACAGGGAGGATACAGGCGTTGAAAAGTTTCCTTTTGATGGTCATGCTTGTTTCACTGTTTTTCATCACTTCTTTTAGACTCCAGTACCTTTTCCAAGCATTGCCTATTCGCCTTTCTATTTCCTTTGAAGTGAGATCTGACGGCGAGATTATTTGGCCCAGATAAACGTATTCATCAACATATTCGATGATGTTGTTGTTAATAGCGATTGGATGTTTTATATCGTTAGTCATAGCTTTAGTCTTCTGCGTGTTCATAATTAGTCCTACCTTCCGACTTTGCTCGTCTAGTTCTCCAAGCATTGCTTGAAGTTCGTTTTTTGTTGGTGAAAAGATTATCAAATCATCTGCAAATCTTAAATGTGTTAGGTTGTCTCCATCTATGGACAGCCCCCTTTTTTCCCAATTAAGTTGACGGAAAACATTCTCCAGAACAGCATTAAACAACTTCGGTGACAACGGATCGCCTTGACGGACACCTCTTTGAATTTTGATTTCTTCGCCTTCTCTTTCAGCTTTTATTTTAGCTTTACTGCTTTCGTACGCGTTGCTTATGATTCTGATGTATTTATTTTCAATTCCCTGGATCTTAAGAGCTTGCCAAATCCTTTGATGTTCAAGCGAATCAAAAGCCTTGCAATAATCCACGAAACAGCAGTAAAAGTTTGTATTAAATTCCTTGCCTTTCTCGAAAAGTTGTTTGACGACGTGTATGTGGTCCAATGTCGAATACTTGCTCCGAAATCCCGCTTGTTCTCTGGGTTGGTTCTCATCAAGCTTTTTGGTTATTCGCCCCAATATCACTTTGGCAAAAACTTTGTAAATATTAGACATCAGGCTTATGGGCCTGTAGTTGTTGATGTCGTTTTTGTTCCCTTTCTTGCGTAATAATACTATTGTCGATGTAGTCCACTGATGCGGAATATGCTCGCTCTTTAGGATTTCATTGTATATGTGTACTAATATTGGCACAATGGTGTCTTTATTATCTATAAGGAATTCATTGGTGATGCCATCAGAACCAGGAGCTTTATCTTTCTTTTGTGTCGATATTGCTTTTTCTACCTCTGCTGACATTATAAGTGGTACTTCTTCCTGTCCGGACATATCTGTTTTTGGTGTCGTGGTTTGGCTTGAGTATATGTGTTTAAAGAAGTTAGTTGCTATTGTAATTATTTCTGGTCTTCTGGTCGCACTTTTATTGTTTCGGTCTTTCATATTGGGTATCCAGTCTCGTTTTCCTGATAGTTCTTTTAATGCTTTTCTTGCTCCTCCTGTTTTGTGGATACATTTTTCTAGTTTTGCTAATCTATATATTTGCCTTTCTTTTTTCATATTGATGTTTATTTGTTTACTAACTGCTGTTATGTTCTTCCTTATATCTTTTGTTTTATTCGATATTGAGAAGAGGTTAGCTCTCATTTCTAGCAACTGCTTTGTTTCGTCTGATAGCCATACTATTTTATTGTTTCTAGTATCCGAAGTATTTTCTGGAGTCTTTTCATTTATAATTTCTTGCAATTTGTTATATTTGTCTTGTATGTGTAGATTTTTTGTGTTTTCTATGAAGTTTATTAATTTTTCTTTAATTCCGTGGACATTAAAGTCAGGCATCTTTTTAGTTAAATTTATTTTAAATGGTCTTTTCTTACAGGTATTTAGTTTTAGTTTGGCTCTGACAGGTCTATGGTTACTGTTAAAGTTTAAATTATTTATAACTCTACAGTCTTGAAAAGCTGTACTTCGGTTTGAGAGAATGTAATCAATCTCATTTCTGTAATGACCATCTGGAGATAACCACGTCCATCTATTGCTTGGCCGATTTTTATAAAGACTGTTCATTATTTTCAGATTGTTCTCGTATGCTAAGTGGATCAGTTTTTCGCCGTTTCGTGTCCTCTTTCCTGTACTGTATGGCCCCAGCACTATATCTTCCCCATCTACTCTGCATCCTATTCGCGCATTAAAATCACCCATAACTATGAGGTTACTGCATGTATGAGTTTTTATTGTTTCTGTTAGCTGTAAATAGAAAGAGTCTATTTCTGTGTTGGTCGCTTGCTCTGTCGGGGAGTAGATTTGCACTATGGACCACATTTCGCCTAAAGGTGGTAACTTTAAATTTAATATAGCTATTCGCTCTGATATGCCTATGAATTCATCTATACAGTCCTTTATTCCTTTTTCCACTAAGAAGCCTACACCATATTGGCCCGGTGTATAACCATTGTGGTAAAAAATAAATTCGCCATAGTCTTCTATGTTTTCTCCAACACGTCTCACTTCACTTAAACCAACGATAGACCAGTTTATATTGTCTAATGCCAACATAAGTTCTGTCAATTTTTCTTCTGATCGCAGTGAAAGTGTATTATATGTAATAATGTGTATAGTCCGATGGCGAGGTTCTTTGAATAGTTTTTGTGTTGCATTGGGCAGATTATTTGGAGGGTAGTAGTCGTCTTCCCCCACGGTGACTAGCCGGCTTGGGGTGCTTATTTGCAGTGTTTTATTGTACGAGGAGTTTGATTTAATGTGGTTCCGGGTGCCTATGTTGGTTACTGGTTTTTTGGGATCTCCGATATAGAAGACGACCTTCCTCGGGCCATATAGTGTAAAATGTTGGGTTTGATTATTTCTTTTGTAGCAGCAATAGGGGAATTTCTTCCTTCAATGTTGTTTGTGTTCGATTTCTTTTGTGAGGACCAATTTTGTGATTCAGAATTATCTCTTTTTCTTTTTTCTCGGCCGGTCTCGTTGGTTTTCTTTACCACCAATTTGTCATGCTTTAAGTATGCTATGTTTCCCTTCTTGCGTTCTTCTTCTAATTTCGGTTGTAGTTGTTTCCTCGTTTCAAGGACGGTTCTGAATGATTACTTGACATAAATTCTCAGGAAAAAAAACAAAATTATCGTACCGGTATTGACCTCTCCAGATTTTCTATGACACTAGAGTAGGATACAATCCACAGCTGAATTTAATTTTGAGTTCTGCGCCACCTATTGGTAATTATAGGAACTTTGATGTGCAAGTCGATTCGGGCAGTGGTCGTAAATTAGTGTTGATCTAGCCTCTAACCAAATACTCATAGGCTTAGTTGTGCAACGCCATCTATTGATAAGCACAACAGTCAGTTTGTGCAGATAAATCGCCAATAGAATTTGTTTTTCGTTATTGTTTGTTAGAAAATACGTAGATTTAAATTAAATGCGTTGATAAGAGGGATCCTTTATAAAAACTATTATTCTCAGGAAAAAAGAACAAAATGAGTGTTGAGAGAAAAAAAAGAACAAAAAGAGTATAGCAGTAACTACCGGGATTCGAAACGGGGGTATCTAACTTCATAGGTGACCCCTTGCTTACTATTTGCGCCAATCGGTCGTTATTCACATTGGTGAAATTAGTTATCGTATTCTAATTCTATCACGCCACAAGGCACAAAACGTTACAAGTTTTTCGTGAGCTTTTTTTCCGTCTAGCTCCCTTTCATAACGCGCGATAAGGTACTTCGTTCCAATAAAAAATTGGCAGTTATAGGAACTGCCGATAGAAGTGAAAACTTATAACTCAGAATTTGATAGCTTACCTTGGAAACTTCACGGGTGTAACCGGAGGGCGTGGCCTCGCCATCTTGGCATGGCCAGCTAGAAATGCGTCAGCATTTCCCATTGGTTGATGCATTTCTAGATGGCCATGCCATGATGGCTTGTCAACGCCCTTTCAGCATTTCCCATTGGCTGACGTATTTCTAGATGGCCAATAGCCATGATCCCGAGTTTACCCGAAGCTTTCTTATCATACCCGAGCGTGACGAATGAATGCAATTCACAACCCACGAAAAATCTGTCTAGGCGCGCCCAAAGAAGTTTTCACTTCAAAAGTCGGACGTAGTCACGCTAAAACAAAAACTGTGTTACTAGAGTCGGCCACATTTGCACGTGTGAGTTGTCAGGCTGTTCTGGCTGTTGATTGAATGGCTGATCAAGCTGGAAGGGGGGTCATGACCTCATATCATAGGTTTCTTAGGTGTTCTGGACACCCCACCCCTCCTTTGTTTTTGGGATCGGATCGGATCGGCAGCCACCTTTGTCCCGACTAGACCAGCCGTGACCGACCGATTCGTCCGATCGTAGGTACCTACATTCATGCGCGGCTCCAGGGAGGGGGGGGGGTCATGACCCCCCCCCCAAATCATATAGATTAAAAATCCAAAAAAAAAACAAAATGTCTAATAGTACACAGACTATTTTTAAACGCGGCAAAACAACTGGAACGTCAACTACGCGGGTAAAATCGTGGGGCGCTACTAGTAAAGTCCTTTTTACTCGATTTGTTGTATTTCTACTCGTGACCCCCCCCCCCCCCAATCTGAGACTGAATACTGGTGACCCCCCCCCCCAAATTTGACGCTGGGACCTCACCTGCCTACATTATTTGACGTTTAAATATTCAAAGCCTACTCCAATTAGAGTAGGCTTAGAACATTGAAACGGACGAAACGACAGACTGAAGTAGAACCGGAGTAGGAAAGTCGCGAGTTTTTTTCGGAATTATGTGTTTCGTCCAGACGTCCAGATTTCCAGCTTGTGTATTGACCACGACCATGTGACACTGTGACCATTTGACCATGTGACCCTGTGACCATGTGACGCCAAAGCTGGGTCCGCCCTTGGGAGTATCCTCAAATTAATTGAGGTAATATTGACGATATTTCGAGGAAATTTTGTAAAATCGTACCAATTAAAAGGATTTAACAAAAAAATAACATTTAAAAATAATCCTTATTTATTAAAAAAAATCCTTTAAATCATTTAAAGGATTTATTTAAAAAATGCTTTAAATCATTTAAAGGATAATTGTTAATTGTTGCCCCCCCCCTCTCACGTGAGAACTTTAGATTTTTTCGAAAAAAAATGGTGTGAGATTTAGATCACCCCCTCCCCCACGTGAGATTTGATTCGACCCCTCCCCTCTTATTCTCACGTATTTTTCCCATGGTTGAGCCCCCCTTGCCAGGGAAGCTCAACTATATTGTACAGGTAGTAGGACAATTACAACACAACACACAATTAGGACAATTAGTGGAATACTTACGTACTATAGGTAATTACACCTGATGAAAATTATATTTATGCTATACGTCTACAAACACAAGAACTATTTGAACAGCCGACGATATCGGCCAGTTAAACGTCAAAAATATTTAAATATTTTACATTACTAAGGTAACACACATGGGCTATAATAAACTTGATAACTATTTTCTCCAAAAAAAACAAGAGCCGACTTCAATTTAAAATTTAATTATCTAACAAACAAAAAAAAAAATTGGCAGTCATAGGAACTGCCAATAGAAGTGAAAACTTATAACTCAGAATTTGATAGCTTACCTTGGAAACTACACGGGTGTAACCGGAGGTCGTGGCCTCGCCATCGTGGCATGGTCATCTAGAAATGCGTCAGCATTTCCCATTGGGTCACGCATTTCTAGATGGCCATGCCATGATGGCGAGGCCACGCCCTTTCAGCATTTCCCATTGGCTGACGCATTTCTAGATGCCCAATCGCCAAGGTCCCGAGTTTACTCGAAGATTTCTTATCATACCCGAGCGTGATGCTAGAATTCCATTTACACCCCACGAAAAATTTGTCTAGGCGTGCCTAATGAAGTTTTCACTTCAAAAAAGAAAGTGGCCAAGTGCGAGTTGGACTCGCCCATGAAGGGTTCAGTTACACATAATATACACCCCACACGTGAAGGCTTGATGAAAAAAAAAAATTGAGTTTCAGTTCTCAGTATGGGGGGCAACCCTAGTTTTTCTTTTTTTTTTAATTTTTTAACATCGTGTGTACTGATGTTTTGAACTCAAAACACAGGAACATGTCCTGTTCGTCTCGCCACTTTTTAATTTAATAAAAAAAAGCAATAGCGTATGCGAAGACACGATTTCTCCCAAATCTCCCGCCCTAGGCTGTAGCTTAAATAGTCCAAGGGTTAATCATGCTATTTACACTTCACTGGATTCATCCACACTAAATTTAACCAAGCGTAATAAGCCGGACTAGATCTACAATATATAATGTGAGTAACCCGTAACCGTAAATCAACCACAGCTGTAAATTTTTTGATGTGCGTAATAGATTTCTTCTGTCTGTATGTCTGTTAGTCCGAAGTTAAGTTTTACATGAATAAACGATAAGTGATAGAGTGAAAAATGAACACAAATACAAAAAATTGGCAGTCATAGGAACTGCCGATAGAAGTGAAAACTTGTGACTCAAATGTTTTCACTTTTAATTGAATTGTCCATTTTATTTATTACCTTGTCAGAAGACAAATTATTTGTTAAACCACCGTAGGTCTATGTACATTCGCATAATTTCAACACCGCCAGCTAAATCGATGGTTGCGCCATCTAGTTTTATATCAACGTAATTATACAGAATATTGCAACTCTTTACTGTTTATGTTGCCCTGGTACTGGTACCTAGGGGCAAACGGAACTCTTTTATATTTCTGTTGTCCTGGTATCTGGAGATAAACGCTGGGCTGTTGGAGGTAGGTAATCGAAACTCTTTACTGTTTCTGTTACCCTGGTACCTACCTGACCGTTTTTACCGAGTTTACCCGAAGATTTCATATCCGATCCGATCCGATCCGATCCATTATCATATCCAAGCGTGACGATTGATGAATCCATCCATTTCACAGCCCACGAAAATTCTGTCTATAGTGCGCCTAAAGAAGTTTTCACTTCAAAAATCTTTATTGCTGTTTGCAGGTACATAAGATGTTACAAAACCTTTTAAAAGTTCACCCATGCAAACAATACGAGTACAATATGTCTGGCAAAACAGTTGCTATTGATCAGACCAATTTGGTCTGAATTTATAGGTATAACCATAGATGAAGAATTTTTTTTGCTACGCAAAAAGATCAACAAATCGAGTGAGCGAGAAATCATTTTCAAGTGGAAATCGCTCGAGAGAAGAAGAGAAAGTGAATGAAGTAACGTCATTACAATATTTTAGTATACCCGAACGTAACAGTCTGATTTCGTCGCGGTGAAAATCGTGTATTTTTTAATTAATCCTTGGATTGCAGACGATTTTATTAAATTATTTATATTATGGCATGTTCTGTGCGTGAATATGATACAAGACGATATTATAATCCGAATCATTACACTAGTCACCAACACATGTAAATATGATTTTTTATCAGGTTTCCGAGCAGCCTTTGTGTGTCTTTTACATTTGACGTCTTTGGGTATAACGATAAAAAAAATTGGCAGTCATAAGAACTGCCGATAGAAGTGAAAACTTATAACTCAGAATTTGATAGCTTACCTTGGAAACTACACGGGTGTAAACGGAGGGCGTGGCCTGGCCATCTTGGCATGGCCATCTAGAAATGCGTCAGCATTTCCCATTGGCTGATGCGTTTCTAGAAGGCCATGCCATGATGGCCAGGCCACGCCCTCCGTTTACACCCGTGTAGTTTTCAAGGTAAGCTATCAAATTTTGAGTTATAAGTTTTCACTTCTATCGGCAGTTCTTATGACTGCCAATTTTTTTTTCTGCCCTTTCAGCATTTCCCATTGGCTGACGTATTTTTAATGGCCAATAGCTATGGTCCCGAGTTTACCCGAAGCTTTCTTATCATACCCGAGCGTGACGAATGAATTAAATTCACAGCCCACAAAAAATCTGTCTAGGCGTGCATAAAGAAGTTTTCACTTCAAAAATTGTCAGCTGATAAAAGTATTCTTCTTCTTTTCATTATCGTATAAATATTGTGTCATCTGATTCTTCATCTTCTATTATTTTCTGACTTCTATTCGGCGGTGCTGTAGAAGTGAGATATTATGTTCGGTGAGCACAATTATGCCAACGTCTTGTGTTTCAGCAGGATGCTGAGTTGGAGTATGATTAGTTGATTAGCATGCAGTTTGAATCCCAAGGTCTTGCAGTTGATCCGTGTGGGTAATGTCAAAGAATGTCAATATCTATACAGTGCAATATGCATATAGAGGTATTATAAAAATGTCAAAATACATACAGTGCAATGTGATTCAACATGTCAGTTTGGCAACATAATATTATCTGGTCTTATGTTCGTTGAATGTCAAGTTTCTGTGGATAATGGCTAATCATCATCATCATCATCCTCAGCCGCAAGACGTCCACTGCTGAACATAGGCCTCCCCTCTAGATTTCCACAACGAACAGTCCCGCGCAACCTGCAACCAGAGGTTTCCAGCGACCTTTGTGAGGTCATCTGTCCATCTAGTGGGAGGCCGTCCAACACTGCGTCTTCCGGTTCGTGGTCGCCACTCGAGAACCTTTCTTCCCCATCGATTGTTAGTTCTTCGAGCGATGTGGCCTGTCCATTGCCACTTCAGCTTGCCTATTCTTTGAGCTATGTCGGCCGCTTTCGTTCTTTTGCGAATATCTTCATTACGGATTCTGTCGAGCAAAGAGACTCCGAGCTCCGATCATAGCTCTCTACATAACTCGCTGTGTGACTTTGAGCTTTGTTATGAGGCCCACAGTTAAGGACCACGTCTCAGTTCCATAGCCATCACTGGTAACAATGGCTAATGGTAATGTTAAATATGGATAGAGTCAGCGACATGCGTAATAGCACTATAATAACTGGTGACGTATTATATTGGGAAACATTAGGGTTGTTCAATACTAATTTAAAATTCTTAGTTATAAGTTTTCAACTCAATCGGTAGTACCATGACTGGGATATTTGAAGTGAAAACTTCTTTAGGCGCGCCTAGACAGATATTTCGTGGGCTGTGAATTGGATTCTAGCGTCACGCTCGGGTATGATAAGAAAGCTTCGGGCAAAATCAGGACCATGCCAATTGGCCATCTAGAAATACGTCAGCCAATGGGAAATACTGAAAGGGCGTGGACAGGCCATCATGGCATGGCCATCTAGAAACGCATCAGCCAATGGGAAATGTTGACGCATTTCTAGATGGGCATGCCATGATGGCGAGGCCACGCCCTCCGGTTGCACCCGTGTAGTTTCCAAGGTAAGCTATCAAATTCTGAGTTATAAATTTTCACTTCTATCGGCAGTTTTTATTCCTATGACTGCCAATTGTTTTTTTGTCTGTATGTTACGCGATAGTGCCGTCAGTTGTGGATCGATTTTGATGGATCTTTTTTGTTAGGTAGATCATAGTACAGAGGTAGTCTCATATACATTTTATCGAAATCCATGTTAGCGGTTTTGGAAATATGAACAAACAACTAAAATTAGCTTATACATATTATATTTTTTTTATTATATTTTGTAGTGGTAGGACTCTTAGCAGAGTCCGCCTGGGGAAGTACCACACCTTTGCCAGTTATTCTACTGCCAAGCAGTAATGTGCAAAGATTACTGTGTTCCGGTTTGAAGGGTAATGTTTCCAGAGAAATTACGGGGCTTAGAGATATAACATCTTAGATCTCTGGGTGACGAGCGCAGTGCAGTGCTAGGTGATGATTTGGACACTTCATGTTCCTATAGCTGCGTGTCACTGTGCTGTCATGGGGCAGGTATGTTGCTTACCATCAGGCACATGTAATGCTCGTCTTGTCACTCATTATTTAAAAAAAAAATCTTTTGAAGTTTGGTTGTCTTAACTTTAAATTAAAGTCGGTTTATGTACAGATTATTGTATGTAAATACGCTACGCTATAGCTCCACCAATGTCACCTGTGACCCCCCCTTCTTTGAGACCTCGCCTGGCGCGTCGCCACCTCGGGAGGACCTATCCCTAGGTGGGAGCCGAGCCACAGAATAAATTGGCCGGGCGGCAGATCAATAGCCGCTCCTGACTTTAGCATGCACATTTGCACATACTGAATGACTAAACTTCACAGAATTCAGTTGAAATTAAATTTGTATAAGTGCAATAAACCTTTTACCTTTGTCTGAACGTTGTCGCAGCTACAACAACAATGTGAAATTTAGCCGAGTGTCTGAGTTTTATTTTTACATCGAAGTCGGGTTTTGTGTTTGCGTTTATTAACAACTAGCGACCCGCTCCGGCTTCGCACGGGTGCAATGCTGATACTAAATATACTAATATATTATTAATATTATAAACCTGAAGAGTTTGTTTGTTTGTTTGAACGCAAGGATCTCGAGAACTACTGGTCCGAATTGAAAGGTTCTTTCTCTGTTGGATAGTCCATTTATCGAGGAAGGCTAAAGGCTATTTAAAATTACGCTACTATATCAACAGGAACGGAGCATGAATTAAAAATGTAACAAAAAACGGGAAATAATTTTGCTTTTTGAGAGTTTTCGTTGCGTGACAGCATGTGTCATTCGTCAAAGGTTCGTGAAAGGTTGCCTCATTCTCATTAGAACCTAAGGTAACCGAATTTGTTCAAAATTTTAATTGGTACGATGAATTTTAGATAGATGGCGTAGCAACGCGCGCGCGATTCAGCTAGTATACTAATAAAAATGATTATTGTGGGTTATCCCTAAGAGATCATCATCAACAGCCCACTAAACGTTCCCACTGCTGGGACTCGGGGCCTTCTCTCGCAAGGAGAGAGTTAAGGCCATAATCCACCACGCTGGCCCAGTGCGGGTTGGTGGATGACACATGACTTCGAAAGATTCTAGGTACATGTCGGTTTCCTCACGATGTTTTCCTTCGCCGTTTTAAGTTAGCGGCATTACGCACATGACTTCGAAAAGACAGTGGTGCGTGTGGGGTTTGAACCCGGGGTCTCCGGATCGGCAGGCGCCGTTCTCCCGACCAGACCAGCCGTAACTTAAGATTAGTCCTAAGAGATATACAATATACATACACTATAATGAGCTTTTTTGTAGACCTTTTTAAGGTGTACAATACTGCAGTACATTATTTTGACCTACCTCGTAGGGTTCAGCCAGCGTTTGCAATTTAAGCGCAAAAATTGTGTTTAAATATGAGATCGCTTTAGAAATCTTTAAAATTATCAGTGTCTCTCTACTGTACTATGCATGTATTCTACATAAAAAACTTCCTCTTGAATCACTGTATCTATTAAAAAAAACCGCATCGAAATCTGTTTGGTAGTTTTAAAGATCCAAGCATACATAGGGAAATAGGGACAGAGAACGACTTTGTTTTACACTATGTAGGTAGTGATGATACTAAATCAAGAACATAAATTGAGGGTAGGTTCCTTCTTTTCTGACAATCCATATTCAGTTTTATCATGACCACGGGTACTGCGACGCGTCAAATCGTCGGAACGTACACATTTCGACAGTGATGAATTGTAGTATAAAAAAACGGACTTACACTCAAGTTTGAGTTTGACTGACGTCACATAAAGTGTACTTTTATCGATCGGTCTTTGCTGAAAAATTTAAACGTTTTTGTATTTGGTAAAACTTGAACAAGCGTCTGGAATAGAACGGTAAGTCCCTTTACTTGTAATTCCTTTACGTGTAATATTATGAAATCAAACTTAGTGAAGGTGGTTGTAGTGTAGTTATCATTGTCAATGAGTTTTGATACTAAGTAAATTTAACACTTCGGGAATACAGATAGAAGTGAAAACACATTATATATGTATAACACAAGTTATTATAAGTTTATTTTGTGATTTTGTTTTTTGTATGCATGTGTGGCTTTTAATAAAGAGTTTTATTATCTTATCTTAAAATTATGTACTTATTTAAATACAGAGAGAGGTTGGTAAATAAAACAAAATCGCAAGTTCAATTGGTTTTCTCAAAAAATCTTTTGGTAATCTTCATCATCCATTCATCTGATTATGACATCCATCATCAATTGACATCCATGTGTCTCCGAACATAATATGTGAAAGTTTAATGCTCAATCACGTTGGTATAGCTAAAGATCTGCTTAAAATCTGGAATACCGTGAAACAGCACAAATACTACTTACTATTTATTGCGGAAAAATAATGGAAACGAAACTATTCAGGCAAAACCACAGGACGTCTACTCTATTTCTACGAAAACGTAATTTCGAAAAAAAAACTCGCGACTTTCCTACTCTCGTTCTACTTCGTTTCGTCCGAACGTCCGATACAACATTGTTTGACGTTTAAATGTTCTAAGCATACTCTAAAAGCCGATTTAAACTGAACGAACATAGAGCTAGAGCTGGAACAAGAGCATTCTTTCTCGATCTTTTAGTGTAAACGAAAGATCGTTCTTAGCGTTTTCCATATTAAATATTCCATAGAATCTTTGCGAACGCAAACAAAACAACGAAAGAATATTCTACGTTTGTTTACACCAAATGAATTTGATACAGTGGGGATAGAATGAGCATTCGCTCGTCTGATGTAAATCGGCCTTAATTAGAGTAGGCTTAGAAGCTTAGAACATTTAATGAGACAAAACGACGGATCGGAATCGGAGTTGGAAAGTCGCGAGTTTATTACGATATTACGTTTTCGTAGAAAGAGAGTAGACGTCAAGGGCGTTGTTAGTTTACCACACATACCTACTTCTAGCGGCCATTGTCACAAAAATACTATTAATTGAAATGTAAGCAATCCTATGTTTCAAGGTGGATCAAATTGCACACTGCGTGCACATTTGATTAAAATCAGTTAAGTTTGTATATGTGTCCATCGTGAACAACAACGTGACCGCGTAATTTATATTTAAATATTATACTAAGATTTAAACCGTACCTATTTCTACTACCTAATCTATCAAAAACCTCATGCTAAAGTAAGAGAAATGGCGAGGCATAGCTAGTCGTCGATATAATTTAATTAATACACTATATTCCAAGATCAATAACATTGAATTTTTAACATAGCATTATTACCTACATAAATTACGAATGTAATCAAATGTATATTATCTGTGCAGGTGGGCAAACGATTTAAGTGTGAATTCAGTGGATAAAGTTGAAGAGACCATTTAACACAGGTGAGACATTGTATAAATACTTACACTCTTATGCGTAAAAGACTTCAAAGTCGTTGATCATCGCGGCAAGATTGCTAGCTTATCGGTTTTTTATCGGATATACTTCGGAGAGTGTGCAACTGATCTGCATGATCTAATACCACCTTGCCCTTTCTTCTATCGGAATTATCGTATCTCAAAAAAGCGACATCGTTTCATGGTCGATGTTCCAAAAACACGAACGAAGAGATTTGACTCCACGTTTGTGATTAGAACGTCTAGGTTGTGGAATGCGTTGCTGTGTGGGTTTTTCCCGATGGTTACAATCTGGGTGTCTTCAAATCGAGAGTGAATCGGTTTCTTCTAGGTAAGCACGTTTCATCGTAGACCGCATCGTCGCTAAACATCAGGCGAGATGGTGGCCAAGTGCGAACCTATCACAGTTAAAAAAAAAACTTATAATATTTTTCAATATCTCTCTCTATAACCTGCATAAAGACCTTGGCTTGTCCAGAAGTGTAGTATGTTCTATACTAGAACGGGTATCTAAAGCTTCACTAGTAGGATCATATCGGATTTGGCTGGGCAGGGAGAGAAATACGAGTAGTGAAGGTGAGTGTTGACGTACGTCACAAAGGGGCTCCTTTTAAACCTACGCCCGAGTCACAAGTCTTGGGGTCTACTCGAGATTTCTCTCTCTGCCACACGATGGACCCGGCACCCGCACGGTGAAACCATGGAATGCTAAGAAGTTCGTCTCTAACACATTTGTTCATAAAGTGGGTCTAATTTCACCGCAACCAGGCATGTTATGATGACACCTGAATTAATTCATGTAATAATTATTAGCCATTGTAATCAAACTGTAACTTTTTGAAGTGAAAACTTTTTTTGTGCAACACATACAGAAATTTATATTATTTAAATTTATATATTGTTCACACCTTAAGATAGTATATAAAACACATAGGAGTACAGTAAAACTAGTGAAACAACTGGCGGCCTTATCGCTGAAAGCGATTTCTTCCAGGAAACCTTGGGGTGGACATAGAAACTAGGAGAACTTAAAGCGTGGTGCGACAAAGACTATTACTACGAGATAAACATACATCCTAATAATATTACATACAAATACAAGCTATACAAAATCAAAATACACTAATAAATACAACTAATCATATACATACATAAACATACGTACTATTAATTGACAAAATGATAAAATATATTTATATCCTTTGATGACAAATACAAGTAGGTAAATAACTGGTAACAGATGAATATGCTTGTAACAGTAAAAAAATAAGCATCTAAAATTTTAAGTAATAAAAGCAAGTAAATAATAAAAAAAAAAACAATAAATGATAATTAAAAATAATTAGAAAACAAAACAATTACAGAGATTAGTGTTTCGACAAATAGAACTGCTTTACGCGGTCCTTAAAGGCAGGCAACGATTGCAATTTTCGAATACAAACTGGTAGATCGTTCCACAACTGAACTGCCTGAAAAGCGAAGGATTTGCCATAAAAAGTTTCAGAGCGTGCGGAGGGGGCCATTAGGGTCAGGTTGGTTTTTGACCTTAGTGGAAGAGAATGGCAATCCTGAAGCAAAGTAAACCGCTCTTTAAGGTAACGCGGAGTGCAGGGGTTAAATAAAACGTTGCACAGAAGGGAAAGAATATGTGCACTACGACGTAAGCGAATCGGTAACCACTTGAGTTTAGCGCGAAATTGGGTAATGTGATCATACTTGCGTAAGCCAAATATGAATCTAATGACATAGTTTTGAAGGCGCTCAAGTTTATCTAGCTGGTCCTCTCTCAGATCAAGAAAACAGACGTCAGCATAGTCCAAGATGGGGAGCAGGAGAGACTGTGCGAGTGCAACTTTAGTGGCAGTGGTTAAGAAATTTCGTAGACGCCTAAGTGAGGCACCTGATGCAAAAATCTTACTGCTGATCGACTTGATGTGACTATCCCAAGATAGGGTTCGATCTAATGTAACACCAAGATTTCTTACTGAGTTACTAAATGGTATCACAATGCCGTTAAACATAACGTTGGGAATCGTAGACCAATCAATTCTAGAGACCCAGTATGAACTACCTACTACTATAGCCTGTGATTTTGAAGGATTGACATTCAGGCCATAAGACTTGCGCCATTTGTGAATGGAAAATAAATCGGCATTTGATTTTGAAATGGCTAGTGCAAGTTCATGATAGGAAGCTTGTGGATAAATTTGGAGATCGTCTGCATAAAGGTGGTAGGATGAAGTGATGTGTTTAGAAATAGTATTTATGAAAATGGCAAAAAGAAGAGGAGATAAGACGCCGCCTTGAGGAACACCAGCTGTTGTATTACACCAAGAAGAAAAGGTATCTTCTAGGCGAATCCGTTGCCGGCGTCCTTGTAGATAACTACGAAACCAATCGATTACCGGTGGAGATATGTTAAGTGAGCGTAGTACTGCTAGTAAAATGTCGAAATTGACGGCGTTGAAAGCATTACTGAAGTCTAACAGAGTTAGAACAGTAAGCTTACCGTCATCCATCCCCAGGCGAATATCAGGTGACTTTAACAAGTGCGGACACAGTGCTATGCCCTGGTCGGAAACCGGATTGGAATGGATTGAAGAGATCTTGTCATCATTTGTTGTTCATTTACAACTTATGTTTTCTTTATAATAAAGAAAACTTTAAATTCTTTGTTTTGTGCGTGGCTAAAACGCTATCCGTCGAAAGCCAAAGAAAAAAAAAACCCCCTTCCTTTTATCTATGGTCGATCGCCATTGATAGATGCGCGGGGATATGAAAATCATGGGCGTAAAAAAAAAACAAAAAAATTGGCAGTCATAGGAACTGCCGATAGAAGTGAAAACTTATAACTCAGAATTTGATAGCTTACTTTGGAAACGACACGGGTGTAACCGGAGGGTGTGGCCTGGTCATCATGGCATCTAGAAATGCGTCAGCATTTCCCATTGGATGACGTATTTCTAGATGGCCATGCCATGATGGCCAGGCCACGCCCTTTCAGCGTTTCCTATTGGCTGACGCATTTCTTGATGACCATAATATGGTCCCGAGTTTACCCGAAGATTTCTTATCATACCCGAGCGTGACGCTAGAATTCAATTCACAGCCCACGAAAAATCTGTCTAGGCACGCCAAAAGAAGTTTTGACTTGAAAACTGTGTCACTAGAGTCGGCCACATTTGCACGTGTGCGTTGTCAGGTTGTCACTGATAGGCTGACACGCACACATATACACAAGTTTGAGCGTGTAATGAGTGTAACAGTCTGTCTGTATGTGACAGCGCACACGTGCATATTATGTGGCCGACTCTATGGACACAGTTTTTGTTTTAGCGAGACTACGTCCGACTTTTTTTATAAGTCCACGACGAAAACAGATTATTTTTTCCCACCGTAACGAAACATTTTGCACAACTCGTTTTCACTGTTGAAATCTATATATTTATTATTATTATTTTACTAGCAGCGCCCCGCAGTGTTACTCGCGTAGTTCCCGTTCCCGTTGTTCTCGTTGTTTTTTCCGGGATAAAAATGTGCCTATGTGTTCTTCCAGACTATAATCTATCTGTGTTCCAAATTTCAGCCCGATCCGTTCATACGTTAGGACGTGATTTAGCAACAAACATCCATACATTGACATTTATAATATTATACTAGCAGCGCCCCGCGGTGTTACCCGCAAAGTTCCCGTTCCCGTTGTTTTTCCTGGATAAAAAGTTGCCTATGTGTTCTTCCAGACTATAATCTATCTGTGTTCCAAAGGAGACGGCCCATTTTCCATGGACATTTGCCCCACAGCAAAAGTGCAGGAGACTCGACCAAAATTAGATCATTAAATAGGATTTTCAATATATATTGAGGAGCCGTTAATGCTTTTATTCTGCATAGCGGGCTTTAAGAGATATCAACTAAAACGTTGAAAAAAAATAACGAAATTCCTTGTGTTGTGTGAGTTTCGAACGAATCGAGCATATTTTACATTCTCTTTGGAATCGAGTTTCGAACGAATCCGAGGATGTGTCAATTTTATTCACTTTTTTTTTTTATTTTGGCGTCGCACATATGTTTTGTTTTCCCATATTACTTATTTAAATATTTTCAAGTTTTACTAAAAATCGTCAAAGAAGCACGTTCACGAACATCAAGTAATTTATAATAATCCACACAATATTACATATTGCCACTCGAAAATATATAAGTTAAAGAAAATATACAATGAGGCGACATATTTGTCAAAATGACACAAGCACGGGTAAGAGCGCGCCTAAAGCCAGAAAACGCAAAAAAGGTCATTTTCGACGCCACTCACCGTCGTTAAGAAAGATAAAACTATAACAATAAAAATATTGACGTGTGGGTACAACCAAGGAGAAGCACAATGACCGGATAGAATTTTAAAAATAGATCAGATTTTTTTACAATAAAAAAATAAAAATGACACCGAAAAAACCCATTTTAATTCGAGTACTCGAAATTATCAGCGATGACCCCACATTATTTTTCGCTAATAAAATGTCTAATTTTACGCTCTATTTAAGTAACCGAATAGTTTTTTGAATTTATGTTAAATTTTTGCGTAATTAAATAAAACTTGGTCAAAAACTGACTCCCGAATTCAAATTAATTTCCACTCTAAACTGTGTCATGCTATTCTCGACTTTATGCGTACCAGGTTAGATATTAAATAGACCTTTGGGTCCTGGTCAGTTGTCGGGCAACGCTCGATGTGGAAGGTTGTTTACGGACGCTCTGTCAGGCAAATGCGTGCGTGAATTAAAAAAATGGGATGAAAGGATAATAAGTTTTCTGCGAAAAAAGAGAACTAAACGTAAACATTTTGAAATTTTAGTCAGGTACTTAATGTATGTTTTAGTTAGGTAAGTCAAATTTTGTTTTGGAATAGGTTCGTAGTATGTACAATAATAGGTAAAAAAGTAGGTAGGTATCTATTATTGTTAAAAAGATAAGTTTACCAACATTGTTTTTAATAAATTTAATAAATTTTAAAAATTCAATTTAATAAAAGAGCAATCTGTGGTAGTACATGCAAAAACCCAAACAAGTCATTGTGTACATAATAAATTTTGTATGATGAACAAATTAATAGTTTTAAGTTTTAGTGACAATTGAAACAAACGATCAGAAAATATTTATGAATTGAGGTCTGCGGAAAATAATGATTTAAGTATTTTTTTAACATAAACTTTTCAGATTAAAGAAATGCAAACTTGATGAATATGTTTATCAGTAGACGATCCATCGTGGCACGTCTGCTGAGCATTAGATCTATTAAAATTATAGCTCGAGCCGAAGGCGAGAGCTATAATTAGCAGAGGCTGCGTAGTAGCGCTTTATCCACACGCGCATTCATTAGTAACTCTTACAGTATCTGTGATTTATCGTAATGTCACGTGTACTTACTGTACTTAGTTATATTATGACCTAAGGTGAGCTTAGCTCGTATCTTTCTATTAGCGCTAACGCGGCGGATGAAGAGTGACGTGAGGATGAAATCTATTCCTTTTTTCGGAATGAAAACTACTTTTGGCGGTGCGCCAGATTTTTTTCCGGGAGCTGTAAGTGAAGCTGATCTGTTGCGATCCAAGATGAAAAGCTCCATCGGGTGAACTAGGGACCGCCAAGGGTACCCAAATGAAAAAGATACAGCTGCTCTTCACTGCAGTGTCGCTGTGCTATTTTGATTTATATTTAATTTTAAAAATACAAAGTTTGATTAATGTCTTTTTTCTATTTATCCTACTAACATGGTCATGCTATTTAGTATTACAAAATATATCAAAGTTGCGGTTACATATTATATTATTACTGAATAAATAAATAAAACTCCTAATAAAGTGTTCACTTCTACTGTGCGGTCTAAGTGCACACATTTTTTTAAGCAATAGACTGATGCCCTTTTTATATATATATGATATCGTAAAACACGCATTTATTTAATTATAAAACACGACTACATATTAAATAAATAAATTACTAAATCTTGTGATTCAGTCATATTTAGTTTTCATTTCTTTCATTCGACTGTTTTTCAATAAATGGTTTATTGTGTGTATATAGACAATAAAAAACAAATTGATGTATTTTTTTAAAAACATCTATGATTAATCTGAATGTTTTCATATACTGGATTTCGGGGAGCGATGACCTTGAGTAATCGTAGCTTCTATCTTACTCGCAGCGACGCGGCGTATTGGAGAGGGGAAGGGCGACGCGCGGGTGAAATTTGATTTTTTCCTGGCACTAGGCCCGCTCTTAAGTACAGTCATTAAAGTACTTTTTATTCACACCAATTTGCAATCCCCGCTTGGCACGTTAGTATTGAATGTACAGTTTGCATTATTTAATTATAGGTTATTTTAAATAAATAACTTTTGTAGGTCTCCGGGGCTAATTAAGTGCATAAACTTGAAACGACGTGGGGCAGAAATGAGCCGTCTCCTTTCAGCCCGATCCGTTCATACGTTAGGACGTGATTGAGGAACAAACATCCAAACATCCAAATATCCATACATTGACATTTATAATATTACTAGCTGAACGCGCGTGCGTTGCTACGCCATCTATCGAAAATTGGTAGTACCAATTCAAATTTTGAACAAATTCGGTTACTTTAGGTTCTAATGACGCAACCTTTAACATATGACATAATGACATAATGCTGTCACGCAACGAAAGCTCTCAAAAAGTAATATTTTTTCCCGTTTTTAGGGTTCCGTAAAACGTAAAAACGGAACCCTTATAGATTCGTCATGTCTGTCTGTCTGTCTGTCTGTCTGTCCGTCCGTATGTCACAGCCACTTTTTGCCGAAACTATGAGAACTACACTGTTGAAACTTGGTAAGTAGATGTATTCTGTGAACCGCATGAATATTTCAAACGAAAAATTTAAAAAAAAAATAAAAATTAGGGTTGCCCCCCATACTGAGAACTGAAACTCAAAATTTTTTTTTTCATCAAACCTACACGTGTGGGGTGTCTATCGATAGGTCTTCAAAAATGATGTTGAGGTTTCTAAAATCATTTTCGTCTACACTGAATAATTTGCGCGAGAGACACTTCCAAAGTGGTAAAATGTGTCCCCCCCCCCCCTCTAACTTCTAAAGTAAGAGAATGAAAAATCTAAAAAAAGTATATGATGTACATTACCATGTAAACTACCAAAGAAAATTAGTTTGAACTCGATCTGATGAGTAGTTTTTTTTAGTACGTCATAAATACACTATTATTGAAACTTCGATCAAAGTTACAACGAACTACAAGAACTATGTGTACTATGTATATAATGTTACTTGCTGCAACGGAACCCTCCATGGGCGAGTCCAACTCGCACTTGGCCACTTTATTGTTACATTTTCCAGTCATGCTCCGCTCCTGTTGATAGTAGCGTAATGTTAAATAGCCTATAGCCTTTCTCGATAAATGGACTATCCTACAAAGAAAGAATCTTTCAATTCGGACCAGTAGTTCCAGAGATCCTTGCGTTCAAACAAACAAACAAACAAACTCTTCAGCTTTATAATATTAAGTATAGATAGTAGGAAGTAGGATTCACAAGTTTGTTGAAATACGTCGTATGCCACACGTGTGTAATTGTTGATCACCGTCCTCTGTTTTTTTTTGACCCTCACCTCACCGGTCGGGTTTCAACGACGCCTCAACGGTAATCACCAACATTACACATTTGTATCACAATGTACTAATAATTTCAAACTTCCGTTTTACAATGTTTTACATAACACGTTCACGGAGTACTTACGCATAAGGCTGGTGTAGTCGGGAGAATGGCGACTGCCGATCCGGAGTCCCTGGTTTGAATCCCACGCGCACCACAGTCTTTTCGAAGTCATGTGCGTAATACCGGTAACTTATAGTATATTAATAAATTTTATTTTAATAAGATGTTTAGACGAGCAGGACATGTGCCTGATAAGCAACATGCCTGCCATATAACAGCACAGTGACACGCAGTTATTGGAACACGAAGAGTCCTAATAATTACTTAGCACTAGACTGCGTTCGTCATCCATATTTGTTAGATGTTTATCTGTATGCCCCGTAATTTCATTTTAAACAGTGCCCTTCAAATAGGAACACAATGATATTGTCACATTACTGCCTGGCGGTAAAATATTTTATCTGCCACTTCATGGAGGCGGCCATTTTGAACATTTTGACAAAAAAGCCGCATCGAAATCGGTTCATCCGTTTGAGAGGTACGATACCACAGACAGACACATACACGTACAGGCAGACAGACATCGACGTCAAACCAGAATTCTTAACACTATAAACACAATAGGGCATTGCAATTTATAAAAAAACCGGCCAAGTGTGAGTGGGACTCTTGCACGATGGTCCGTATCACAAATAAACGGCGAAAACCTCTTTTATTGGTTTTCGTATGGGATTATTAACTTACTGAAATTACTTAATTATTTATTTTATTTTAATGAATTATATTTAAAGACACCATAAAAAAAACTGTGAATAGTTAAAGCATCTTCCTGTCACCGTTATAAGTATCGAGCAAGAAACGGTAAAAAATAAAGTAGCCAAGTGCGAGTTGGACTCGCCCATGAAGGGTTCCGTTCCAGCAAGTAACATAATATACATAGTACACATAGTTCTTGTAGTTCGTTGTAACTTTGATCGAAGTTTTAATAATAGTGTATTTATGACGTACTAAAAAAAAACTACTCATCAGATCGAGTTCAAACTAATTTTCGTTGGTAGTTTTCATGGTAATGTACATCATATATTTTTTTCAGTTTTTTCATTCTCTTACTTTAGAAGTTAGAGGGGGGGGGGGGGACACACATTTTACCACTTTGGAAGCGTCTCTCGCGCAAGTTATTCAGTATAGACAAAAATTATATTAGAAACCTCAACATAATTTTTGAAGACCTATCGATAGACACCCCACACGTGTAGGTTTGATGAAAAAAAAATTTTTGAGCTTCAGTTCTCAGTATGGGGGGCACCCCTAATTTTTGTTTTTTTAAAAAACTTTTGAAAAAATCTTAATGCGGTTCACAGAATACATCTACTTACCAAGTTTCAACAGTGTAATTCTCATAGTTTCGGCAAAAAGTGGCTGTGACATACGGACGGACAGACAGACAGACAGACAGACAGACAGACAGACAGACAGACATGACGAATCTATAAGGGTTCCGTTTTTACGCTTTACGGAACCCTAAAAATGGCAGTCATAGGAACTGCCGATAGAAGTGAAAACGTATAACTTAGAATTTGATAACTTACTTTGGAAACTACACGGGTGTAACCGGAAGGTATGGCCTGGTCATCATGGCATGACCATCTCTAGAAATGCGTCAGCATTTCCCATTGGCTGACGCATTTATAGATGGCCATGCCATGATAGGCAGGCCACGCCCTTTTAGCATTTCCCATTGGCTGACGCACTTCTAGATGGGCAATGGCTATGGTCCCGAGTTTACTCGAAGATTTCTTATCATACCCGAGCGTGACGATAGAGTTCAATTCACAGCCCACGAAAAATCTGTCTAGGCGCGCCAAAATAAGTTTTCACTTCAAAAAACCAAGTTTGTTGTACGGGAGGTCCCTTGAATATTTACTTTTAGTATTTGTGGTTATAGTGGTAATAGAAATATATTATCTGTGAAAATTTCAACTGTCTAGCTAGTTCTTGAGAAACAGCCTGGTGACAGACGGACGGATGGACAGCGAAGTCTTAGTCCCGTTTTTACCCTTTGGGTATAGAACCTTAAAAAATTATGCAACTAAATTCATCATCTACAATAGGTACAAGTACATATTACTGTCTTGAAGCAAAGTGTTTGCTTCGTCTAAAATATATGTAAAAAAATATATGTAAGTATTTTATGTAGTTATAGGTGTTTATTTTGTGTCTGGGTATCTATCTGTCTATGTGTCGTAGGGTGATTTCATAAACCGTTTTTTTGCAAAAACTCTAGGAATTTTGCGAAAATACGGATAATTAATTATCCGTATTGTTTGTGTATCCGTTTATTGAACTATCCGATTATCTAACTATTATTAGATATTAACTATGATATCAATTATACTGAAAAACGAAAGGATTGCATAGTCGTTGGCTATATTGGCTAATTACAGTGCACTGATTGGTCAATAAAAGCGTCCCAAAATAAATATTCTCTGATTGGCTGACGACTCGACAATATCCCCTCTGTGACATGTGGTCTGAAAAATCTCTGAGATTATCTGTCGCCGTATAATTGTAAATAATGTCAGATTACAATCTAACGAAGTTAGTTTATAAACTAACCTAACATCCTCGATAATTTATTGCATCATTATGTTACAGATAGAATTATTTAAACAGATATATTTGGTAAAAATTTAGTCGCAACCCGACGTACTCAATCGGGCATTGCAATTAAATTATCGTTTTGGAGCGAAGTGCTATGTTTCACAGTCAATTTTTAATTTTTCATTCATGAAGGTTCTCAGGGTCATCAGTTAATCAAGGGGCCAATCATCCCCTAAACTCAATTTTAAGTCAATATTTCCGGAAAGTGTCTGGGAGAATTGGGACCTTGTTTTTAAGGATATTGCCTACAACATAACTGAAAATCACTTATTAGAAAATACGTGAAGTAAGTAATGTTTGTATGTACCTTCATTACCCCATATCTCAAAATTGGCCGTTTAAGAAAGTTTACGGTACGGAACCCTAAAAATGAACGCATGCTACGACGCGCCACGTAAAGCATAGCTTCGGTAGAGTCACCCGAGCCACAGATCAGAAAATAGTTACTTCGTAACAGATGCATCACTGCCATACAAAAGCGCAAATACCTACACGATAATAACCTAAACTTTCGTAAACTACTTACCTACTGTTACTTGCAAGCAAAAATACACCTTTGTACAAGCACGCAGAGTTGAGAATACCGTGCGCCCCCTGTGACTTGTCGTCTGCTTACGTCACTGACCAAACGTGCTAGGGTTGTACGAAATATGATAAGACTAGTGGCCCATTCCGGCTTCGCTCGAATAATAACCTAGACACCAACTGCAGCGCCATCGCCGGGCTGTTTTGTAAATCTAAACCATCGAGGGCCCTACCCAAACGTATACAGAAAAATTCATTCAAATCGGTTCAGCCGTTTAGGAGGAGTTTATTAACAACAAAAAGTGGCATTAATTTTTATATAATATAGATAGATGATAAAAAAACTTTAACTTTAATAACTTTAATTTTGAAAAAAAAAATTTGTGGAGGGGACCATTTTGAATCGATATTATCCAAACATCTAAGAACCACCGCACGAAAATAAACTTTTATAAAAAACACATCGAAATCGGTCCGTTTGAGCTCTACGGTGCTACAGACAGACATACACACAGACAGACATCGACGTCAAACTTATAACATCCCTTTTTTGGTCGGAGGTTAAAAATTAATTCACAATTAGCTGAGCTATCACGAAACATACTTATTACATACTAAAAAAATTAAAACCAGAACCTCCTCCTTCTTTGAATCCGGTTAAAAATTCTATAGCTTTTTCAGGTAGGTACGTATTATAGTTCATTGATGCTGAAGTATATTTTAGTTATACAATGTAGCTAGTTGTAAGTTGTTACAAATTAGTATCATTCAGTATGTACATGAATATTCAAATAAAACCGGCCAAGTGCGAGTGGGACTCCCGCACGAAGGGTTCCGTACCCCGTACCATCCCACTAATAGGTATTATAAATGTAAAAGTATGGATGTTTGGATATTTGGATGTTTCGATGTTTGTTGCTCAATCACGCTGTAACGTATGAACGGATCGGGCTGAAATTTGGAATACAGTTAGATTACAGTCTGGAAGAACACACAGGCTACTTTTTATCCCGGGAAAGTTACGGGAACGACGAGAACGGGAACTACGCGGGTAAAACCGCGGGGCACTGCTAGTTAGCAAATAACGGCGAAAACTTCTTTGGCATTATACGAAATTTCTTTTACATCGCAATTTCCGCAGACAGGCAAAATATTATTTTAGAATATTGACTTTTCCCTTATGATAATCACAATGAAGTCTACATCGCGATCTATTTTTACTAGTGGCGCCATCTAGTTTATTTTCGACGGACTAATCGAGCAAAACCCTTTACCCTTTGGGTACGGAACGCTAATAAAAAGTATGTCTTCAAAAACTCATTCAAATTTATTGAGACACTAGCTGTTACCCGCGACTTCGTCCGCGCGAAATATATACTAAGGTAAATGTATATAGATGATCTAGATAGTGAACCTATTCGTATACCCAGACACGTTTACGGTTACTAAAAACAGCTTATAGTAAAACATATTTTATACAAACAGATTTTATACAACTTCATCAAAATCGGTTCAGTTGTTTAAGTTTGAAAGCGTAAGAGACATTCGTCCCTCATTTCAACACCAATTTCGTCCCCATACAGTTCGAAATTACAAAATTGCTAGAACAAACATTTATTTGCTTCGTGTCAAGTGCCTTTAAACCGAGTTTTATGGTTTTATCTTTAACGATTTGGAACTTCCATATTGACATTCATCCCCCATTTCAACCATAATTTCATCCCCGTACTGTTCGAAATTACAAAATTGCTAGCACAAACATTCGTTTGCTTCGCGTCAAGTGTCTATTTACAAAGTTTAATGGTTTTATCCGCAACGTTTGGGAACTTCCATATTGACCCATATTAATTCATCCCCCATTTCAACCCTAATTTCATCCCGTACAGTTCAAAATTACGAATTGCTAGAACAAACATTCGTTTGCTTCGTGGCAAGTGTCGATATACAGAGTTTCATGGTTTTATCTTCAACGGTTGAGAACTTCCATATTGACATTCATCCCCCATTTCGACCCCAATTTCACCCCCGTACAGTTCGAAATTACAAAATTGATGGAACAAACATTTAATTGCATCATGTCAAGCGTCTAGATACGAAATTTGATAACTTTGAAAATTACGAATTTTCATACAACCGTTCATCCCTTGTTTCACCCTCTTAGGGGTTGAATTTCGCAAAACCCCGTCTTAGTGAGCGCCTACGTGCTAAAAGAGACCTCCATGCAAAATTTCAGATTCCTAGGATTTGTAGTTTCTGAGATTCCTTGATGAGTGACCTTTCGATTTTATATATATAGATAATAAAAGGTATTTCAGACAATATTTTTTACGCATAATCTCTATTGTATCTATTCTAAATAGATATTACCTATACAAAATACATATTACACACTACTGTTTCCATGTTCTGTGCCATTGAAACCTACCAAAATGATGCTCAAAAATAAATATTAACAATAAAAACACTTACCTTGCTTCCTGTTTCGGCAATTTGAAATAAGATAAATTACTACATGTGAGTGTATTGCTATTGCAGCCATCCACAATACAATAACGCCGCGACATTATTTATGCGCGCACTCGGCGTTCGTTCGCACGTCAACTCGGGCAAGCGGCCGGCGCCCCTGTGATTTTAGAACACCCGGGTGGACCCGAAAGAGTAGGTTAAAATCTCGCGCCGTATAGCGAGTGGTGAGGGTGTGCCCGAGCTGAAAAACGTCTCCGCTTCAGACATCTCCGCTTTGGTGGAGTCTCAGCCTAATTAATGTCAGGACCAATATCTAATCATCCGTGTTTTTGCGAAACCCCTATAGTCCAGTAACTTTAGACTTATTTATAATGTTGGCCTAATGATTAATCCAAGTTTGTGACCTCGAGCCACAGAATAAATATTAGTACAGAAGCCTCACTTACCGAAAACAATTATATAAATAGCGACTCTTGCTAGGACACAACAAAGTTCAATTCAGCTCGCATTAGCGCTCAATATCTGTCGCGATTTTCTACTCTCTCTTCTAACGCGTAACTCTGTCCCTGTCTAGCGCGGAGGGCTGTCGAGAAATATCTAATAACAATATACGCGGGAAACGTGTTGCGCGAGCGCTCAGCCGTGCGTCCGACAACCGACTGGCACTTGTCCCTTGGGAGGCACGGTCTAGCTGTAGGCTAAAACCGCGCGACCTTGAGCGAGTGATGATGCACTGCTCGAGCGTCAAACGCAACTTTGTCAAAAATCGAAAAAACCGCGAAAAAATCGTTTATTTTTAATTAGACCAACATCATAAACAAGTCTGCAAAAAATCAGAACTACCGGATTTGACGCATACTACTCCATATGTACTTTCAGGCGACAAAGTTACTGGACTACTAGAGTTATGCAAAAACTTGTTTTATTTATTCTTCCTACGACATTATACATCTTACAGTTTGTAATTAAAATGATTATTCATGCATTATATCAGCCATCTGACTTGTACTGTACTGTACTGTATGTATAGTACAAGGTTTACTTAGTTTGGTACTAAATGTTGTTCTGTGAAGAAGTCTCGACTGACATTTATTTATTGAACTGAATACTCATATAGCATCGTTGATCACTTTTCGGTAAGATAAATCTTATGGGTTACTATCACCGCCATTTCATTTTAACTTTTATAGGTTTACAATAAAATTGACCACCATCTCGTTTACCAGGCCGATTTCCATCAAACGAGCGAATGCTCATTCTATCCCCACTGTATCAAATTCATTTGGTGTAAACAAACGTAGAGCATTCTTTCGTTGTTTTGTTTGCGTTCGTAAAGATTCTATGGAATATATAATATGGAAAACGCTAAGAACGATCTTTCGTTTACACTAAAAGATCGAGAAATAATGCTTTTGTTCCAGCTCTAGCTCTATGTTCGTTCAGTTTAAATCGGCCTTTAAGCGAAGACGCGGTCTATCGTATATTATATACCTAGACTATATTATATACGGTATATTGTATACCTAGAAGAAATCGATTCACTCTCGATTTGAAGACACCAAGATTATAATATCAACATCATCAACATCAACAGCCCACTAAACGTTCCCACAGCTGGGACTCGGGGCCTTCAGATTATAATATAACTATCGGGAAAAATCCACTCAGGCAACTCATTCCAGAGTCTAGACGTTCTTATAACAAAAGTAATGTCAAACCTCTTGTTATATATACCAGTAATATATACCAGTTAATCTAAAACTACACAGGTGAAGTGTTGTGCTACAATAGTGCTACTACAAATACTGAAAGTCTAAGTTATGGGTAAGTTTTTATTTAAAAAAAATCTATCGGCTATCCGGTTTTACATTAATTTAGTTTTATTTGGTCCCGGTAGTTTGTAATAGGCTACCGGACTGGGTCAAAAATGCACCATCCTAATAAAATTAGTCCGTCAGCTAGATCATGGAAAAAATTGGACAAGTATTTTTTGTTTTTTCATAATTTTAAAAATCATCAAAGATATAGACCATTAAACTTCGAGAGTGGGGGGTCGCGATGTCACTCGTGAGTAAAAATCGTACTCACAAGTGACGTCACACGAAACTTCGAAGCGCTGTATCTTCGTAATTTTTTGTTTGTGAAACAAAAGAAAAAATACGTGTACAATATTTTTTGGCAATCTAACTAACGGCTTAGTTTTTTTGAGAATTGTACCCTATTAAATCTTGCAAATTAAATTTGATCCAATCCCTGTTTACTGATTGAGTTGAAATTTTGATTACGTGTAAAACGTGTCATCATCATCATCATCAACAGCCCACTAAACGTTCCCACTGCTGGGACTCGGGGCCTTCTCTCGCAAGGAGAGAGTTAAGGCCATAATCCACCACGCTGGCCCAATGCGGGTTCGTGAATGACACATGACTTCGAAAGATTCTAGCTACATGTCGGTTTCCTCACGATGTTTTCCTTCACCGTTTTTAAGTTAGCGGCATTACGCACATGACTTCGAAAAGACAGTGGTGCGTGTGGGGTTTGAACCCGGGGCATAGAATAGATAATATCCCGGGGTCTCCGGATCGGCAGGCGCCGTTCTCCCGACTAAACCGGCCGTAACACGTAAAACGTGTGATAATACAATATTATAATGACACTAGCAGCGCCCCGCGGTGTTACCCGCGAAGTTCCCGTTCCCGTTGTTCTTGTTGTTTTTCCGGAATAAAAAGTAGCCTATGTGTTCTCCCAGACTATAATCTATCTGTATTCCAAATTTCAGAGATCCGTTCATTTATTAGGACGTGATTGAGCAACAAACATCCAAATATCCATACATTGACATTTATAGTATTAGTGGGAGTCTTGTTAAGTATATACTGTACCTGTCCAATCATAAACTTTTACTTTATTTATTAGTATATAATATATATATAGGTATTTTATATAAATAGATATATTTCATATTAATGTATTAGGATCTTAGGATGTACACTGTACAGTTATTATGACGTAGGTTTATCAATGTATTATTCGTTTAACTGTAGTTTTATTTTAGTAAATGATAGAAGTAAGTACATAGGTATCCAGCACTTTTTATTTGTACTTCCCGTCTTCCTATTTTCGTTTATGTTTTTCCATCGTACGGTTGCACAGAGGGCTTTAAGCGATAAGGTTGCCCATTGTTCATCATCATCATCAGGCGCAAGACGTCCACTGCTGAACGTAGGCCTCCCCCCTAGATTTCCACAACGAACGGCCCTGCACAACCTGCAACTAGTGGTTTCCAGCGACCTTTGTGAGGTCATCTGTCCATCTAGTGGGAGGCCGTCCAACACTGCGTCTTCAGCGCTTCTACCGCCTAACGAAAAACGCTTTGACGCTTTGATTCTTTGATATTGCCCGTCTCTTTTCTTCTCGCTTGAAATGAAAGAGACGGCAATGCCAAAGCGTCAAAGCGTTTCTTGTTAGGCGGTAGACCCCCCGGTTCGTGGTCGCCACTCGAGAACCTTTCTTCCCCATCGGTTGTCAGTTTTGCGAGCGATGTGGCCTGCCCATTGCCACTTCAGCTTGCTTAATCTTTGAGCTATGTCGGCCACTTTCGTTCTTTTGCGAATATCCTCATTACGGATTCTGTCGCGCAAAGAGACTCCGAGCATAGCTCTCTCCATAGCTCGCTGTGTGACTTTGAGCTTTGTTATGAGGCCTACAGTTAAGGACCACGTCTCAGTTCCATAAGCCATCACTAGCAACACGCACTGGTTAAAGACTTTTGTCTTTAGGCATTGGGGTATTTTGGACTCAAAGATGTGCCGAAGTTTCCCGAACGCTGCCCATCCGAGTTGGATTCTTCGCTGGACCTCTTTGCCCATTGTTACTGTCAATTTAATTGAAATGGAAACTTCTTTTGGCGCGCCTAGACAGATTTTTCGTGGGGTGTGAATTGAATTCTAGCGTCACGCTCGGGTATGAAATTTTCGGGTAAACTCGGGACCATGGCAATTGTCTATCTAGAAATGCGTCAGCCAATGGGAAATGGTGAAAGAGCGTGGCCCGGCCATCATGGCATGGCCATCTAGAACTGCATGAGCCAATGGGAAATGCTGACGCATTTCAAGATGGCCATGCCATGATGGCGAGGCCACGCCCTCCGGTTACACCCGTATAGTTTCCAATGAAAGCTATCAAATTCGAAGTTATAAGTTTTCACTTCTACCGGCAGTTCCTATGGCTGCCAATATTTTTTTATGCATTTTATTTTTAAACTAGCTCAACCCGCTACTTCGTTCGCGTACGTTGATCTTGCGACCTTATTAGTACATTAGTAGTACTTACGTAAAAATATTTGGATGGGTGGCCATTACACAAACAGAGTGAATTTTGTTTTTCCACACAAAAATATATTTATTCGAGTTGAGCAACTTCATATTTTATATTTTTAGCAACATCAAACATACTCGTAGTAAGGTTGTGGAGTATCGAACATAGCCGCAGTGTTAAGTTTGTAGGATTTTTATAGGATACATTACGAAGAGTATGTAGCTGATGTGCGTGATCTGATTATTATTATTTAATAGGTGATAGACTTATTAGTCGATATGAAATTTTAGACTCGTAAGCCATGTGTGTTTCAAATGACAATCTAATTGGTAATGTCGTTCTGTCGTTAATATTTGTTTCGTTAGGACCCATGCTTTTTCCGAGATGATAGGTAGTATATGAGACTATAAACTATCTGTGTTTCAAATTTCAACCAAATCATACCTTTACATAATATAAACATAATCATTTATTAAAACAACTGTTACACGTCATATCTTGTAATATTTAAATTACATTAAATAATAAATTAATAATGTACAATTACTTTGTACTGTGTTGTACTTACAGCATGATATTTAGCAATAAATAATAATGTAATAGTTTTTTATTAAAACAATTGATTAAATAAATTACAAAAACAATACATTCATTAAATAAACAAATATTCAATGTCAAGTTCAATACAAAAAGAAAAATTACAATTTACACTGAATGAATTCATCGTAGGTATAGAAGGTCTGCTCGATAAGCCAACGTTTGAGCCGCGATTTAAAGCTCCCTAGCGTGGGCGCAGAGGTGATGTCGACCGGGAGCTTGTTGTACACGGTCGGGCCCATCACGCGCGTGGACCGGGCCGACCGCTCCAAACGTGCGCGGCACCTCCGACAGCTTAAGAAGCTAGGTTTGATCTAACGTACACCGCGACTTGGAATATAACTAAGTGCGGGTAACGTCAAGATCCCCAACCTCTTAAACTAGGGTCCAGCAGATTCATCCTGCGGGACTCCCACGATAGCGCGGACGGCGCGCTTTTTTAGCGCGAACACGCGACCGCGGTCGGCGGCCCGCCCGAACAACTCTGGACGTCTACTCTAATTCAACGAAAACGTAATTTCGAAATAAACTCGCGATTTTCAAACTCCGATTCTACTTCGATGCGTCTTTTTGTCCGTTTAAATCTTCTAAGCCTACTCTAATTAGAGTATGCTTAGAACATTTAAACTTCAAACAATGTTGTATCGGACGAAACGAAGTAGAACGAGAGTAGGAAAGTCGCGAGTGTTTTTTCGAAATTTCGTTTTCGTAGAAACAGAGTAGACGTCCTGCTCCGTTCTGTATCAGGGAGTGGATCGTGGCGAAGTAACACGTCCTAGCCACGTCAGCGGGCATAATTTTAGCAATCCGACTCAACGTGAAACACGCACTACCCAATTTCCCGCATAATTTATTTATGTGGTTTTCCCATGTTAGACCACGATCAATGTTGAAGCCCAAGAAAGTGGTGACGTCGGTCTGACATATACTGCTTCCGTCTAACAAAACCACCAATCGTCGCGTCCTATGTCCCGATAGGCAAAAATGAAGAAAGTGGGTTTTAGTCAAATTTAGCGCGAGTCCGTTTATATTAAACCATCGCGTTTCTTCAGTTTCTGCTCTAAATGATCGACAGAAGTCGCGGTGACAACCGCGGCAACCTCATCCGCGTACACGAAAATTTCAGCCGCCGTGACGACACCGGGGAGGTCGATCAGGAGCTAGGAAAACAGTATATGAGTCAGCTTTTTTGTTAAACATTCTTTTGAATGGGAAACAAACGTCAATTTTATTTTTAATTACATTTATAACGGAAGTCAGTAGATCGTAGTAATCAAATTACCAAATTTGCTCTTTAAGTTACTCGTACTCTGTAAATTTTTTCAGCAAACTAATAATTAAAAAGTTAAAATTTATAAATTTTATAGTTTCAATACCTCTTTTAATCTATTATTCCGCAACGCCGTACAAAAATAATGCGACAAGGAGAAATGATCGAGGATTGCAACCCCCCCTCTTCAACTGCACTCAGTTGGACAGCTTACAAGTGACGGCATAGTGCTGAATCTTATTACTTTATTTACACCCTTCTATCATCCTACATAGGTCTCCTGGTGGTTCATTTGACCCGTAAATTTTGTTCACGGGTAGTCTATATCGCATTCCGCAGCGGCCGGTCGCCGGCTGAGGCCCGCGCTCGAAAAATCCACTTGCGTGGCCCGCCGGTGTGCGAGTGATCGCACACCGGCGGGCCACGAACTCGCCGAGCTTATCCGTTCATACATGCTTTCGGGCATCCCGATTATGAAAGCGGAATGCCAGTTTGATTTCAGTCCTCGTTTTTCTTTAAAACGACCACGCACTGATGTATTTTATTAATATACTTTAATACATTTTGCATGGTGGTATCCGGTTTAAATTGCCACGCCTGAATGTATTTCAACCGTTCCACAGCTTGCAGTGCTTCGTCTGATTTTCCTATTCCTGTGATTATTTGCCGTCTTCTCGATGATTTTTTCCCTACCTTGTGCCAATTGCCACTCGAGGAATCGTCGTGTTCATCAATTTCTTTCGCAGGTTTCGTGGCAGCACACGGAGATTTAACCAATCTGGCCTTATTAGGAGGTACAACACTCAGTTGGTTTACGTGGGGTGTTTTGAGATGGTCACAAAAATTTGTCCTCGGCTTTCTAGCCAGGCTAGATGCTGGCGGGGTGTTCTTCTTCGGCGGTTGAGCATGAGCCAACGCCGTTGCAGCTTTTATGCGCGCTTGGCGTGCCGGTCGCGCTGTGGGCTGCTGAGCCGGGGTCATGTCACTTGTAGTACCCGCATTTATAAAAGTGGTTTTTGGGAACTTACCCTCTAGTACTTCCTTAATTGCCTTGATGATGTTGTGATATTGATCTGTTTTTGCTTCGTTTTTTATAATAATAGCTTCAATGGCGCTGACTTTCGAAACAAGCTCTGTCATAGCTTTCATCACGTCGCGTAAAGTAACTTCAGTTTGCTTTTGAGCCATTTTAATATTTTTTATGAATTAAAACGCGGGGACAACAAGCAACTGTCACGCATCCGTGAAGTGAATATACATATAATACTTAGTAGTAGGATAACATTTTATTCAATTTTGGAAAAAACAACGGTCTGCTTTGGTCGCTGTAGCTTGTTAAACACTAAATTTAGTACAGTATTTGGATTGAAATAATATCCGAAAGAACAAAAACTGACTTCAATTATTATCATTTCACGTCAACTAACTAACTTCTAGCCAAGTAAAAAGTTCACTCGACTAATTTAAGAAGCCATAACTACGTCGTCCAGATGAATAGATACCTACTGGTGGACAATTCATACACAAAACTTTGACTTTTTCCACCGCCATTGTTCCAGCCATAGGTACTCAAACCGCAGTGGTCTTACGCGTGACGATGGCAAAAGACCTGACGGCATGACTTTAGTGCCTTGGAAGTTGAGTCGGCCCCTAGTGTGGGACGCAACTTGCGTCGATACTCTGGCACCATCACATCTTCCAGAGATACATAGTAGAGCCAGTTCAGCGACGAATTTAGCTGAGCGTCTCAAGCGGCGGAAATATGCAACCCTTGGTAGTGGTTTTATATTTAAGCCTTTTGGGGTTGAGACATCGTGCCTGTGAGGGCCGGGAGCTCACCTCACCTTCAAAAGCCTTTCCGAGCGCTTGGCCGACGCAACGCGTGGCCAAAATGTTGGCGTTTATTTGACCCAACGGATAAACATTGCCATTCAGCGTGGTACTGCCGCCAGCATGCTAGGTACGCTTCGACTGGTAGTAAGCTTAAACATATTGTCATCCAGTTTTTGTTAATATTAAAAAAACCGCCCCCCTGTTTTCCATATAATATATGTACATTGTAAAAACTGGACCCTATTACCGCGACTTCGCTGTCCGTGCGTCCGTCCGTCTGTCACCAGACTGTATCTCAAGAATGGTGATAGCTAGACAGTTGTTATTTTCACAGATGATGTATTTATATTGCCGCTACAACAACAAATACTAAAAACAACATAAAATAAATATTTAAGAGGGGCTCCCATAGAACAAATTTGATTTTTTTACTGTTTCTTGCTCGATACTAATAATGGTAACAAGTAGACGCTTTAACTGTTCACACAATATTTCGTTTTATGTTCTCTTTAAATAATTAATTAAAATTAATGATTAAGGAGGCTCCCATACCATAAAAGAAGTTTTGTAATGGTACGGAATCCTTCGTGCGTGAGTTCCACTCGCACTTGGCCGGTTTTTTAATACCTAATTTAGAATTTATGTCACGTACCTAGGTGATACGAACGTGATTTATTCGCTACAAAATTCAGTAGGTAAAGTATAATAGCATTCAGTAACCTAACATACTAAATTCAGAAGCAAATATTGCATCCACAAACACCAACCGCTAAATTTTTAAATGTATTTAGACTTTTGTTGATAATATTACATTACATGTATTCCTGTTTCTGAGACATTACACATTTTCTAATAAATCTCAGATCGTGTTTCGTACCATGAGCTGCCATCTGTAGCATTAAATGTGGAAAAACATTAGAAAGGTATTGTCATATGACCTGACGATATAAATATGTCATCTGACGATAGATGACGGATGGCATATTTCGATGGCAGAGTGCGGTGTGTGTACCAGGGATGAGCTAAGTTTAAGTCAGTTAAGATTAAGTCGGAATTTCCGATTACTTTTGCACCTTCGGTTCCGATTTCGGCTCCAAATTTTTTAAAACGGAGGTTACAATCGGAGGTAATGTGTATAAATATGACAGATAATCCCTTAGTATAGTAAATGGAAATACAAAATCCCAACTTCCTAAATCAATTGCTCGTCAATGTTTACCGTGTCCACGTGTTTGGCAAAAAAACATATCCCCAGTAAAAATGTTTCTCCTGCCACCACTTCAGCAGGTCTACTACGAAGTCCGATAAACGATATATCGGCCGAACTTATGGAAGTTTCCTACCTCGATAGACAATCGGTCAGTTGATCGAATCGGCCGTTTCGTTCGATCCGACCCTCATCCGACCTAAGTCTATAACTTCCAACCGAAATGTATCGATCCGAATGTTTTTCGCGGTAGGCTACAGATCCGATTCAGCTGTCGGTCGGAGCCGATCATTCGGAGTTTGTTTTCGTAGTAGACCTGCTGATCCTGCCTATGTATCCGACTTCGGTTCCGACTCCGATAAATCAAATTTAAAAACTCCGACCGCGTCTTCGGTTCCGATAAAATGACCTCCGTTACAGTTACATCCCTAGTGTTTACAATGCCACAGAATACTTAAAAGTTAGTATGTACCGAACTTATTATTACCGTTATTATTTCATTTCTATGTAACTTCCGAACCACACAACAAATATTGTTAAAAATTTGATGAGACCATATTAAAAATGTGTTCTTTCTAACAACATAAGAGTTAACGAAATTGAACAACGCAAACATGAGTTACAACCAAATACACATTCTGACTTTCACCCCTTTCTGCAAGAAAACCGTGCAGAGTTTGGGGATTAAAAGTAGACAGCTACCATCTACTTAGTATGATCTTAAATCATGTCAAGTTTCATTTGAATTGAATCAGTAGTTTCGGCGTGATGAGAGTTCCCTATACAGACAGACAGACAGACATGAAAGAAAAAAAAATGCAGTTTCACCATCAGTATCGACTATGGAGTGCACCCAAATTTTTTTTTTCAAAATATCTTCAATGTACAGAATTCGACCCGCTACAGTTTTATTATAAGTATAGATATACATAGATATAGATGAAGTGCAACAAAGAGTTTATCTATCTATTGTTGTTATTGGAAACGTACAGTCCGCGAGGTATAAGCTCAGCTTATACCTCGCGGACTGTACCGACGTGACGATCGGGTTGAGTGGCGTATGATGGAAGAGGTCTATGTCCAGCATTTGGCGAATACAGGCTGATGATGATGATGATATTTATTGTTGGCAGATATCAAAATGGATCCAATGGAGAAGCTGGAGCAGCGAGCGTTGCGTTTCATGAAAGAGATAGATGCGGCGACGGAGCGGGGTGGCTCAGACGTTCAGGCTTTCTACAAAGATGCTGTGGTCTTTATAACAGGAGGAACTGGGTTTATCGGGAAACAGCTGATTGAGAAACTATTTAGGTTGGTATCCGTTACTCTCACAAACTTTTTTTCACAAATCGACATTTGACTTCCCCTTAACAGAGTCAATAAGAAAAGTGCTGATAGGCACCTTCTTATGTATAAACTATCTAGCAATTTAAGTTAGATATAAATAACTCATTAGCCTAGACTTAATAAATTAGGCTAGATTGTAATAATTAATAGGATTCAAGATGACTCGGTGAATAATTTTAGATGAAAAAAAAGAAACAAATCGATATGTGATAACCAACGCTAGACAAACTCACGGGTCGTCAAAAAATTAATATGAATGAAACATAAATAAAAAAAAGAAATTTGATCTAATCTCAAAGTAATTATTTGACAAACGTTCATTCTACAACGTATTGTTTGACTTGACAAAATATTATTTTAATACTTTTGGTTACAAATCAAACCAATATTTATTTGACACACTTTTATTTTTACCCGAC
The DNA here is from genome assembly GCA_963693475.1 of Ectropis crepuscularia. Lineage (NCBI taxonomy): Eukaryota > Metazoa > Arthropoda > Insecta > Lepidoptera > Geometridae > Ectropis > Ectropis crepuscularia. The sequence goes on from OY856367.1 coordinate 10,088,587, forward strand.
TGAAAGAAGGGTTATGTTTTTCGCGCGTATCTTGTATTATATTTGTAAATTTCTTTATTCCCACGTATCTTCCAAACGGCTGGATGGATTTTGACAATTCAAATATCGTTACATTTGTCTTAATTACCGAAGTGTTATTAGATAGTGCAAATATTTGTGTGATGAATTCAAATGTTTGCACTGTGTCTGGGTGTTTATATGTATAATAAGTATGTATTTAAAACTATATAAGTATTATATCAGCTATCTCGCCGCCATCATACAAGCTTTGCTTAGTTTGGGGTCAGATGGTGTTGTGTGTGAATTGTCCACCAATATTTATTTATTTATTTATAGGTGTTAAATAAAAAACCAACATCGCTGATTTTTGGCGCATAATTGTAAGTAGTTGAAAAAAATAATTTTAACTAGCATATCGAGTGGGGTATCAAAATAAAGGGAATTTAAAGAGCATTACAAATGTGTACATATGTTGTGTACATACAAAAAAATAAGCCTTTTTTTTACTTGAACAAAATTGAAAATTTTGATTTACTTTTATTAACTTTTATTATACTAGTCAAGCTCTTTCCATTTGATATTCATATTGAGGAAGGATGAGAAAAAAATATTTTGTCCGCCATTTTGTGGAAGCGGCCATCACACAGCTAAGAACCACCACACGGAAACTAACCTTTAAATAAAAAAAAGGTATCGAAATCGGTCCATCCGTTTGAGCTCTACGGTGCCACAGACAGACAGACAGACAGTGACGTCAAACTTATAACACCATTTTTTTTGGTCGAGGGTTAAAAAATGACATGAAATTTGACTACACCCTCTCTCTCTTGAACACCTCACGTAATTAATGTACGCCCCTTAAGACCCTAAGTACATATAGGCTGCGTTTCCACCAGAGTGGAAGTGGGAAATGTGTCGTGCGAGGATGTCTAGATGTGCTGTGAAAATGTGCGGAGGTTTCCACAGAAGCAGTGCGAGGAAAATGTTTCGTACGAGGATGTGTAGCGGAGCTGTGAATAATATGTGGTGCGAGGATGTGTTGCGACTCCGGCTATGGACTGGCTAGTACAGTATGTCGCAAGCTTATTAATGGTTGACACTTATTTGTAAGATACTTATTTTCGTACAATAAAATGTTAGATTTAAACTTTAAAAATGTATACTCTTTGTATGCTCTATTTTGTTTTTTAAAATTGACGTGTAAATTGTGCATTTATGAATAAAGAACTTTGACTTTGCCTCGCAACACATTTTTCGCATACATCCCTTGTTTTGTATGCGCAAAAATCTAGCTCCGCTGAGCCGTTTCCACCAGAGCTGTGCTGAGCGAGGCAAGGTAAATAAAGCGATAGTATTCGGTTCTTTACAAACACATCCCTCGCTACGCGTCCTCGCACATCTCTGGTGAAACAGCAACCTAATGCATTTTTTTTAAGGTTCACTTTTTTCTGTTCTAGGTCTTGTGAGATCAGAAAAGCGTATGTGCTGACGCGACCGAAGAACGGCAAGTCGACTAAAGAAAGGATTGCAGAGTTATTGAGAGACCCGGTAAGTGCCGGGTTATGCAGGAATTAATGAACTGAAAGAGATCCATCAATGGTTGGCATAGTGTCTCAGCATCTATACTAATATTATAAAGCTGAAGAGTTTGTTTGTTTGAATGTTTGTTTGTTTGTTTGAACGCAAGGATCTTTGGAACTACTGGTCCGAATTGAAATATTCTTTCTTTTTAGGATAGTCCATTTATCGAGGAAGGCTATAGGCTCTTTAACATTACGCTACTATCAACAGGAGCCGACCATGAACGAAAAATGTAACAAAAACGGGGAAAAAATATTACTTTTAGAGAGCTTTCGTTGCGTGACAGCATTTGTCATAAATGTTAAAGGTTGCGTCATTACCTAAGTAACCGAATTTGTTCAAAATTTGAATTAGTACGACCAATTTTCGATAGATGGCGTAGCAACGCGCGCGCTTTCAGCTAGTAAAACATAAACAGCCCACTAAATTGACAGGCCTCTTGGCTTAGTGGGTATAGATAGTGCAATCCACGAAGACGCGCCCCACCAATTTTCGTTTCCACCAATCGCTTTTGCTCCAAGCGTCAGTCGCGAACCGTTCACCAGTCATTGTAGTGTGCGTGTGCATTCATAGGTAATTAGTGTGTACCGATAACACTCAAACATTAACGGAAGCTTGCACACGTATACTATAAACGGTTAGGAGGAATAGTGGGGCGCGTCTTCGTGGATTGCACTATCTGTAGTAACTCTGCGAAGCGAAGCCGAGGGTCGTGGGTATCGCATAATATTTGCACTGGGTCGACACCCAGTGCAAATATTTGTGTGATGAATTCAAATATTTGTATTGTATTTGGGTGTTTTTATGTACCTATAGTAAGTTTTTATTTAAAACTATATAAGTATTATATCAGCTATCTGGCTGCCATAGTACAAGCTTTGCTTAGTTTGGGGTCAGATGGTGTTGTGTGTGAATTGTCCACCAACATTTATTTATTTAAATGTTCCTACTGCTGGGACTCGGGGCCTTCTCTCGCAAGGAGAGAGTCAAGGCCATAATCCACCACTCTGCCCCAGTGCTAGTTGGAGGATGACACATGACTTCGACTGTACCTAGGTACATATCGGTTTCCTCACGATGTTTTCCTTCACCGTTTTAAGTTAGCGGCATTACGCACATGACTTCGAAAAGACAGTGGTGCGTATGATTTTGAGCCCGGGGTCTCCGGGGGGTCTACCGCCTAACGAAAAACGCTTTGACGCTTTGACATTGCTGTCTCTTTTCTTCTCGCTTGAAATGAGAGAGACGGCAATGTCAAAGCGTCAAAGCGTTTTTCGTTAGGCGGTAGACCCCCGGATCGGCAGTCGCCGTTCTCCCGACTATACCAGCCGTAACTCGTGTCTCAGTTGGTAACACAGAAATCTAAATAATATTTTTATTTAGATTTCTGTGGTTGGTAATATATATTAGGCATAGATGAAGAATTTTTTTTGCTACGCAAAAAGATCAACAAAGCGAGTGAGCGAGAAATCATTTTCAAGTGGAAATCGCTCGAGAGAAGAAGAGAAAGTGAATGAAGTAACGTCATTACAATATTTTAGTATACCCGAACGTAACATTCTGATTTCGTCGCGGTGAAAATCGTGTATTTTTTAATTAATCCTTGGATTGCAGACAATTTTATTAAATTATTTATATTATGGCATGTTCTGTGCGTGAATGTGATACAAGACGATATTATAATCCGAATCATTACACTAGTCACCAACACATGTAAATATGATTTTTTATCAGGTTTCCGAGCAGCCTTTGTGTGTCTTTTACATTTGACGTCTTTGATATTAGGTCCTTTCCTTATTCTAAGGTCCTTACATAATATGATTTTGTTGTTTTGTCGTACTGGCCACTTTGATCTAAACTATCTCCTCTTTGGTTAGGAACTCCAATTTCAAATTTATACAGCTATTTTCTCATGCTTTTGTGTTTTGAAAACAGCATTTCATAAGTTTTTTTTCCTCCTTTGGCTTTTTCTTTTGGTTACTCAGTTTACAAAATTGGATACTTGAAATATATGTTTCCAGAGAAATTACAGGGCTTAGAGATATAACAACATAGATCTCTGGGTGACGAGCGCAGTGCAGTGTTAGGTAATGATTTGGACTCTTCATGTTCCAATAGCTGCGTGTCACTGTGCTGTTATGTGGCAGGCATGTTGCTTACCATCAGGCACATGTCTTTCTCGTCTCGTCACTCTTTATTTAAAAAAAAAAAATATATAGCGCTATTTATGAGTACGAGTTCCATTGGCTAAAAAGTATTTCACTTAAAAATTTTTTTTAGTATCCATAGAGCAGGTGTTCCCAAACTTATTTTGCCTACTGCCCACTTTGAGAATAAATTATTCTTTAGCGCCCCCATTTTTTCACCTACTTAAAAACCACCATAATTTCAAATTAAATTAATTAATTATTGTGAGATATTAGACATTCATCTTTAGCGAGACTTAACTTAACAAGAGTCAATAGCAAGAGTTAGCTTGAGACCTGGGTAGCGATTCTAAATCCATTCGGTTGCATCCGACACGAAATCTCATCTCTCGGTCTTTGTCTTATCTGTTTAGCTTGACAGAGACCGAGAGATGAGATTCCGTGTCGGATGCAACCGAATGGATTTAGAATCACTCCCCTGGACGTCTACTCTCTTTCTACGATAAACATAATTTTGAAATAAAGTTGCGACTTTCTTACTCCGTCCGTTTAAATATGTTCCCTACTCTAATTATTAGAGTAGGCTTAGAGAGTGGACACCCTGAGCGCAGTAGGTAGATAGTTAGTACACAACGGCGCTCAAGTCTCAAGTTTACTACGGGCTACACTTGTAAGAATACACAAATCGGGTTATTTAACAAAAACATGTTTATTAAATTAATCATGATTGCCCGCGGTCAATTAAATACGAAAATGACCTCACAATACGAGAATCAAGGAATACTAGGTTAGTGTAGTAGACTCTTGGCAGAGTCCGCCTGGGGAAGTACCACACCTTTGCCAGTTACTCTATCGCCAAGCAGGAATGCGCAAACATTACTGTGTTCCGGCTTGAAGGGCAATGTTTCCAGAGAAATTACAGGGCTTAGAGATATAACATCTTAGATCTCTGGGTGAAGAGCGCATTGCAGTGCTAGGTAATGATTTGGACTCTGCATGTTTCAATAGCTGCTTGTCACTGTGCTGTTATGTGGCAGGCATGTTGCTTACCATCAGGCACATGTACTGTTCGTATCATCACTCTTTATTTATAAAAAAAAACGAATAGCTATTAAAATCCAAAAGTGTGTATTCCTCTTAATTTGTTTCTTTGTACCTATCTCCTTTCATTTCGAAACGGAGCGACCGATTGAAATGATTTTTATTTCTTTTATTCAATAAAACAGGACAGATATCTGGGTGTCTGGGTGTTTCTATGTATAATAAGTATGTATTTAAAACTATATAAGAATTATATCAGCTATCTGGCCGCCATCTTGCAAGCTCTGCTTAGTTTGGTGTCAGATGGTGTTGTGTGTGAATTGTCCACCAATATTTATTTATTTATAAATGGACTGTGCGGAGATAAATATCGTACCAAGTTTAAGCAATCCCTTATTTAATGTTAGATGACATTCACAAGTAGTTGAGAGTCGAGAGCTCAGTAGAAGAGTCCTTCTCTTGATAGAATAGATGAAGTAACAATCGCCCTCCAAGGCTCTACGCAACGCCCCCATTTTTTTCTGGGTCCCTTACCGCCCTACAGCGTCTACAATGGGGCATTATCGCCCACTTTGAGAAAAGCTGCTATAGAGTGACAAGCCGAGCAGGACATGCACCTGATGGTAAGCAGGTAGGTTTTTAGTAGTGGTAGGACTCTTAGCAGAGTCCGCCTGGGGAAGTACCACACCTTTGCCAAATATTCTACCGCCAAGCAGTAATATGCAAACATTACTGTGTTCCGGTTTGAAGGGCAATGATTCCAGAGAAATTACAGGGCTTAGAGACATAATATCTTAGATCTCTGGGTGACGAGCGCAGTGCAGTGCTAGGTAATGATTTGGACTATCATGTTTCAATAGCTGCGTGTCACTGTGCTGTTATGTGGCAGGCATGTTGCTTACCATCAGGCACATGACCTGCTCGTCTCGTCACTCCATGCTATAAAAAAAAAAAAAAAAGCAATACAGTACAGTCCATAACAGTATACTGACACGCAGCTATTGAAACATGATGAGCCCAAATCATTACCAAGGACTACATTGCGCTCGTTGTCTAGAGATATAAGATGTTTTATCTCTATGCCTCATCCTTTTTCTGGAAACATTGCCCTTCAAACCGGAACACAGTAATGTTTGCACATCACTGCTTGGTGGTAGAATAACTGGCAAAGGTATGATAGTTCTCCAGGAAGACTCTGCAAAAAGTTCTACAAAAAAAAAAGGCAGTCATAAGGACTACCGATAGAAGTGGAAACTTACAACGCAGAGTTTGATAGCTCACTTTGGAAACTACGTGGGTGAAACCGGAGGGCGCTTGCTAGTCTGGAATAAATCTTCAAAGCATTGTCGTCTAAATAAGTATATATCTAAGCATGACCATCTAGTCTATATGGCCATGCTTAGAAGACTCTACTTATATCTAGATGGTCATGGTTAGATGTTTAAATGCGTTATGGTAACCATGGTAACACGCGATGGCCATCCAGAAATACTAACGTATTTTTAGATGGCCATGGTCGCGAGTTCACCCGAAGATTTCTATCATTTACGAGCGCGACGCTTGAGTTCAATTCACAGCCCATGAAAAATCGGTGTGTGGTGCGTCAATATAAGTTTTCACTTGAAAAATATATTTGTAGGTATTCGAGCCAGTCAAGAAGAAGAAACCAGACCTGGAGTCCAGGATAGTCTGCGTGGAAGGTGACGTAGCCAATCTTCAGCTCGGCATCAGCAATGAGGACTGGAACTCTCTTGCTGAAGAGGTCTGTCTTTTTATTTTTTAGAATCTGCCTAATAACATAGTATACCTACTACCTGAACCCTGCGCGCGTTGCTACGCCATCTATCGAAAATTGATCGTACCAATTCAAATCTTGAATCGGTTACCTTAGGTTGTAATCTTGTAATGACGCAACCTTTGAAAGATAGACACATGCTGTCACGCAACGAAAGCTTTCAAAAAGCAATATTTTTTCCCGTTTTTGTTACATTTTTCATTCATGATCCGCTCCTGTTGATAGTAGCGTAATGTTAGCCTGAAGCCTTCCTCGATAAATGGACTATCCAACAGAGAAATAATCTTTCAATTCGGACCAGTAGTTCCCGAGATCTTTGCGTTCAAACAAACAAACAAACTCTTCAACTTTATAATATTAGTACCGTCAACTTATCTCTCCTATAAAAGAGGTTTTTTTTTTAACACGCTTTTATTAGCTTCACCTGTATGTATGTATGTATGTATGTATGTATGTAACCGACCCCTTTGAGTTCGATTTTGTCCTACTTTGTACGATCAGATTTAATTCAAACTTTGCACACCTGTCAAAAGTCGATGACAATGCAATAATCCGATCGAAGGATCCGATTATCCTAATTAGATTCGCCAGGATTAATTAATTTCTTTCCGCATCCTTTGCATGCGTGTTAAACGTTAGTTCTGATAAAATAAACTAGATGGCGCTGTGCGTCCACAAAACACGCAATCGTTTGTCTTACAATTTCTAGGTAAGGAATCTGTCGACGAATTTTTAATAGACTACTACAAAAAAATGTTTTAGTGATTGCATCACATCCCGACCCAGTTGCCCAGTTCCCTGTTTTGTAGGACCTGAAGGCTAGGAGTTTACTAATACGAGTAAGAGAGATAGAGCTAGTGCGCGAACTACGCATGCGTGCAGTTCCACACTCTTACACTTTCGGGCATTCACGTACGTATATTTTATATATAGTTTACAACACTACAATTAAAATATAGTTTAAAAAAATTAACTAAAAAATGAAAAATAAATAATAGTTTAAAAAAAACTAAAAAAACACGCTTTCGTAAAAAATCCAACTAAAAATAAGAAAATAAAAATTAATAAATTTGGATTAAGAATATTGTATATTAGAAATTAATGTACATTTTTGTAAAAAAGCGTGGGGTGTATTCAAAGCGCTTTTTAAGATATTATATTATCAAAGTGATGATTCTTCTACTCATCATCTGTCAATAAAATGTTTATAATTACACTATGCACCCCACGCTTTTTTACAAAAATTTACATTCATTTCTAATATACAATATTCTTAATCCAAATTTATTAATTTTTATTTTCTTATTTTTAGTTGGATTTTTTACGAAAGCGTGTTTTTTTAGTTTTTTTTAAACTATTATTTATTTTTAGGAAACTGGATAATAATAGGTTACCCTTTATAGCCATCTTCTCCAATGTTATATGTTGATACTTGCGATACTTGTGTGTCGATGTTTACAACGAAGCGTAGGTACTTACCCAGACGAACTTGAAGATAATATCCATAGAGAAAGACTTTTTTTTATAGCATAGAGTGACGAGACGAGCAGGACATGTGCCTGATAAGCAATATGCATGCCACATAACAGTACAGTGACACGCAGTTATTGAAACATGAAGAGTCCAAATCATTACCTAGCACTGCACTGCGCTCGTCACCCAGAGATCTATTGTTTGTTGTTTAATTGCACACATACAACATATTTAAAATATTTATACCGCTCAAATCTAGGCAATTTAAAAAAATACAGCTATAAAAGAAAATTTAAAATTCTAAGATATTATATATCTAAGCCCTGTAATTTCTCTGGAAACATTGCCCTTCAAACCGGAACACAGCAATGTTGGCACATTACTGCTTGGTGGTAGAATTAAATATTGGTGGACAATTCACACACACAACTAAGAATAACTGGCAAAGGTGTGGTACTTCCCCAGGCGGACTCTGACTACTAGGGGAGTCCGAACCGGTAGTGATCGGCTCTACAGACGAAATCGGACTGAAGACTTAAAATGTTCCCTATTCACGTTATTTTCCTTTCCTTCTCCTAATCCAAGATATATCACTACATAGTATAAAACAAAGTCATTCCCGCGTATCTCTGTCCCTATGTATGCTTAGATCTTTAAAACTACCGAACAGATTTTGATGCGGGTTTTTTATATAGATAGACTGATTCAAGAGGAAGGTTTTTATGTAGGTAGAGAGACACTGATAATTTTAAAGATTTCTAAAACCAATAAATAAACACAGTTTTTGTACGAGATAGATCTAAATAATGTACCGCAGTTTTGTGCACCTACAAAAAAAGGTCTACAAAAAAGTTCACTTTGGTATGTGTCTATTTCTTAGGGATAACCCACAATAACCATTTTTATTAGTAAATGTACCTAGTATCAGCATTGCACCCGTGCGAAGCCGGGGCGAGCCGCTAGTGTATATAAGAAAAAGAACCCAAACTGCAAAGGTCACAGTTGACCTGAGGCACACCCTCGTCACTGGCTAAACGGCGCGAGCTTAGTACCTACTCGTTCGCGTCCTCCCGGGTGTACTAAAATCACAAGGCCGCCGGCCGTTTGCCTGAGTTGACGTGCGAACGAACGCCGAGTGCGCGCATAAATAATGTCGCGGCGTTATTGTATTGTGAATGGCTGCAATAGCAAGAAACTGAAATGTAGTAGTAATTTACCCCATTTTTATTATGTCGCATTAAGTTTAATAAAAAATTTGACGAGATACTTTTTTTAATATTCATAAGTATACATAATTAATGATAAGTACTAATTTGTTTATTTATTCGACGGTATGAAAACAACTTACAACTACCTAAGTTGTTGTATAACCAACCTAACTATAACTATTAGTATAACTAACCTACATTGTATAACCAAAATAAACTTCAGTATCAATTGACTATAAAACGTACCTACTTAAAAAAAAGCTATAGAATTTTTAACCGAATTCAAAGAAGGGAGGCGGTTCTGGGCTTAATTTTTATTGGATGTAAGTATGTTTCGCGATAGCTCAGCTAATTGTGAACCATTTTTTAACCCCCGACCAAATAAGGGTGTTATAAGTCTGACGTCGATTTTTTTAAAAAGGTATATTTTTGTGCGGTGGTTCTTAGCTATGTTTGGTTAATATCGATTCAAAATGCCCCCCTCCACAAAATCGCGGGCAAAATATTTTTTCACAACCTACCTCTATATGGGTATCAAATGAATGGGCTTGTCTAATGGAGTACTGTAGTGGTAGGACTATTAGCAGAGTCCGCCTGAGGAAGTACCACACCTTTGTCAGTTCTTCTACCGCCAAGCAGTAATGTGCAAACATTACTGTGTTCCGGTTTGAAGGGCAATGTTTCCAGTGAAATTACAGGGCTTAGAGATATAACATCTTAGATCTCTGGGTGACGAGCGCAGTGCAGTGCTAGGTAATGATTTGGACTCTTCATGTTCCAATAGCTGCGTGTCACTGTGCTGTTATGTGACAGGCATGTTTCTTACCATCAGGCAATTGTCCTGCTCGTCTCGTCACTCTTTATTTAAAAAAAACACAGTAACGTTTGCACATTACTGCTTCGCGGTAGAATAACTGGCAAAGGTGTGGTCCTTCCCCAGGCGGACTCTGCCAAGAGTCCTACCACTACTACCACCATTTCGTACAACCCTAGCACGTTTGGTCAATGACGTAAGCAGACGACAAGTCACACGGTGCGCACGGCATTTACAACTCTGCGTGGGTGTGTTAAGGTGTATTTTTGCTTACAAGTAACAGTAGGTAAGTAGTATACGACAGTTTAGGTTATTATCGTGTAGGTATTTGCACTTTTGTATGGAAGTGATGCATCTGTTACGAAGTAACTATTTTCTGATCTGTGCCTGAGGTCACGGACCACGGAGTCTGTGGAGTGGCTTATTTAAAAACGAGTTTAAGATGTGGTGTGATGGGTGATGGGACACCATGCAAGAACGAAGTTCCTTCAAATAATATAGTAAGCAAACAAATTGCAAAAAAAATTGCTTAATTTTAATATTTATTGATGTACCTACTAGGTACCTACCTCCTACCTACCAGCCTACCACGGATACGGGTACCTACAACCTACAACCATCTGTGTTAAAAGTATGGGACGCCTGCGCTTATTAGCATAGCAATATTTGTTTTATAAGAGTTGCTATTTATAAGTATAATGATATTCAGTGGCACGTTCTCTTGTCCACGTAATTGTGTACTGTCACTGTCATAGTGTAGTAATGATACTTTTCTTATTACTAAATATATAATTATACCGAACTAAATATTTAATTAAACTTTGCTTTTGCCTTAAACCCATCAGGTTATGGGTCCGGCACGCTTCCACTGCGTAGTGAAAAATCAAATTCGCAACATTAGTCACTAGCAGTTTTTACACATCACTTCCGTTACTTAGATATATTGTTATTTCTAACGGTTTTAGTCTCACATTGTTTTAAGTTTGATCGCGCAGTAAAATCCCTATCTCCTACAAGCCTACCGTAAGTCGTTCCAAAAACACGTTTTCATAGAAAGAGTTTAAGAAGTTGTACCTAATTGTTTTTCAGGTGGATATAATATTCCACGTGGCCGCCACCATCAAGTTCGACGCACCCATACGTACAGCGACATTTACCAATGTGCGAGCCACCAGGGAAGCGTTGGCACTTGCCAAGGCTTGTAAGAAACTCAGGTGAGATCTTTATACAACTGCATCCTAGGTATAGGCCTACCACGAAATGATGACTCTTGGATGACATTGATGACTGGCCTCGTGGCTTAGTGGGTAGTAGCTCTGCCTGCGAATCCGAGGGTCGTGGGTTCGATTCCCACCCAATGCAAATATTTGTGCGATGAATTCAAATGTTTACACTGTGTCTGGGTTTTTCTATGTATATATATTTTCTATAATAAGTATTATATCAGCTATCTGGCTGCCATAGTACAAGCTTTGCTTAGTTTGGGGTCAGATGGGGTTGTGTGTGAATTATCCACCAATATTTATTTAGTATTGTCAGGCGGGCGTGGGCATCGGGAAATCGGCCATCGGCAATCGTGGTTAGCTTGACGACGGCGTTAGTTCCCATTTTGGCTACGTGTCATTATTTTCATGTAGGTATATTATAAATGTCAAAGTTTAGATGTTCCTTGCGATTGCGCATTGAGACACAAACATCTAAACTTTGACATTGTCAATGTCAAGATTACTTTCAAAGACTTCAAAGTCTTAGTCATTTGACCGACGGCACGCTTGAACGGATCGGCAGGTCTACCGCCTCTCCTGCTTTCTGCTTTCGGCTTTTGCCGATGAATGCAGACAACTACATCTGCTTTCAGGACGTATACTCTAATTCAACGAAAACGTAATTTCGAAATAAACTCGTGATTTTCCAACTCCGATTCTACTTCGATCTGTCGTTTTGTCCGTTTAAATGTTCCAAGCCTACTCTAATTAGAGTATGCTTAGAACATTTAAACGTCAAACAATGTTGTATCGGACGAAACGAAGTAGAACGAGAGTAGTAGTAAAGTCGCGAGTCGAAATTTCGAGAAAAGAGTAGACGTCCAGTTCCGCTGCATACGGAAAGCAGACGTAGTGGTCTGCTTTACCATGTCTTTGATGACGTTACAAATGAAAGCATAGGACAAAGGTTCAAAGTTAGGCGGTAGACTGGCCTCGTGGCTTAGTTGGTAGTAGCTCTGCCTGCGAAGCCGAAGGTCGTGGGTCGTGGGTTCGATTCCCACCCAGTGCAAATATTTGTGTGATGAATTCAAATGTTTGCACTGTGTCTGGGTGTTTCTATGTATAATAAGTATGTATATAAAACTATATAAGTATTATATCAGCTATCTGGCTGCCATCGTGTGGTGGACAATTCACACACAACACCATCTGACCCCAAACTAAGCAAAGCTTGTAATGTGGCGGCCAAATAGCTGATATAATACATATATAATTGTAAATACATACTTATTATACATAGAACGCTAAAGCTACAGGCAGGATTTACTAATGTATTTATGCTAAGTTATTATTCAATAAAGATATTTGTATTTGTATAGAAACACCCAGACACAGTGCAAAGATTTGAGTTCATCACACAAATATTTGCACTGGGTGGGAATCGAACCCACGACCGTTGGCTTCGCCGGCAGAGTTACTACCCACTAAGCCACGAGGCCAGTCATAAAGACTAATATTTGTTGAACTTGGCTCTCATTTCACACTTGTTTATGATGGGATCTATAATTTTCAGGTCGTTTGTCCACATTTCAACTGCCTACTGCCACGCCACAGCCCACCGCGTGGACAACGAGGTCAGGGAAGAATTCTACACTTGCCCAGTACCGGCCGATACCCTGCTGAAACTAGTCGAAACTATTGACGACGACCGACTGAACACTATCACACAAAGGTATATTCAATACTAAAGCCTTCTGTAGCCACTAAGCTGCATTCTCAGATTAAATAGTGACTGAAATATCGTCGACATACCTATAAAATATACGCCTTTTATGGCGAAGCTTCCTGAAAAAAAATGTTTTATTCTCATTGACACGTTTTAGTCAGTCTTTGTTGTTATGGAGTAAGATCCCAGAGCTCCCAGACGTCACTTATTTTCTGATGAATGAAATGTGGACGATTGGGTAGAGTTAGTAAGTACTATATAAGAACACATGCTTTTTTTTTTTATCGCGTATAGGTCCGCGTTTGACCACCAACTCGCCTGATGGTAAGCGACGGTGTGGTCGAAGATGACGCACGTTGACCTAGAAAGTACCTATTCACTCTAACCTTGAAAAGTTCTAGATTGTATCTCTCAGGGAACAAGGAAGCCGGCAACTTATTCCACTCTAAAGCTGTACGTACGAGAAAAGTGGATTCAAACCGTATTGTACGGATTTTGGGAATATCCACAGTGTATGGGTGGTAGTGGGCCGACTTACGACTTGTCCTGTAGTGGAAAGGGGAAGGCAATATTAGGTTAGGTAGGGATTCAGATTTAGGGTATTCGCCTACGGACGTAATGGATGGAATGGACATGGAATGGAAATGAATGGACGGATGCTTAGGTACTCGCTAACTTGCTTAGACGGGCAATTTTGAGATATGGGGTAATGAAGGTACATACAAACATTACTTACTTCACGTATTTTCTAATAAGTGCTCTTTTTTATGGGGAAAAATGTTACGATGTCACCGATATGCAATTTTTTATTTTGTATGCGAAACAATGTTATTTTTTTAACTGTTATAAGCATTGAACTCTTAAAACACTAAGAAGCGGCACGCGCTCATCTACGATCTCAATGTAAAATCAGGTGACGTCTCCTGATTGAGTCTCAGTCGCACCAGGAGCCACAAGTTGAGTGGACGTTCGCTAACAATTCAAAAAAATCCGATATGAGCCGTAATAATGTCTTATTCTGCTTTTGCAAGGTGCACCTTGCAAAAGCAGACCTTGCAAACCTTGCAAACAGTTCAAAGACCAAGGACAAGTTCCATGGTATCACTTTTCATGCGTAAGTACACAAAATCTAAAAGTTAATTATTTCCATAATAGTTCAATGATTATTACATCTAAAATTATTTTTCTGTTGTAAACAATTTTACAATTGGCCATTTCTAAAAAGAGACAGATATACATACAGCGTAAGAGTGCAACACGACCGGCGATATGTTAGTTGCGGCTATTTTGTCTCTTTCACGCCAGTGCATTTGTACATGTCTTTCTATTCTTGTCGAAAAAAATATCTAAACAAATGTGATGTATAGCTATCTCATTTGCACCTACTGCCTACTTGTCATGATGTCTTTGTCATTCATTCAAACGTCTCTCATGATGCAAGTGAAGCTGTGTACACATTGCTTATACTTGTGTGAGATTTTCGGCACATTATGCTGTCTTTATATTAGAGCGTACCTTATCTTCGTTTACTTAGTTTCATCAAAGGTTATAAGTTTACACTTGACCGCCATCTCGCCTGATGTTAAGCGACGATGCGGTCTACGATGGAGCGTGTTTACATAGAAGAAACCGATTCACTCTCGATTTGAAAACACAAAAATTGTAACCATCGGGGAAAACCCACTCGGGCAACGTATTCCACAGCCTAGACGTTCTTATCACAAAAGTAGAGTCGAATCTCTTCGTTCGTGTCTTTGGAACATCAACTATGAAACGATGTCACTTTTTCGAGCTACGAGCATTCCGATATAAAAACGGGGAAGGTCGTAGGTTAGATCATGCAAATCAGCCGCACACTCTCCGAAGTGTATCTGATAAAGAACCGATAGGCTACTAGCAATTTTTCGGCGATGTTCAAGACTTTGAAATCTTTTTTGCACAAAAGTGTCGTTGCCTTTGAGCCTTTTGGCACGTCTCTCGATCGATTCTCGATTTTTTTAACTAAAATTTAGAATATTTTTTTATCAAGTAAATAAATATATTTTTAGTATTGTGCTGAGAAAATTAAAGACTCTAGACTCCGATGGTATGGTCACATAATGAGGCGGGATGACAGTTATGTAGTAACATCCTGATTAAACTCAAGAGGCAGAGGTAGACCCCTAGCTACGTGGTGGGGAAATGTGGAAAAGGATGTGAGGAGACCTGACCCAGCCAGTAACGGCAACCCAGGACAGAGTGCCCGGCGCGAAGCAACGAGTAGGCCCGACCCCAGATGAACTGGGAAAAAGAGAAACTTTTTATTGTACTAAATTAAAACAGCAGAAGAAGACTTATTTTTACTGTAGTGAACTCTTTGCAGAGTCCGCCTGGGGAAGTACCACACTTTTGCCAGTTACGAGGGTCAAACTGAAAGTTCTTAGAACTGGCCACTTATAAACAATATAATAAAAAAATAATTCTATAATTTGAAAATAGAACTCTTTGCCAATATTACTGAGTATATACTTCATTCATTTGTCATTTGTTTTACGATTTGGCGGCAAATTGAAAATTGTCTGTGTCACGTCAACATGAATTTAACACGAGAAAATTTTCGTGCAATGATTTTTTATGACTTTCGATGTCATTTAAGTCAACAAGAAAGTTATGATAGACTACGATTGGCCTTTCACGATGAAGCCCCATCTCGTGCGACTGTTTACAACTGGTTTAATGAGTTTAAACGTGGTCGCACTAATCTCACTGATGATTTACGTGAGGGACGGCCTTCTACGGCGACGACTGAAGATAATATCTGTGTTGTGCGGCGTATGATAGAGACTGACAAAAGAGTGACCTATCAGCAGATTCGGACAAGCTTAGGCATCGGTATGAGTCAAGTGCACAAAATCCTACACGAACATTTAGCGGTCAGGAAGCTTTGCGCCCGGTGGATACCTCATAATTTGACTGAGGCTCAAAAACTCCATCGTGTGGATTGGTGCCGTAAAATGATTGAAAGATTTAACGGAGGTGACTCAAATGCTGTGTTCGACATACTGACAGGTGACGAAAGCTAGATTTACTGTTATGATCCTGAAACCAAAAGACAATCTGCTCAGTGGGTGTTTCCTTTCGAGGAGTTGCCAACTAAAGTGAAGAGAGATCGAAGTGCGGGGAAAAAAATGGTGGCCTCGTTCTTTGGAAGGATAGGTCATTTCGCAACAATTGTGTTAGAGGATCAAAAAACAGTTTCTGCAGAATGGTACACTACCAATTGTTTGCCACTTGTCTTGGAAAAAGTTCGAGAGAAACGACCTCGCAGTAGGATCCTCCTTCACCACGACAACGCCTCATCGCACACCGCCAAGCGAACGATCGACTATTTGGCGACATCAAACGTTGAATTACTGGGCCACCCGCCGTATAGCCCCGACCTCGCGCCTTGTGATTTTTATTTATTTTCAAAAATTAAAGAAAAACTTAAAGGAAAGCGGTTTATGAATGCTGAAGAAGCGGTGGCTGCGTATCGCGATGCCATTGAAGAGACCCCTAAGGACGAGTGGGCAAAGTGCTTTTCCCAGTGGTTCCATCGCATGCAGCGGTGTATTGACGTGAATGGACAATATTTTGAAAAGATATAATAAAACTAATAACTGGCTAATGTAATCAGTTTTTGATTTTCTAAGAACTTTCAGTTTGACCCTCGTATTCTTCCGACAAGCAGAAGTGTGCAAACATTGCTGTGTTCCGGTTTGAAGGGCAATGCTTTCAGTGAAATTAAAGGGCTTAGAGATATAATATCTTAGATCTCCGGGTGCCGAGCGCAGTGCGGTCCTAGGTAATGATTTGGACTCTTCGTGTCATAGCTGCGTGTCACTGTGTTGTTATGGGCAGGCTTGTTGCGTACCACCAGGCATATGTCCTGCTCGTCTTGTCACTCTATGCAATAAAAAACTCATTTTTAGTATATTGTACTGTTTATATTGATTTTATCACTATAAATACATTATTATTTCAGTTTCATCAGCGGATGGCCAAACACTTACACGTTCACAAAAGCCATTGCTGAGGAATTGGTGCGAGCTGAGAGCGGGAAGTTACCAGTGTGCATAGTCAGACCTTCCATTGGTAAGTTTAGCAATAACAGTCTTCTCTATGTTCTCACTGCTGGTACTCGGCGACTTCTATCACCAGGAGAGCATAACCTGCCCACTAAATTTTCCTACAGCTGGCACTCGGAGCAAGGAGAGAGTCAAGGCCATACACGATGCTGGGCCAGTGCGGGTTGGTGGGAAACACATGAGCTCGAAAGGTTCTAGGTACAAGTCGGTTTCTTGAGGACGTTTTCTTTCACCATCTTTAAATTAACTGCAGTACGCGCATGACTTCGAAAAGACAGTGGTGCGTGTGGGATTCGAACCCTGTTTTTTTGGATCGGCAGTCACCGTTCTAAGTTCCGTTGGTCTAAGTTACGGCTGGTCTAGTCGGGAGAACGGCGACTGCCGATCCGGAGACCCCGGGTTCAAACTCCACACGCACCACTGTCTTTTCGAAGTCATGTGCGTAATGCCGCTAACTTAAAAACGGTGAAGGAAAACATCGTGAGGAAACCGACATGTACCTAGAATCTTTCGAAGTCATGTGTCATCCACCAACCCGCACTGGGCCAGCGTGGTGGATTATGGCCTTAACTCTCTCCTTGCGAGAGAAGGCCCCGAGTCCCAACAGTGGGAACGTTTAGTGGGCTGTTGATGTTGTTGATGATGTAGAGTCACCGTTCTCCGACTAGACCAGCCGTAACTTGTGGGGTTCCACAAGGATTCAAGATCAAACCGACTACGACCAAGACCGTTCATATTGGACCCGCTATAGTGACAATATCGTCGACATATCTTCCAAGAGGAGTAAGTTGAAATTGACTCCTTTTTGCGGAGAACAGATACGCCTACGTCTTTCCCTCGTTTAACTATGCCAGGTTGGCGTCACCCATAAAGAGACTGCCTCAAGGTCCAGTCGCTCGATCATACTCTCTCTCAGGACCTGAGTTTGTTGCCCACTGATTCTCGCTCTAGAAATGTAACTCTCTACAGGGGAGCTGCCATCAGCGTACCCAAAGACATTGAGCTTCAACAGATCATTGATATGCAGCAGAAAAGACGTCGCAGGTAGCAAGCTTTTGCCAGTTATTCTACCGCCAAGCAGTGATGTGCAAACATTACTATGTTCCGGTTGAAGGGTAATGTTTCCAGAGAAATTACTGGGCTAAGAGATATAACAACTTAGATTTCTGGGTGAGGAGCGCAGTGCAGTGCTAGGTAATGATTTGGACTCTTCATGTTCCAATAGCTGCGTGTCACTGTGCTGTAATGTGGCAGGCATGTTGCTTACCATCAGGCATATGTCCTGCTCGTCTCGTCACTCTTTATTAAAAAAAAAGGCTCCTTGAGGGACTCCGTCTGTGGAAGTGACGAATACCCATCAATGGCCATTTGTGTGGATCGATTCATCAAAAAATCAGAAAGTGATGACGCGAGTACCATGTAGATTTTTGAAGTAGAGAGATCTTTTTTTTTTTTAAATAAAGAGTGACAAGGCGAGCATGTCATTTGCCTGATGGTAAGCAACACACCTGCCACATAACAGCATAGTGACACGCAGCTATTGGAACATGAAGAGTCCAAATCATTACCTAGCACTGCACTGCGCTCGTCACCCAGAAATCTAAGATGTTATATCTCTAAGCCCTGTAATTTCACTGGAAACATTGCCCTTCAAACCGGAACACAGTAATATTCCGGGAGCTAGCTGAAAACTTTGGGTAGGTATTTGAGCCAAGCTGAAAACTTGTCACATAGCTCTTCCATTAGGTATACCCCAACAAGGAGGTGCAGACATGGCTGGTGAGTAGCGGGGCAAAATGAATCCCTCAATTTAGATCACCTGGCATGTACAAAGTTGCACCAAAATGATCTGTCTTACTGAGAAACCCTGTTTTGAAGTGAAAACTTCTTTAGGCGCGCCTAGACAAATTTTTCGTGGGGTGTAAATTGAATTCTAGCGTCACGCTCGGGTATGATAAGAAATCTTCGGGTAAACTCGGGACCTTGGCGATTGGGCATCTCGAAATGCGTCAGCCAATGGGAAATGCTGAAAGGGCGTGGCCTCGCCATCATGGCATGGCCATCTAGAAATGCGTCAGCATTTCTCATTGGCTTACGCATTTCTAGATGGCGATGCCATGATGGTGAGCCCACGCCCTTTCAGCATTTCTCATTGGCTGACGCATTTCTAGATGTCCAGTCGCCAAGGTACCAAGTTTACCCGAAGATTTCTTATCATACCCGAGCGTGACGGTAGAATCCAATTTACCCCCCACGAAAAATTTGTCTAGGCGCGCCTAAAGAAGTTTTCACTTCAAAAAAATTACAGTCATAGGAACTTCCGATAGAAGTGAAAACTTATAACTCAGAACTTGATAGCTTTGGAAACTATGCCGGTGAAACAGGGGAGCGAGGCCATGAGCATGGGCCATGGTCCCGAGTTTACCCGAAAAATTCTTTCATTCCCGAGCGTGATGCTTCAATTCACAGACCACGAAAAATCTGTCTGTGGTGTCCAAAAGAAGTTGTGACTTTAAAAATAAAGGAAATATTTATAATGATATTCTTTGTTTCAGTGCTAAACGCTTTCAGAGAGCCAGCACCGGGATGGTTGGATACGAGCTGTGTATTTGGACCGATAGGGGTACGTTATGTTTAAAACAATACCGATTCTTAAATTAGTTAAAAAAAATTGGCAGTCCTAGGAACTGCCGATAGAAACTTATAACTCAGAATTTGATAGCTTACCTTGGAAACTACACGGGTGTAACCGGAGGGCGTGGCTTCGCCATCTTGGCATGGTCATCGAGAAATGCTGACGCATTTCTCATTGGCTGATGCGTTTCTAGATGGCCATGCCATGGTGGCCTGTCCACGCCCTTTCAGCATTTCACATTGGCTGACGTATTTCTAGACGGCCAATAGGCATTGTCCCGAGTTTACCCGAGTTTCTTATCATACCCGAGCGTGACGAATGAATTCAAGTCACAGCCCACGAAATATCTGCCTAGGCGCGCCTAAAGAAGTTTTCACTTCAATAATCGGCCCCAAGATTTGGGCAACTCCAAAAACAAATTAAAGTGCTGCCTTATTGATCAAACTTTGTGTAGTCATAGCGAATTTTTAGAGAGTGATGGCAAAGTTCACATATAAAGGTAAATAAAGTAGCCAAGTGCGAGTTGGACTTGCCCATGAAGGGTTCCGTTCCAGCAAGTAACATACTATACATAGTACACATAGTTCTTGTAGTTCGTTGTAACTTTGATCGAAGTTTTAATAATAGTGTATTTATGACGTACTTAAAAAAACTACTCATCAGATCGAGTTCAAACTAATTTTCGTTGGTAGTTTTTATGGTAATGTACATCATATATTTTTTTTAGATTTTTCATTCTCTTACTTTAGAAGTTAGAGGGGGGGGGGACACACATTTTACCACTTTGGAAGCGTCTCTCGCGCAAGTTATTCAGTGTAGACAAAAATTATATTAGAAACCTCAACATCATTTTTTAAGACCTATCGATAGACACCCCACACGTGTAGGTTTGATGAAAAAAAAATTTTGAGCTTCAGTTCTTAGTATGGGGGACACCCCTAACTTTTGTTTTTTTAAAAACTTTTGTAAAAATCTTAATGCGGTTCACAGAATACATCTACTTACCAAGTTTCAACAGTGTAGTTCTCATAGTTTCGGCAAAAAGTGGCTGTGACATACGGACGGACAGACAGACAGACAGACAGACAGACATGACGAATCTATAAGGGTTCCGTTTTTACGTTTTACGGAACCCTAAAAAATGACATGCGCCAGTACAATAGGGTATCGGACTGGGTCAAAAATACACCATTCTAATTAGTCCGTCTAAAAGTTATGAAATTCGATCTTGTCAACACGAAATTGTGTGAGTAAATGCATTGTTGAAATCTTGTTTTGCACTAAAAAGGGTAAAATCTCTCTTCTCTTAAAATCTTCTCGTAAAATCTCTTTTTATAAGTACAAACAATTCAACAGACTTCAAAACCACTCAAAAGCGAAAAATAAGTTAAACTTATTATTTTTTTTTTTTATAGCATTGAGTGACGAGACGAGCAGGTCATGTGCCTGATGGTTAGCAACATGCCTGCCACATAACAGCATAGTAACACGCAGCTATTGGAACATGATAGTCCAAATCATTACCTAGCACTGCACTGCGCTCGTCACCCAGAGATCTAAGATATTATGTCTCTAAGCCCTGTAATTTCTCTGGAATCATTGCCCTTCAAACCGGAACACAGTAATGTTTGCACACTACTGCTTGGCGTTAAACTTAAACTTATACCTTTAAACGAGCAAATCAGAAGAAGTTTTCACTCGACCATCGTGTTTCAGATCTTGTTTGGAACCGTTATGGGGTTACTCCGAGTGCTGTACGTCGATTCGATGAGAACTCTGTCCATCGTGCCCGTGGATACAGTCAATAATGCCATCATGGCTGCCGGTTGGCAGACGGGAGTTCGGGCTATGAAAGAACCTTTGATTTACAACGTTATCAATCGCCATCTTTGTTTTAGTAAGTATTTGTAGTGGCGGGACTCTTTGCAACTATCAAAACATGAAGAGTGCAAATCATTAGCTAGCACTGCAATGCGCTCATCGCCCAGATATCTATACTAATATTATAAAGCTGAAGCGTTTGTTTGTTTGAACACAAGAATCTCGGGAACTTTTTGTAGTGGGTAGGACTCTTGGCAGAGTCCGCCTGGGGTAGTACCACACCTTTGCCAGTTATTGTACCGCCAAGCAGTAATGTGCAAACATTGCTGTGTTCCGGTTTGAAGGGCAATGTTTCCAGAGAAATTACAGGGCTTAGAGATAAAACAACATAGATCTCTGGGTGACGAGCGCAGTTCAGTGCTAGGTACTGATTTGGACTCCAATAGCTCTGCGTGTCACTATGCTGTTATGTGGCAGGCATGTCGCTTACCATCAGGCACATGTCCTGCTCGTCTCGTCTCTCTTTATTAATAAAAAAGAACTACTGGTCCGAATGGGAAGATTCTTTCTCTGTTGGATGGTCTATTTATTTATTGAGGAAGGTTATAGGCTATTTAACATTACGCTACTATCAACAGGAGCGGAGCATGAATGAAAAATGTAACAAAAACGGGAAAAAATATTGCTTTTTGGGAGCTTTCGTTGCGTGACAGCATGCGTCTATTAAAGGTTGTGTCATTAGTCACATTGACAAAATATGAATTAGTACGACCAATTTTCGATAGATGGCGTAGCAACGCGCGCACGGTTCAGCTCATTAATTATCATCAACAGCCCACTAAACGTTCCCACAGCTGGGACTCAGGGCCTTCTCTCGCAAGAAGAGAGTAAAGGCCATAATCCACCACGCTGGCCCAGTGCTGGTTGGTGGATGACACATGACTTCGAAAGATTCTAGGTACATGTCGGTTTCCTCACGATGTTTTCCTTCACCGTTTTAAGTTAGCGGCATTACGCACATGACTTCGAAAAGACAGTGGTGCGTGTGGGGTTTGAACCTGGGGTCTCCGGATCGGCAGTCGCCGTTCTCCCGATTAGACCAGCCGTAACTAACACGGTTCAGCTAGTGTTAATTAATTTATTTCGTTGCTCTGTACTCTGTTTCTGTGGATACATTGCCGTTGAAACCAGAACAGAGTGATGTTTGCACATTACTGCTTGGCGGTGGAATAACTGGTAAAAGTGTTGTACTGCCCCAGGCGGACTCGGCAAAGAGCCTGTACGTAGTTCTACCATTACAGTCTTACCTCAACAGTTAGTAAGTGGTAGGACTCTTTGCAGAGTCCGCCTGAGGAAGTACCACACCTTTGCCAGTTATTCTACCGCGAAGCAGTGATGTAAAATATTAACAATACTGTGTTTCGGTTTGAAGGGCGATATTCCCAAAGAAAATATAAGAGGGCATAGAGATTTAAATGAAAACACAGGTAACTCACGTTACCAAGTATTTGAGTGCTGCATTTGAAAATTTAAATCTAGCCCAACTAAGTTTCGACTGCGTCCGGCGGCCTTTTGTAACTGCGTACCGCTGCTCGTTTGACGCTCACGCGCGTGTACTCTCTGTGAAAAAGGCCGCTGGATGCGGCCGAAACTTAGTTCGGACTAGATTTCATTTACTTCAAAAAGATCTCAGAGCTGGCACTTACTTTGCCCAAAAACTAAGTATCGTCATCCAACGGGGCAACACTGCCGCGCGGCGGAAATCTCGACGGCGTGTTTGATTTGTTTGATTTGGCTTTTTTAGGGTTCCGTAAAACGTAAAAACGGAACCCTTATAGATTCGTCATGTCTGTCTGTCCGTCCGTATGTCACATCCACTTTTTGCCGAAGCTATGAGAGCTACACTGTTGAAACTTGGTAAGTAGATGTATTCTGTAAACCGCATTAAGATTTAAAAAAAAAAGTTAGGTATGCCCATACTGGGAACTGAAACTCAAAGAAAGTTTTTTCATCAAACCTACACGTGTCGGGTGTTTATCGATAGGTCTTCAAAAATGATGTTGAGGTTTCTAATATAATTTTTGTCTACACTGAATAATTTGCGCGAGAGCCAAGAGTTTGAAAATAAACAAATATATGATGTACATTACCATGCAAACTACCAACAAAAATTGGTTTGAACTCGATCTGATGAGTAGTTTTTTTTAGTACGTCATAAATATACTATTATTAAAACTTCGATCAAAGTTACAACGAACTACAAGAACTATGTACCTATATTATGTTAGTTGCTGCAACGGAACCCTTCATGGGCGAGTCCAACTCGCACTTGGCCACTTAGTTTTGTATGTACAATATTGTACACATTTTTTATTTTTAGTAAAGAGTGACGAGACGGCAGGACATGTGCCTGATGGTAAGTACCATGCCTGCCACATAACAGCACAGCGACACGCAGCTATTGGAACACGAAGAGTCCAAATCATGACCTAGCACTGCACTGCGCACTTCACCCATAAGATATTATTTCTCTAAGCCCTGTAATTTCTCTGGAAACATTGCCCTTCAAACCGGAACACAGTAATGTTTGCTTGGTGGTAGAATAACTGGCAAAGGTGTAGTACTTCCCCAGGCGGACTCTGCCAAGAGTCCTACCACTACTAAAACTGAATGTATTGTTCACATTGCTAACAAAATGATTAATCTTTCAGATCGTATAGCAGAAATCTTACGGACGAAAGCCAGAGGCTACGTGTCTCCGTTCACCATGTGGTACTGCTACCTCATCGAGACGAATAACCGAGCGCTGTTCGTTCTCCTGTCATGGCTGCTTCATTACATACCTGCTTACAGCCTCGACGCGGCCATTGCTGTCTTTAAAATCAAGAAACCAAGTCAATTGAAATCGTGAGTTATTTTTTGAAGTTCTCAATATAGACTACGGGCCTGTAAACAAAATTTATATCATACTAGCTGTGCCCCGCGGTTTCACCCGCGTCTAATTGAGGAAAGTCCCTATCCATTGCTTTAAAAAGCTATGATCAGTTAGAGGACAATAGAAAAACAATAAAGGAACGCTAGGTAAAAGTACAGGGATCTACGAAAATGTGTATACTTATTACTTACAGGTATTTTAAAGCATTATGTTTAGTTTTCTTTTCTTGCGATAGAAGAACAAATTGGTGATCTCTCTGTAACCTGATACTCTTGATAGCGCAACATAATATATCAAGTTGTCCTATGAAAATCAGTCTCAGCGTGAATCGATTCCTTGGTGCTTAAATGATTGCCCCTGTGTTTTAATAATAATAATAATTACAGTAAACGTAGTCCTTAACGGGAAATTGTATTACAATTTTGAAATTAAAAAGCAAATGCAAAACATAGCCTTCCGCTTTAGGGAATGGTCGATTTGTGTCGGATTCAACACCATGAGTGGTGCCCTACCAACTAAAACCTCCGAATATTTCACTTTTGCCACACACGGCGCGAACACATGAATGCTCTCGCACTCTTTTGCGAACCCGCCGCGGAAAAATGCACGCCGTGATCACCGGTGACCAACCGTGGGAGCTAGACGTCCTCACGTCTGGACACCTTTGGTCTCCCGCAGCGGGCCAAATGCTCGACCTCATCACCTATCACCATCCAGATGAAGAAGACGGGGACAGCAGCTCACCGATATACCGGCACTAATCTTCCCCTACAGCCCCACCGAATCCGCCATCATACTGCAGTGGGCAGGGAGAACGGCACACCGTAATACTGGTATTCTTCTCTAGCCAAGGTCTCCCCTCTACAGCCACAGTGCCTACCACCAAGCATCACGGCACGTCACAGTCACGCCGGCACCGTCTGCGCCGCGCAACTCCCTCCTGACTGCGTCGCTTGGACCGCAAGGCTAGGAGCCCATAGCCCTGGTGAGCAGTCCTACTGCGGATTTCTCTTAGCTTCACTGTGACTGACCAGGCCACGGCTACTACTGGACCCCCGCCTCGTCAATGTGGGAAGTCCTCGGGAAGGAAGCAAATGATATCTCGTAGAGCAAGCGGCGGCCGACAGCCATCTACTTTCTATTCGCCGTGATCTTTTATTAGATAAGTAGTTGAAAATTATACGCATTTTTTATGTGGGCGAACAATTACGCACGGTCACACATTGACATAGTGGGATATGTCGGGATCGACGTTACGGACGAATATGGTACCACTACCGACGAAAACCCCGGCAAGTTTTTCCAGACGTTGGTTGGCAGCAGAGTCTTGGGACCGCTATCGTACTCGACCGCGACTCAGCCATTGCCGTCGCCTTTTGCGAGAACACCTTGCGGAAGGCGTCCGAACCGCAGTATTTGGTTCCAGTGACCCGTCAGAAACCAGCGACGCGTCACGTCCTCGGGAAATCATATCCCTAGGTGCGGTATCGGACCGCCCTAAACGTCTGATACCCCAAACCCTCCAGTGGAAACAGGATCCGAGTCAAATGCACCTCTAGGATCGCTCCTGTATGCACTTTCGCCTCATTGGATGAGAGAGAGGTCATGGCGTGCTCTCGCTCCTCCAACTCACACGGCCTATCACTGTCCAGCATCTTGGCCAAGATGGTCGAGAGCGAAAGGTTCCCCTCACGACTGCGGATAGAGATGGCTGCGGTTCCGCCTCTGTACCTACCTACATCACCTCGGGGACCATCATCTGGAAGACAAAGCTAAGAAACATCACTGGACCACGTGAACACAATAAAGTGGTATATTATTCTGTTGCAGAGTTGTTTTAAAACTACGGATATTTCCTAAAGTATTCATTAAACTCAAATAATGTCAAGATGTTTGCGACAAATAATGTATTTATTCGGATATTAACATCATGGCTGTATATGAAAATTCCTATGCAAACAATGTATTCGTCTTCTTCTTCTTTTTTCTTATGGCTTCCATTCGGTAATAGGTATCACCGCAATTTTATTACAATTAAAACATTACACATAGAGTGTCGTTAATGTTCTAAATGTTCTTCATTGGAGTAGGTATATTTAGGGTTCCGTAAAACGTAAAAACGGAACCCTTATAGATTCGTCATGTCTGTCTGTCTGTCTGTCTGTCTGTCTGTCTGTCTGTCCGTCCGTATGTCACAGCCACTTTTTGCCGAAACTATGAGAACTACACTGTTGAAACTTGGTAAGTAGATGTATTCTGTGAACCGCATTAAGATTTTTACAAAAGTTTTTAAAAAAAACAAAAATTAGGGGTGCCCCCCATACTGAGAACTGAAGCTCAAAAATTATTTTTTCATCATACCTACACGTGTGGGGTGTCTATCGATAGGTCTTAAAAAATGATGTTGAGGTTTCTAATATAATTTTTGTCTACACTGAATAACTTGCGCGAGAGACTCTTCCAAAGTGGTAAAATGTGTGTCCCCCCCCCTCTAACTTCTAAAGTAAGAGAATGAAAAAACTAAAAAAAATATATGATGTACATTACCATGAAAACTATCAACGAAAATTAGTTTGAACTCGATCTGATGAGTAGTTTTTTTTTTAGTACGTCATAAATACACTATTATTAAAACTTCGATCAAAGTTACAACGAACTACAAGAACTATGTGTACTATGTATATTATGTTACTTGCTGGAACGGAACCCTTCATGGGCGAGTCCAACTCGCACTTGGCTACTTTATTTTTTATTCAGGTGATCAGTCTTCTTCAGATAATTTTGCGCTGGATTGTCGGAAAACACTTTAGTGTAAAATCGAGGCAGCAGGATTCTTACTTTAAGTACTTCCAAAGTTCGATTGTATGAATAGTTATGTTAGTGTATAAAAACCAACGGACGAATTATAAACAACAATAGGTACACAAAATAGAAAAGAAAGATATTAAATTCGATAATACAAAACGTATATATGCAATAATGCATTGTTGTAGAACAAATTTGATTACCTCAAATGACACAAACTTCAATAAATATAGACACGTGCCGTCACAGACTTCAGCGACCAAAGAGTATGTAAATTCTCGGTACTAAAACTCTCGAAGAGAAATATTTTTTCCCGTTTTCGTAACATTCTTCATTCATACTCCGTATCTATTAATAGTAGCGTAATGTTATATAGCCTATAGCCTTCCTCGATAAATGGACTATCCAACAGAAAAAGAATCTTTCATATCGGTCCAGTAGTTTCTGAGATCCTAGCGTTCAAACAAACAAACAAACAAACAAACAAACAAACTCTTCAGCTTTATAATATTAGTATAGATTTGCTCGTAAAGGGTCTCCTATTTCACCAATTTCTGTATCGTAATGTATGTCATTACGTACTTGTGCATTAAGAGTGCGCCTAAAGCCAGGAAAAAATCAGATTTCACCCGCGCGACGCGTCTCTTAATGTGATGTACATAAAGTCGAGAATAGCATGACACAGTTTGGAGGAAAAATCAATATTTAATCAGGAGTCCATTTTTGACCAAGTTTTATTTAATTACTCAATAACTAAACATAAATTTAAAAAAATGTTCGGTTACTTTACTAGAACGTACAAATAGTAATTTTATTACCAAAAAATAATGTGGGGTCATCGCTGATAATTTCGAGTACTCGAATTAAAACGGGTTTTTTCGGTGTCATTTTTATTTTTTTATTGTAAAAAACTCTGATCTATTTTTAAAATTCTATTCGGTTATTGTGCTTCTTCTTGATTGTACCCACACGTCAATATTTTTTTTGTCATAGTTTTTAGTTTCTTAACTTCAGTGAGCGGCGTCGAAAATGTCCTTTTTTCGTTTTCTGGCTTTAGGCGCCCCCTTAATGTATAATGTAAAACGCACGGTTTCAAAATGCTCCGTCTAAAACTAACGGAACCTTTTTAAATCTTAGTAAAGAGTTTTTATGTCAGAAAAGTGGTCAACATTTTATGAATAAAATTTACTTTGAGAGGTAAAATATAAAAAAATAAATTTTTTATTTAATTAATTTTGACCACAAATTACAACAATTTATCAGTAACAAAAAACAAAAATATTAATTTACTTTATTAGATACTAATGGCGTAATGGCTGGAGCTGTGCCGTTCCTTAAAAAAAAGAAGCGCCGATGAGAGCGCATTGCTTATCTGTGAACAAGTTAACAATTAACTGACTGGCCTCGTGGCTTAGTTGGTAGTAGCTCTACCTGCGAAGCCGAGGGTCGTGGGTTCGATCCCCACCCAGTGCAAATATTTGTGTGATGAATTCAAATGTTTGCACTGTGTCTGGGTGTTTCTATGTATAATAAGTATGTATTTAAAACTATATAAGTATTATATCAGCTATCTGGCCGCCATCACACAAGCTTTGCTTAGTTTGGGGTCAGATGGTGTTGTGTGTGAATTGTCCACCAATATTTATTTATTTATTTTATAAAACATTATTCCGCGCCCTTTCTTTTCGCTGTATTGTTTTTATTTGAAAATGTCGTTAGAGTTATATTTATTTCCTCTCAAATATGTTACAAAACATTGTATGACATCTCGCCATCGGCTCGAGCTACCAATAATGCCTCTGCTGTAATTATCAACTTAGCGCACTTAGGTATATCATAATCTACTATTATGGGTCAAATGAATCACCTGAAGACCTATGTAGCATGATAGAAGAGTATAAAGTAATAAGATTCAGCACTATGCCGTCACTTATAAGCTGTCCAACTGAGTGGCAGTTGAAGAGGGGCGGTTGCAACCGTCGATCATTTCTTCTTGTTGCATGATTTTTGTACGGCGTTGCGGAATAATATTATGTAGATTAGAAGAGGTATTGAAACAATACAAATTATACATTTTATTTTTTAATTATTAGTTTGTCGGAAAAATCATGATTTTCCGACAATTTACAGAGTGAATTTGGGCATTGGTTCCATACAGTTTCAATACCTCTTCTAATCCATTATTTCGGAATGCCGTTCAAAAATCATGCGACAAAGAGAAATGATCGAGGTTTGCAACCCCCCCTCTTCATTTACACTCAGTTGGACAGCTTAGAGGAAACCGACATGTACATAGAATCTTTCGAAGTCAGAATAGAATAAGAATAAGAATTTATTTATTGCCATACTGTGTTCACAAAGATCTTAAACTAGCTTAGGTATAGGTACAAACAGTGAGCCCAATTACGGGCGTGCAATATGTGTCACATAGTACTTGACTTATATGATACTCATGTCATCTTCCAACCCGCACTGGGCCAGCGTGGTGGATTATGGCCTAGACACTTTTCTTGCGAGATAAGGCCCCGAGTCCCAGCAGTGGGCATCCTTATTATTGCTTTGGAGGCTTTGATGAAACTAAGTAAACGAAGATAAGGTACGCTCTAATATAAAGACAGCATAATGTGCCGAAAATCTCACACAAGTATACGCATTGTGCACACAGCTTCACTTGCATCGTGAGAGACGTTTGAATGAATGACAAAGACATCATGACAAGTAGGCAGTAGGTGCAAATGAGATAGCTATACATCACATTTGTTTAGACATTTTTTTCGACAAGAATAGAAAGACATACAAATGCACTGGCGTGAAAGAGACAAAATAGCCGCAACTAACATATCGCCGATCGTGTTGCACTCTTACGCTGTATGTATATCTGTCTCTTTTTAGAAACGGCCAATTGTAAAATTGTTTACAACAGATAAATAATTTTAAATGTAATAATCATTGAACTTGTATGGAAATAATTAAAGATTTTGTGTACTTACGCATGAAAAGTGATACCATGGAACTTGTTCTTGGTCTTTGAACTGTTTGTGCACCTTGCAAAAGCAGAATAAGACATTATTACGGCTCATTTCGGATTTTTTTGAATTGTTAGCGAACGTCCACTCAACTTGTGGCTCCTGTTGCGACTGAGACTCAATCAGGAGACGTCACCCGATTTTACATTGAGATCGTAGATGAGCGCGTGCCGCTTCTTAGTGTTTTAAGATTGGTTTTAAGAGTTCAATGTTTGGAGGGTTTTTATTTTTTTACTTTAATGTGTACTTTTCCATTTCAGATTTGTGCACCTCTACAGAAAATACGACAGACTAAGTGGTACTTTACAGTTCTTCCTGTTGCATACATGGGAGTTTGATGACTCAAACCTTCAACGACTCTGGAAGACGATGTCTGATGCAGACAAACAGATATACAACTTCGATCTGAGCTCTGTCGACTGGGATCTTAATGTTCTCGTTATGGTCCTAGGTATCCGTAAGTATCTAATAAAAGACGGATGTAAAGGCACAGAAAAGGCAGTTGCCAGGCAAAAATGGTTTAAAATAGCGAATTTTGTTATTATTTTTATTTATTTAGCTATTTTTTGGGTATGTCTAAGTTGGATTGTGTATTTTGTCAGATTGCTTTGTACGTGGTTATTGTAGATTATTTTTTGTCTGTAAATCAATAAAATTTAAGTTTATACGCCATAAATAAGAACCACACTAATATTATAGAGTGAAAGTTTGTTCTTTTGTTTCCATATATCTCTATGTTAAAGCAGTTGTTGATGTTAGAAGTTCCATCGAATAACATTAGATGGCGTTAGTTACATTTAAATCGCTCAAACTATGTGTTTATGGAAAATGATGTGAATACATTTTTGCGATGATAATTTTAACGGTTGTTCGTATCTGAATAAAATTAAATACGTGGTAATTGAACTGACGGAATTGACGGATTAATAATACATCGTTACGGACATAGCAATAAAGTTGAAATTTGTTTTGTTTACTTTGACAGGCGATCGATACGATCACCTGAAACAATGTGTAGTTAAGTAGCTTGTACGAATGCAGCTTATGTAGAATAGTAATATATCTATGTATAAGTATAGTATTTATATAACCGAATCTACTATACAATATAATTTTTGTACCCTAATCGAATGGATCTTCAATCGATCGGCAATTTTTGGGACAACCTTGTATTACGCATTCAAATATATGTAAAGAATATGTATTTTTGTACGATGAGTATTTTATTCAGGCGAATGATAATAATTGTCATAATAGAACAATGAAATTAAAATTAAACAATGATGGTGTAAACAGACGGGCATAAAGTCAATGGCTTTAGATGTCATGTGACGAATTTCCAATAATATGACGAAAAAGTTAATTATTTAAATTTGCTCAAAAATGCTTTAGCAAAACATAACATTGTCTTTGCGGCGGAAGTGTTCTAAAGTGCACCTTGTAGACAAAATAATTAGCAAATATTTAATTGATTGATATACGATTAAATAAAATGTAAGTAAATGTTAAATTAACAGAATAATTTAGTCCATAAATAAACAACAATGTACATAAATATGTAGATTCAAGTAACTTTTTACATCCGAACAATTTATTAATTCAGTTTCAACCAATTAATTAATATCGCAACAATTTAAGCCAAAATGGCTTATTTGGATGTTTGTTCAAATTCTATGAAACATGTTTTAACTTATTTTCTATCTTCAGTCCTGCAATATCTTTGAATCTTCTCCTGTTACAAATATTATCTCTAATATTTTAATTAACAGAATAATTTAATTCATAAATAAAAATAGCTTCAGAAAATAATGGCTTTGTGGAAAACCTAATTTCCAAACCTGATAACTTTTTTCATCCACACATTGAAATTGTATTAACAATTTCAATTATTTAAATATCATCGTAACTTCGTAACAAGCCAATGCTGTAATGGCTAGTAAACAAGCCATGCTAAAATGACTTGTCAACAAGCTATGCCAAATAGCTTGCTGTGATAGTAATTTAAACATTTTTTCTTCTTTATTTTCTAGAATTGTAGAATAATCTCCAACCACAACAACAACTTTTAACTACGAGTATAATTCTAGATTCCGAATGTGGTATTAAATTTAATATCTAATGTTGGAAATGTTTCTCTATTAATCTTTTATGTTGAAAATATTTCCCTATTTTCAGTATTTACCTGAGACTTTTTAATTACTTACTGATTTGTATTTTAACAGAATAAGGTTTTTACCTTTTTTAAATTTGTATTATATTACTATGTATTATTTCCCTTTATTTAATCTGTTTTCAAAGAAATAAAATTAAGTACATTTATATATATCATATATGAGCATTTTTGAGTATGACATGAAATGTTAAAATTTAACAAAATAGCACACGACAATAAATATGATAAATATTGATATTAAACCTATTGACTGGATATTGGGGAGTTTTATTTTTATTATAGAAATTTAGGGAATCCTCATTGCAGCATAAGTTCCCCACTTTGTGTTACCACGTCTTGGATTGATGGCCTTCTCTTGCAAAGAGACTGCAGACCCTACTGCGCAAGTTTATAATAACCAATAGCATTACCAGTGAAGGAAAATATCGCGAGGAAATCGGTGTTATTTTTAGGGTTCCGTAAAACGTTAAAACGGAACGCTTATAGATTCGCCATGTCTGTCTGTCTGTCTGTCTGTCTTTCCGTTTAAGAGATAGAGATTAGAGATAATATTTGTAACAGGAGAAGATTCTCCTGTTACAAATATTATCTCTAATATTTTAATTAACAGAATAATTTAATTCATAAATAAAAATAGCTTCAGAAAATAATGGCTTTGTGGAAAACCTAATTTCCAAACCTGATAACTTTTTTCATCCAAACATTGAAATTGTATTAACAATTTCAATTATTTAAATATCATCGTAACTTCGTAACAAGCCAATGCTGTAATGGCTAGTAAACAAGCCATGCTAAAATTACTTGTCAACAAGCTATGCCAAATAGCTTGCTGTGATAGTAATTTAAACATTTTTTCTTCTTTATTTTCTAGAATTGTAGAATAATCTCCAACCACAACAACAACTTTTAACTACGAGTATAATTCTAGATTCCGAATGTGGTATTAAATTTAATATCTAATGTTGGAAATGTTTCTCTATTAATCTTTTATGTTGCAAATATTTCCCTATTTTCAGTATTTACCTGAGACTTTTTAATTACTTACTGATTTGTATTTTAACATAATAAGGTTTTTACCTTTTTTAAATTTGTATTATATTACTATGTATTATTTCCCTTTATTTAATCTGTTTTCAAAGAAATAAAATTAAGTACATTTATATATATCATATATGAGCATTTTTGAGTATGACATGAAATGTTAAAATTTAACAAAATAGCACACGACAATAAATATGATAAATATTGATATTAAACCTATTGACTGGATATTGGGGAGTTTTATTTTTATTATAGAAATTTAGGGAATCCTCATTGCAGCATAAGTTCCCCACTTTGTGTTACCACGTCTTGGATTGATGGCCTTCTCTTGCAAAGAGACTGCAGACCCTACTGCGCAAGTTTATAATAACCAATAGCATTACCAGTGAAGGAAAATATCGCGAGGAAATCGGTGTTATTTTTAGGGTTCCGTAAAACGTTAAAACGGAACCCTTATAGATTCGTCATGTCTGTCTGTCTGTCTGTCTGTCTTTCCGTCCGTATGTCACAGCCACTTTTTGCCGAAACTATGAAAACTACACTGTTGAAACTGTATTGTAACTGTGTATTCTGTGAATCGCATTAAGATCTGAACAAAAAAAAAAGAAAAATTACGGTTGCCCCCCATACTGAGAACTGAAATTCAAAATTTTTTTTTCATCAAACCTACACGTGTGAGATGTCTATCGATAGGTCTTCAAAAATGATGTTGAGGTTTCTATAATCATTTTCGTCTACACTGAATAATTTGCGCGAGAGACACTTCCAAAGTGGTAAAATGTGTGTAAAAGAGGGGGGGGCCTCTAACTTCTAAAGTAAGAGAATGAAAAATCTAAAAAAAATATATGATGTTCATTAAGCCACATAAACTACCAACGAAAATTGGTTTGAACTCGATCTGATGAGTAGTTTTTTTAGTACGTCATAAATACACTACTATTGAAACCACAGAATCAAGATTGAAACTTCGATCAAAGTTACAACGAACTACAAGAACTATGTGTACTATGTATGTATGTATACCTATTATGTTATTTGCTGCAACGGAACCCCTCATGGGCGAGTCCAACTCGCACTTGGCCACTTTATTTTAATAAAGAGGCGAGACGAGCAGGACATGTGTCTGTTGTTAAGCAACATGCCTGCCACATAACAGCACAGTGACACGCAGCTATTGGAACATGAAGAGTCAAATCATTAACTAGCACTGTACTGCGCTCGCCACCCAGAGATCTAAGATATTATGTCTCTAAGCCCTGTAATTTTCTAAAATTTAGATAAAAATAAAGCAATCGAAAACATCTCGAACGAAGAGGTTTGACTCTACTTTTGTAATAAAAACGTCTAGGCTGTAGAATGCGTTGCTTGAGTGCATTTTCCCGATGGTAACAGTCTTGGTGTTTTCAAATCGTGTGCTAATCGGTATCTTCTAGGTAAACACGTTCCATTGTAGACCTCATCGTCGCTTAACAAGCGAGATGGGGCTCAAGTGTAAGCCTATAAAAGTTAAAAAAGCAATATCGCAGTGTCTGTTGCTATTTTGATTTAGAAAGGCGTTTGGAGGTTGCAATTGATGCAATCATAATATATGATGAGACGTCAATTTATTCAAGACTATATCATAAAATACACTGGCAATTTTACTTTGAGATGACGCTCGAGAAACGTGTGAAGTTTTGTAGATAATATCTTCAACTTAACCTGTAGTTAGTTACAATGTTAGCTAAAATGTTGATTAGCTAACTGGGTGTCAGTTTTTCGTGACGGTGTGCGCGCATCGAAAAAAAAACTCATCTTTTTTCCATAACGCGGCAAAATAAGTAGAAATAATTTCAATAAATAAGTACATTTTTGTTTAAATAAAGATTGTCGAGACGTGCAGAACATGTGCCTGATGGTATGCAACATGCCTGCCACATACCAGCACAGTGACACACAGCTATTGGAACATGAAGAGTCCAAATCATTAGCTAGCACTGCACTGCGCTCGTCACCCAGAGATCTAAGATGTTATATCGCTAAGCCCTGTAATTTCTCTAGAAATGTGGCCCTTCAAATCAGAACACAGTAATGTTTGCACATTACTACTTGGCGGTAGAATAACTGGCAAAGGTGTGATACTTCCCCAGGCGGACTCTGCCAAGACTCCTACCACTACAAAATATATAATTATTCAATTATTTAATTACATCTTCTTTGCAAATAAAAAACAAAATAAAAACCAGTTTTTGTAAAGCATTCTCGTAGATCTCTTTCGAAAGTGGTTTCAGCAACTTGTAAGCAATTTCACTTAGGTCAGTTTTAGTCGCATAAAAACAGATAATTGCAAAATAATAAGAGCACATGCTAAAAAGCGACCCTTATACTCGCATATAATATTATCTAGTTACACATTTGAAGCTACTCCAAAACAGAAGGAGGTTCTCCATTCGATTGCATTTTTTCATGTTTTTTACCTACACTTTCGACTGGGTGAAGCGATTTTGATTTTTTTTTGTTCGAAATGCTAGATGGACTTTCCGGAGGATCTTTGTCTTTCCGCCGAAAATTGTTTGGCCGATAATCACTTTGTTAGTTGCCACTAACGTTTCGCAGAATTTTATTTAGCTGAATAATCATTTGTCAAACTTATCACGTAATTTTGTTATATTTCTCAAACTAACAGTTTGGTCTGCCCAAAGAGGTTACACTTTATCTAAAGGTCCATTTTTTATAATGTCACTTGTAAATTGGCCACCTTTCAAGTAGCGAATGTTTCCATAAGGGTAATAACCTATTCATTTAGTTGCATAATGTTGTATGTGTGTTAGATGTCGAAAAGGCTGCTACAAATATGCCGCCGAGCCTTAAATTAAATTATAGATTTATGTACTTACATACCAAAATACACAAATATTGTATTTACCTATTTATTTTAAACTAACTATTATTACTTTTGGATGATTATGTATATTATATATTAATTTGTTTTATGTTATAGTATTTTATTAATAGTATTAGGAAAAATGTCACCTCGCCTCGCCTAACCATGTATGAAGGCGAACTTCTTTTAAGTTGATTGCCTGGAAGAGATTGTTCTCAGCAATATGGCCGCCATTTGTGGCGCTAGTTCATAAATGTTTAACTGTAATATTTCTGTTTTTTTGCATCACAATAAAGAGTTATCTATCTTGGTATCTATTTGTGCTACAAAAGAGACCACGACGCGCTATCTATAAGTTAGGTCCGAGACAATCTTTGGAAGACTTGTTTAAAACAATTGGAACCAAAGAGTTTACATTTACAAAGATTACATTATACTACGTA
Source organism: Ectropis crepuscularia (assembly GCA_963693475.1). Lineage (NCBI taxonomy): Eukaryota > Metazoa > Arthropoda > Insecta > Lepidoptera > Geometridae > Ectropis > Ectropis crepuscularia. The sequence continues at coordinate 10,125,425 of OY856367.1, forward strand.
TAGAGTTAGAACAAACGCTTACACCGATACATTTTATACTACGTATAGAGATAGAACAAACGCTTTACACGGAAAGCACGGGTCTGATCGCTCTTGTCTTGTCGCTCTTGTGGAAGTGTCATACTTTTGTCGCGGCACATCACTATTGTGGTCACTATTTAATCTAGTCACTATTTTGGGCGTTACTTTGACCTCTACGCTCAACTTTGGCTCCTATATCGAGTTTAAGGCTAAACAAGCTGCCAAAAAACTAGGTGTCCTCTCAAAGGTGCGAAGGTACTTCAAGTCTGAACAGTTGCTTACATTATATCAAGCACAGATTCGCTCCTGTATGGAGTACTGTTCGCACCTTTGGGATGGATCGGCTAAGTATCAGCTGGAGGCTCTGGAATCGATCGAGAGACGTGCCAAAAGGCTCATAGGTAACGACACTCTTGTGCGAAAAAGACTTCAAAGTCTTGAACATCGCCGAAAAATTGCCAGCCTATCGGTTTTTTATCGGATACACTTCGGAGAGTGTGCGACTGATTTGCATGATCTGATACCACCTTGTCCTTTTTTCTATCGGAATGCTCGTAGCTCGAAAAAGCGACATCGTTTCATGGCTGATGTTCCAAAGACACGAACGAAGAGATTTGACTCTACTTTTATGATAAGAACGTCTAGGCTGTGGAATACGTTGCCTGAGTGGGTTTTCCCCGAAGGTTACAATCTTTGTGTCTTCAAATCGAGAGTGAATCGGTTTTTTTCTAGGTAAACACGCTCCATCGTAGACCGCATCGTCGCTTAACATCAGGCGAGATGGCGGTCAAGTGTAAACCTATAATAGATAAAAAAAAATAGATAAAATAAATGATCTTACAATACTTAAATGATCAATCAGACCTAATATATTATTAGGTCCCATAAAACTTATAATCATTCAAAAAACTTTCCATCAGGAAACCGGTTGAGTAGGTAGTTAAGTTACCTTTTCTGGAGCCGACATTTAAGATTTAAAAGTGGCTCGAAACTTGTTCGTTCATTCATCACTTTTACTCCCAAAAACTATAGGTACTTGTAAGCGCACTTTTCAACCTACTTCAAAAAAGAGGATGTTCTCAGGTCTTACTTTTTTAAACGGGCAGAGCCTTTATTAACAAAACTAAAATACAATGAGAACTACACTACGCTACATACCTAACTAACTACTTACACTAAGCACACCTGAAGTATCCATAGACCAATGAAGGTACACAGATACTCTACAAATACAGATGAAAGTACACTATACTACAGATAATCAAGATGTTCAAGCCTACTACCAATCGGAAGCGTACCCAGCATGCTGGCGGCATTACCAAGCGGAATGGCAATGCTTATGCGTTGGGCCAAATAAACGCCAGCATTTTGGTCACGCGTTTAGTCTTACTTATTTCTTTCTTAAGGTACAAGTTCGCGCGGAGACCGCGACAGGAGACCGAGACCGGAGACCGCGACAGGCACTTGACACTATGGAATTGTATGGGCGCCAGTTCGTGCCGAGACCGCGACCGCGACCTGTCTCGGTCTCCGGTCGCGGTCTCCTGTCGCGGTCTCGCGTCGCGGTCTCAGCGCGAACTCATACCTTTACTTATCATTAAAAATGTCCTTTGGGTTTTGGGTTTTGACCATTTGAAACAATGAAATCAGTCGAAGAAAGTCGATTTTTAATCTAAGTAGGTCGGAAATAATCGTCTCAAGACTAATGAATACACAATTCGGTCAATTTTTTTTGTTTTTATTTTTTTATAATGGGACGTTAACAAATACATACAACCCTAAATTTTTACCCTTTTATCACCAACCCATATTTTTTAATAGCCATTTTAGTAATTTAATCATTAGACAGTGAACGCCTCCTAAACGGCGGGACCAATTTGAATGATTTTTTTGTGTGTGTACATTGATTGTTTGTGTGTGGATTTGAGGATGGTTTAGATTCACAAATAAGCCCGGCAGATGGCGCTGCAGACAGTGTCTAGATTATGATCCGAGCGAAGCCGGAACGGGCCGCTAGTATTTTATGTTTTTTACCTCATAACTTTCGACTGGTTGAAACCAATTATTTTGATATTTTTTTCTTTGGTTCGAAAAAGGGTCTACTTTCCGAATGGCCCCATATACATTTTATCGAAATCGGTAAAGTGGTTTTAAATTCGATTTTAGATTCTAACAATTTAGATTTCAGACAAACATCCGAATAAGAGAACAATCATCTAGATCCATCCTGAACCGATTTTAATGCAATTTGGTGAACAGCTATCTCAAGGAAAAAACAAGGTAGACTTTTTATCACAGAAACACAGTTGAAGGGGCGGAAATCCTTAATATTATAAATGTCAATGTATGGATGTTTGGATATTTGGATGAAAGGATCGGGCTGAAATTTGGAACACAGATAGATTATAGTCTGGAAGAACACATAGGCTACTTTTTATCCCGGAAAAACAGCGGGAACAACGGGAACGGGTACTTCGCGGGTGACACCGCGGGGCGCTGCTAGTGAGGAATAAAAATTTAAATGGAAGTTCGTCAATTTTGAAGATAAACCGTAAAATTTTGCAACTAAACACTTGAAATCCATACAATAATAAATGTACAAGTAACTATGTCTGTTTGTCTGTTACGCTTGAATGCCTTAACTACTGAACCGATTTTGATTAAATTGTATAAAAATGATTTATTTTATAAGCTGTTTTTAGTAAACGTACGTTTGTATGGATACAAATACTGCCTCAGTTACATTTATATACAGGGTTATTGGTAATCAGCCTGCATCCTTTTAAGGGGATGTTAGGTACATTAAATACGTCAACTTTTGTTCTACAGTTTTTAAAAAAAAGTGTTTTTTTTTTTTCAAAAAAAATAAATTAAAAAATATTTGCACGGTCTAAAAGCATCGAGCTCTTCGTAACAATTCGTAACAAGAGCGCGTGTGCTCTTTAACGCGCAAAAAATGATGTGCTGAAGTGAATAAACACTAAAAAGTCGCTAAACAGTACAAAAAAGGGCAACAAATACTAATTTTTTTTGGGTTATCTATTGAGTTTTAACGAAAGTTGTAGAACAAAAGTTGTTTGTTTAAATATACAGAACATGCCCTTAAACGGATGCAGGCTGATTACCAATAACCCTGTATACTTGTATTTCGCGCGGACGAAGTTACAGGTAAAAGCTAGTCTATAATATTAGTAGGATTAGGCGCTGTTCATCATCAACATCATCAACAGCCCACTAAATGTTCCCACTGCTGGGACTCGGGCCTTCTCTCGCAAAGAGAGAGATAAGGCCATAATCCACCACACTGACCCAGCGCGGGTTGGTGGATGACACATGGCTTTGAAAGATCCTAGGTACATGTCGGTTTCTTCACGATGTTTTCCTTCACCGTTTTAAGTTAACGGCATTCCGCACATGACTTCGAAAAGACAGTGGTGCGTGTGGGGTTTGAACCCGGGGTCTCCGGATCGGCGGTCGCCGTTCTACCGACTAGACCAGCCGTAAAGGCTTGTTCGCATTAAGCTAGTGTATTAGTCCAGTAGAGAGTAATTTAGTAGCTAAAATACTCGCTACTATTCAAAAATCGTCCGCACCGTGATTTAGTACAGTTCACAAGTGAGTAGCGTTTTGCAACATGAAGCGTCTACAACGCAATAAAATAAATAAGCTGATTACGCTTGTTTTTATAGAGCGGGGACTTAACATTCCACAAACATTCATGTTCCACATATAAAGAAACAAATTTTAATGTACCTAGTATCTTCACTCCAGCGAAACGACATTTTGGCGGCAACCACAGACTAGTTGGTAAAGAGATGCGGCAACTAATGAACTCGACTAATTTGACAGGTTCGCACTCGTTTAGCCGATGAACCAGAGAGCACAGACGCGTGGTGGGGATGCTACTCGCCCGTTGAAAATAGAACAAAATGGATTGACTCGACTAAATTATTCACTAGACTACTCGACTAAATATTTACTGTTCATACACGTTTAGTTGCTAAATTACTCGCTACTAGACTAAATTACTAGCCTAATGCGAACAAGCCTTAAAGCCTTACTAAACGTGTATGAACAGTAAATATTTAGTCGAGTAGTCTAGTGAATAATTTAGTCGAGTCAATCCATTTTGTTCTATTTTCAACGGGCGAGTAGCATCCCCACCACGCGTCTGTGCTCTCTGGTTCATCGGCTAAACGAGTGCGAACCTGTCAAATTAGTCGAGTTCATTAGTTGCCGCATCTCTTTACCAACTAGTCTGTGGTTGCCGCCAAAATGTCGTTTCGCTGGAGTGAAGATACTAGGTAAATTAAAATTTGTTTCTTTATATGTGGAACATGAATGTTTGTGGAATGTTAAGTCCCCGCTCTATAAAAACAAGCGTAATCAGCTTATTTATTTTATTGCGTTGTAGACGCTTCATGTTGCAAAACGCTACTCACTTGTGAACTGTACTAAAGCACGGTGCGAACGATTTTTGAATAGTAGCGAGTATTTTAGCCACTAAATTACTCTCCACTAGACTAATACACTAGCTTAATGCGAACAAGCCTTAACTTAGGTGCTGCTGGTTGCCCATAAATTAGAATTTATTGCAAAACACAAATTGTTTTGTAAATGCACAATAAACTGAACATAAAAACACCATAAAATGCATAGCAGCTAGAGGTAAAACATTGACTATTTTTAGGGTTCCGTAAAACGTAAAAACGGAACCCTTATAGATTCGTCATGTCTGTCTGTCTGTCTGTCCGTCCGTATGTCACAGCCACTTTTTGCCGAAACTATAAAGACTACACTGTTGAAACTTGGTAAGTAGATGTATTCTGTGAACCACATTAAGATTTTTACAAAAAAAAATTAAAAAAAGAAATATTAGGGTTGCCCCTCATACTAAGAACTGAAACTCAACAATTTTTTTTTTCATTAAACCTACACGTGTGGGGTGTCTATCGATAGGTCTTCAAAAATGATGTTGAAGTTTCTAATATAGTTTTTGTGTACACTGAACAATTTGCGCGAGAGACACTTCCAAAGTGGTAAAATGTGTGTCCCCCCCCCCCCCCCCCTCTAACTTCTAAAGCAAGAGAATGAAAAACCTAAAAAAATATATGATGTACATTACCATGTAAACTACTAACGAAAATTAGTTTGAACTCGATCTGATGAGTAGTTTTTTTTAGTACGTCATAAATACACTATTATTAAAACTTCGATCAAAGTTACATAGAACTACAAGACCTATGTGTACTATGTATATTATGTTACTTGCTGCAACGGAACCCTTCATGGGCGAGTCCAACTCGCACTTGGCTACTTTATTTGTTTCGTACATTATTATAGTTTAGAGGTGGTCCCATACATATTTGATTGAAATCTTTTGGTTTTTGAAATACAAACAAAACACTAAAATTTGCTTTCATTTGTATGGACGACGCGACGTGGTGATTGATGACTTCTTATGGTATTTTGTCGAGTGTTTGAATTTAATTATAACAATTTAAATTGAATTCAAACAATCGGTTTTTATTTTTTCGGAAAAAATAAATTTAATGAACTTTTACAAGATTTAACAATATGACGTGTACGATTTTTGATTTTGTGACATTCCTCTTTGGTTCGCGCTTACACTCTGCATTCTAGGGTTCTCTTCTTGAGGCCCCAAGTCCCAGTTCATGTACCAATATAAATATAATAAATTATAAATAATTTACGTTGTCCGACACATACAGTACATACGAATAACTTGTTTTGAAGCGTCCTAAAAAGTTGCCTCGATTACTGACGTCAAACGCCGGTAGTTTTTTGTACAAAAAACAAGCAATGGTCATCAAAAACAGAGCTAGCTGCGCCATAACAAAAACGCATGTTTATCGAATGTACCTAATTTATTCAGTAAAGTTTCTGCTAAAACTGACTTCAAATTTAAATTTAAATTCAGACACTCGACTAAATTTCGTGTTTTTGTGAAATTAACAAAATACACTGTTGTATTGTCTTTTCTAAGTTACGTTAGTTAGTTAAGTTCTTTTTTTTAAGTTACGCAATTTGTAGGCCAGTAAAAATAGAATTTAACTTTGCAATAAATTTCCGATCCAAATTTATTTTTTTATGAGGTTTAGGATCACTTACTGAGCATAAAACCACAACATGCCGACAGTTAATCTGTCGGCATTTTGTGGTAAACGGACACTGAATCTAATTAAGCCAATATTAGACGAGGCGAGAGTAACCATGTAAGTATGTTAAACTGTAAATATTATTCTATTCACCGTTAAGTTTCAAGCTCCTTTAACATTATAATATAAATATTATCCGTATGTGAGGGTGTAAATGTGTGTGCGCTTGTGTTATTTTCAGATATTTCGGTAATTTTGTTACATATAGGGTTCAAAAGAATTATACGGATGAAAGGTCCAATAAGGCTACGCGTAAACGGAAGAGTCCAGCTCAATTTCCACTGCTGTCCACGTCATCGCAGTCTCGTCGTCTGTGCCACCTGAATTCATCTCCGTTAATGCAACTGTTTGGATCTGATGATCCAGGAGTTCATGCAACTATTTGTTTTTTATGCGCCGCAAATATCTGAACCGATTGGCTAAAAAAAAAGAAGCGTAAGAGTATTCGAGAAAAAATAAGTTTGGTGTGGGATTTTCCTACAATAAAAACTACTCTTTTTGGATTTTTAAGTGACCGAGGAGATGCGATGACGTGGACGGCAGTGGAAATTGTGCTAGATTCTTCCTTTTAAGCGAAGCTTTGGTGGACCTCTTATCCGTATAATTCTTTTGAACACTAAAATGAAACAAAATTACTGAAATATCTGAAAATAACACATATACACCCTCAAATACAGATAATATATTATATTCTATTCACTGTTAAGTTTCAAGCTCCTTTAATATGATTACATGTTTACTCTCGCCTCGTCTAATGTTGGCTTAATTAGACTCAGTGTCCGTTTCTTTCTTACAAAATCAGAGTTTCTAATAACCCACCATAAATTAAACAATTGTTAATTTTAATACAATTTACTGTTTTTGACAATACAAATTAAAATGACAAATCCTTGACTCGAGTCATCAATTTAGTATCCGCGCTATACAATTCACTAATTTATAATATTTTTGGCAGAATAGCAGAATTTAAACGTCTTATAACTCAAAACGTATGGATGTTAGAAAAAAAAATTGAGAGAAAAGTTGCAGAAAATTAACTGATCTTTAAAAAAGGATTGATACGTTTTGTTCACTAATCTAATATTTCAGGAGTTATCGGCCGCGAAAGAAAAACTGGTGCATTAGATAGGTGATAAATCGTAAACGGTACGTTTCACAGAAAAGTTTGCGGCAACAAAATTGCAAAATTTTATTTTCTACAATAACAAGTTCAATAGTTTTGTCCTTAAAGTGCATAGTTTCCGAGTAATAGGCCAAAAACTTTTATTCAAGATGGCGCTTGAAGCTCATCTTTAATCTGACAGCATTTTGTGGTTTTATGCTCAGTAAGTGATCCTAAACCTCATAAAAAAGGAAATTTGGATCGGAAATTTATTGCAAAGTTGACCAAAAAAACGTCTATTTTTACTGGCCTATTGGGAGGCGAAGAAGTTTTGTGAAACGTTACGGTCCGCCATGTAAGTAATTTTGACGTGATAACGTCTTATAATTCGATGAAGCCGGCTGCACGCCCGCAAAACATGACGTCATGTAACGTTACCGACGACCAAGGTAACGACTGTCGGTCGTTACCTTGTTACAGTTATATTAATTATTTCGACCAGTAGTTCAAGCGAGGATGTAATCTATTAAACAAATGAAATTAAAATTTTCTTTTGAAAAATGCTACCATTCCATCAGTATTTTCTTAAGACGTTGTCACGTTCTATCGTCAGTAAACCGACTTTACAGGCAAACATTTTTTATTTTTTTTATTAAAAAACAAGGATTTTAAATATTCCGAGTTGGTAACTTCTGTTATTATTATTTTTTTAACTTTTATAGGTTCACACTTGACCGCCATCTCGCCTGATGTTAAGCGATAATGCGGTCTACGATGACTGTTCTGTGGTGACTTTTAAGTGAAAATGGTACATTTAATTTAATGTAATGCTTAGAGAGAGTGAGGGAAGGTGTGCAAACAAACGTTACAGTGCGTCTTGTATAAAATCCTATAGAATCTTAAAAAAATCGTCACTTAATACTTGAACGCCCCCTAAACAAATTTTAGATTTGAGTTGATTTTTTACTTCACCTAATTGACATCTCCGTAATAGAGACTATAAGATAAATACTTATGGACACAATCATATATTAATATTATTATTACTTACTTAATATTATTTAGCAAAGTACCATATGAGTAAATTACTCATTAGCCTAGACTTTCCAAATTAAGCTAGATTGTAATTTAGTCACCAAGTTGGTTGGTGAATAATTAATAAATAAAAAATAAAAAACAATTTGGTTGGAAATAATTATCTATTAAACAAAAAATAAAAACGTCACCGATTTATGATCATTATGTTTAATGTATTGCCACTAGCGGCCCATTCTCCGTCTTTACTCGAATATTGTCATGTAAAGATTTTTTATTGAAAAAAAAAAATACTATCTATTCTTTTAAGTTGAATTAAACTGCACAGATCATACAGTCTCAGTGTGCACATTTGATTAAAATCGGTTGAGTAGTTTAGGAGTTCATTGCGTACTGCTGAATGGGTCTACATTCAAAAGAGAATTGAAAAAATGGCTCCTAACAAAGGCATTTTACGATTCAAAAGTACTTAGTTGAGCCCCATGAGGCCAAATTTGGGCTAACCCGGTTTTGGGACCTTAAAATCTTATTTTTACGTGATATACTCGATTATTAGTTTATTTTGATGCCTAAGAGATAAGCGATAATATTAATTAGTACTTACATTGTCATTTACAGACACACAAAATTTGGTTTCATTTTTGAGTAATGATTTTTTGTGTGACGTCATGACGCCGGCAGCGTCACTCTTTGGGCTCAAGTACTCGACGGGAAAGAGATGTACAACCAAAGACGTCAAATGTAAAAGACACACAAAGGCTGCTCGGAGACCTGATAAAAAATCATATTTACATGTGTTGGTGACTAGTGTAATGATTCGAATTATAATATCGTCTTGTATCACATTCACGCACAGAACATGCCAGAATATAAATAATTTAATAAAATCGTCTGCAATCCAAGGATTAATTAAAAAATACACGATTTTCACCGCGACGAAATCAGACTGCTACGTTCGGGTATACTAAAATATTGTAATGACGTTACTTCATTCACTTTCTCTTCTTCTCTCGAGCGATTTCCACTTGAAAATAATTTCTCGCTCACTCGCTTTGTTGATCTTTTTGCGTAGCAAAAAAAATTCTTCATCTATGCGAGTAACTGATGTTTTTTTTGACAAAATAATGTTTTTTTTATCGAAAACAGAATTAGAAGAAAGCCTACTTTGTATACTTGTTAATGTTGCACGCCCGTCAAGGGTACACTGTTGTACATTTTTGAAGTGAAATCTTCTTTAGGCGCGCTTTATTTTTTTATAATTGAATTCATTCGTCACGCTCGGGTATGATAAGAAAGCTTCGGGTAAATTCGGGACCATGGCTATTGGCCATCTAGAAATACGTCAGCCAATGGGAAATGCTGAAAGGGCGTGGACAGGCCATCATGGCATGGCCTTCTAGAAACGCATCAGCCAATGGGAAATGCTGACGCATTTCTAGATGGCCATGCCAAGATGGCGAGGCCACGCCCTCCGGTTACACCCGTGTAGTTTCCAAGGTAAGCTATCAAATTCTGAGTTTTAAGTTTTCACTTCTATCGGCAGTTCCTATGACTGCCAATTTTTTTTTATATTTTAAAGACTTATTTTTACACAGTGCGAGCAATAAATATATTCTTATTCTTATTTAAACAACGTGGAACGTAATTTGTATCTTTTTTTTTTATAGCATAGAGCACGAGAGGAGCAGGTCATGTGCCTGATGGTAAGCAACATGCCTGTCACATAACAGCACAGTAACACGCAGCTATTGGAACATGATAGTCCAAGTCATTACCTAGCACTGCACTGCGCTCGTCACCCAGAGATCTAAGATTTTATGTCTCTAAGCCCTGTAATTTCACTGGAATCATTGCCCTTCAAACCGGAACACAGTAATGTTTGCACATTACTGCTTGGCGGTAGAATAATTGACAAAGGTGTGGTACTTCCCCAAGCGGACTCTGCTAAGAGTCCTACCACTACAAAATCTCTAGTGGAAACGCAGCCTTATGCTTAATGCCTGACATACACGAGGCTAGTTTTTCAAGCTAGTATTAGCAAGCTAGCAAGCCAGTACTTCTAGCTTCGTGTAGACAAAACTAGCGTTGCGTAGTCTACACGTAGCTAGAAGTACCAGCTTGGTAATACTACCTTGAAAAACTAGACCCGTGTAGCTCGGGTATTAAGGTCTAATTTTCCTTGGTAGACGCCTTGTTTTTTATTGCGATCGACCCTTCTACGGGCTAACTAAAGCTGGCTTTGGCGTTGCTATTGCTATCTTTATAATTTCAAGCGAAAAGAAAAGAGAAACCAATAGCTAAAAGGCTTATTCATCATCAGCCTATTTAATATTCGCCCACTGTTGGCGGTAGACCTCTCCTAATGAACGGCATAAGATGCGTTTTTTTTAACTTTTAAGGGTTTATACTTGACCACCATCTCGCTAGATGTTAAGCGACGATGCGGTCTACGATGGAGCGTGTTTACCTAGAAGAAACCGATTCATTCTCGACTTGAAGACACCAAGATAGGTACAAGCGGGAAAAACCCATTCAGGCAACTCATTCCACCTATACATTCTAATTACAAAAGTTGAGTCAAACCTCTGCATCCGTGTCTTTGGAATATCAACCATGAAACGGTCCCGCTTCTTCGAGCTACGAGAAGTCCGATAGAAAAAAAGGCAAAGTGATATTAGACCAGTTACAGATATTAGCACATGCTCCGAAGTGTATTCGATAAAACACCGATAACCTAGCAATTTTCCGGCGATGTTCAAGACTTTGAAGTCTTCTGCTTTGTGCATTCCCAGAAACGACCATCGAATATCGGGGTAGGAAGCTAGGAAGGTACTGGAGTGGAGACCGCAAACCGGCAATCGTAGAGTGGGACACCATGCAGCCATCGATATATATAATATTTTTTTAAATAAAGAGTGACGAGACGAGCTGGACATGTACCTGATGGTAACCAACATGCCTGCCTCATAACAGCACAGTGACACGCAGCTATTGGAACATGAAGAGTCTAAATCCTTACCTAGCTCGTCGCCCAGAGATCTAAGATGGTATATCTCTAAGCCCTGTAATTTCTCTGGAAACATTGCCCTTCAAAACGGAACACAGACATGTTTGCACATTACTGCTTGGCGGTAGAATAACTGGCAAAGGTGTGGTACTTCCCGAGGCGGAATCTGCTAAGAGTCCTACCACTACTAAAAAAAAAGTAGACAGCTACCATCTCCTTAGCATGATCTTAAATCATGTCAAGTTTCATTTGAATTGAATCAGTAGTTACGGCGTGATGAGAGTTCCCTATACAGAAAGACAGACAGACATGAAAGAAAAAAAATGCAGTTTCGCCATCAGTATCGACTATGGAGTGCCCTCAAATTTTTTTTTTTCAAAATATCTTCAATGTACAGAATTCGACCCGCTACAGGGCCTCTACTCTAATTCAACGAAAACGTAATTACGAAATAAACACGCGATTTCCCAACTCCGATTCTGCTTCGATCCGTCGCTTTGTCCATTTAAATGTTTTAAGCCTACTCTAATTAGAGTATGCTTAGAACATTTAAACGTCAAACAATGTTGTATCGGACGAAACAAAGTAGAACGAGAGTAGGAAATTCGCGACTTTTTTTTCGAAATTTCGTTTTCGTAGAAACAGAGTAGACGTCCAGTTTTATTATAAGTATAGATTCGTTTTCGTTGAATTAGAGTGTCTACTCTAATGTCCAGGAACTAAGCCGATAAATCCAGGGGATTTTCCTAGTATCATATAAAAAACAATAAATTAACATTTTGTTAGATCGTTGTGGGTAATCTTTGTTGGTCGTACATTTTATGGAAAATTTCTAAGAGACCTTTTGCATGCTATAATTATAATGCTCTGACGTCATTAGCCGCCGAATTGACTTGTCGCAAAACAAATCAGTGGCATTTCGATGAAAGAAATAAATAAACATAATGTTAAGGAGATTAACAATTTTAATATTCTATCATCATCGTTAGCCTAAGTTACGGCTGGTCTAGTCGGGAGAACGGCGCCTGCCGATCCGGAGACCCCGGGTTCAAACCCCACACGCACCACTGTCTTTTCGAAGTCATGTGCGTAATGCCGCTTACTTAAAACGGTGAAGGAAAACATAGTGAGGAAACCGACATGTACCTAGAATCTTTCGCAGTCATGTGTCATCCACCAACCCGCACTGGGCCAGCGTGGTGGCCTTAACTGTCTCCTTGCGAGAGAAGGCCCCGAGTCCCAGCAGTGGGAACATTTAGTGGGCTGGTAATGATGAATGATGATGATCATTAGCTCAACCGCACACAGCGCTAAACGACATGTGCCTGAGGTAAGCAACGCCTTTCCATTACAGCATAGTGACACGCAGCTATTGGAATGTGATGAGTCCAAATCATTATCTAGCACTCCAGTGCGCTCGTCACCCAGAGACGCAAGATGCTTTATTTCTATGCTCTGTTATTTCGCTGGAAACATTTCCCTTCAAACCGGAACACAGTTATGTTGCGCACTGTCTTTTCGAAGTCATGTGCGTAATGCCGCTATCTTAAAAACGGTTAAGGAAAACATCGCGAGGAAACTGACATAATGTACTATAATCTTTCGTGCTCATGTGTTTTCCACCAACCCGCACTGGCCCAGCGTGGTGGATTGTGGCCTTGATTCTCCTTCCGAGGGATGGCTCCGAGTCCCAGCAGTGGAAACATATTTAATCTGATACTTATGGTATGCTTATGTACTTTATACATCCGGATGACGAGCGCAGTGCAGTACTATTAATTATTTATTAGTAGTAGTACCACACCTGGGGAAGTACCACACCTTTGTCAATTATTCTACCGCCAAGCAGTAATGTGCAAACATTACTGTGTTCCGGTTTGAAGGGCAATGTTTCCAGAGAAATTACAGGACTTAGAGATATAACATCTTAGATTTCTGGGTGACGAGCGCAGTGCAGTGCTAGGTAATGATTTGGACTCTTCATGTTCCAATAGCTGGGTGTCACTGTGATGCAACTGTGATGTTATGTGGCAGGCATGTTGCCTACTTGACATTGTTAAAAAAATTAGGCAAATGTAAATAATGATAATGAACTAGCCCAATTGTTTATGAACTTTGAACTACTACCAATTCAACACATTATACAATTGACGCATTTGGAAATACTACCCACTCTCGCTGTACCTACAAAAAAAAAGGGATCTTTTTGTCGTCTATACTCTGTTTGGACTCTTCATGTTCCAATAACTGCGTGTCACTGTGCTGTTATGTGGCAGGCATGTTGCTTACCATCAGGCACATATCCTGCTCGTTTCGTCACTTCTTAATTTAAAAAAAAAACTAGGACCGGGTGCTATTATATATATACCTATACATATATATTTAGGATTTGATTATATATTTTTTTCTTTTCTTCTTCTCCTAATCCAAGAACTATGTAAAAAAAGGTAAATGTGTCGCCGGGGTCCGACACAAAGGTCACGGACCCCGGAGTCTGTGGAGTGGATAAATTAAATAAGCCAAAAATGACATTATGATGTAAGTGCGCTAAGTTGATAAGTACAGCCGAGGCGTTATTGCTATAATTAGCAGAGGCTGTAATTATCAAAGCGCACGTATGTCATACGACATTTTACAACATATTTGCGAGGAAATAAATAAAACTCTGACGACATTTTCAAATAAAAACAATACAGCGAAAAAAGGGCGCAGAATTATTTTTACTTGTTCACAGATTAGCAATGCGCGCGCATCGGCGACAAATTTTTTTAAAGCAACGGCACAGATAGAACCAGCCAGTACGCTATTAGTAATAAAGCAAATTAATAATATCTGTGTTTTGTTACAGATAAATTGTTATAATTTATGATCAAAATTAATTAAATTAACGTATTTAATTCGTTAATTTAATTAATTTTGATCATAAATTATACGTTCCTTTAAATACACATTCCTTTTTATAATTTACCTCTCAAAGTAAATTTTATTCATAAAATGTTGACCACTTTTCTGACTTAAAAACTCTTTACTAAGATTTAAAAAGTTTGTTTGTTTTAGACGGAGCATTTTGAAACCGTGCGTTTTACATTATACATTACCGCATAAGTACGTAATGAGATACAATTACGATACAGAAATTGGTGCAATAGGAGACCCTTTACGACAAATGTGTTATAATAGATATTATTGAAGTGAAAACTTCTTTAGGCGCGCTATAGACAGAATTTTCGTGGGCTGTGAAATGGATTCATCAATCGTCACGCTTGGATATGATAATGGATCGGATCGGATATGAAATCTTCGGGTAAACTCGGTAAAACGGCCAGGTAGGTAGGTACCAGGGCAACAGAAACAGTAAAGAGTTTCGATTACCTACCTCCAACAGCCCAGCGTTTATCTCCAGATACCAGGACAACAGAAATATAAAAGAGTTGCGTTTGCCCCTAGGTACCAGTACCAGGGCAACAGCAAGTTTTCACTTCTATCGGCAGTTCCTATGACTGCCAATTTTTTATATTCTTGTGAGAGAAGGCCACTAGTCCCGGCAGTGGGAACATTTAGTGGACTGTCTAATTGTCTATGCAACATTTCATTTCACCTTGCCTTATCAAAAATAACTCAAATTAAAATGGGACTATTTGAGAACTATTAATAAAATTTCTTAGAATATGGGGAGGGAGAAACACGGTAAAAAGGAAATTTCCGAAATGTGGAAATTTCAAAATGGCTACTTTTAAATGCATTTGTATAAGTCAGAAAATATTCCTCGATATAACTTGATAAAGAGACCGATGCTTACGCACGGCTTATTATAAGTATCTTAAAAATAAAAACGATTTATTTATTTTGGCTCTTGTCCACAATTTTTTTTTTAATATGTTTTTTTTTACGGTACAAATTTATCTATTAACATTTATATTTATAACAACTGCACACCCCGCATGTCAAGATCCTACTTATTTTTTTAATAAAGATGACGAGACGAGCAGGACATGTGCCTGATGTTATAAGGAACATGCCTGCCACATAACAGCACACTGACACGCAGTTATTGGCACATGAACAGTCCAAATCATTACCTAGCACTGCACTGCGCTCGTCACCCAGAGATCTACCTAGATTTTCTACCCTAAGGTAGCCTGGAAGAGATCGCTATTAGCGATAAGGCCGCCATCTGTCGCACTAACTTTAAGTGTTTAACCTGTTTCAATTTGTGAATTTTTGTTATCTTAGTGTGTTCAATTAAGTGTAGGTATCTATATATCTATATATTTTTTTAAAATAAAGAGTGTTAGACGAGCAGGACATGTGCCTGATGGTAAGCAACATGCCTGCCACATAACAGCACAGTGACACGCAGCTATTGGAACATGAAGAGCCAAAATCATTACCTAGCACCGCACTGCGCTCGTCACCCAGAGATCTAAGTTGTTATATCTCTAAGCCCTGTAATTTCTCTGGAAACATTGTCCTTCAAACCGGAACACAGTAATGTTTGCACATTACTGTTTGGCGGTAGAATAATTGACAAAGGTGTGGTACTTCCCCAGGCGGACTCTGCTAAGAGTCCTACCACTACAAAAATATAAATATAAAAATAAAATATAAGTATATATAAAAGACTAGCGGTCCACCCCGGCGGCGCCTGTAGTACATAATATAATTATTGTCTATAGCACTCAGGGATGACGTAAATATCCAACGGTGAAATATTTTTTTAAATCGTTCCAGTAGTTCCTAAGATTAGCGCGTTCAAAAAACCTCTTCAGCTTTATAAGTTACCCGCGTTGTTCCCGTTTCCGTTGTTTTCCCGGGATAAAAAGTTGCCTACCTGTTAGTAGCCTTGATAGTAACCTTGCGTTTTTCCATACTATAATCTAAGTGTATTTCAAATTTCAGCTCGATCCGATCAAACGTTACAACATAATTGAGTAAAAAAACATCCAAACATGGATATTTATAATAAGTAAAAACATGCAAAGTAGCATGTAAGAACATGCAAACATGGATGTGGGATATATATAATAAGTATTAATAAACAGTTTATATAGCGCTAAACGAGCTGCGATCACGCGCGGGCACTCTCATTGAAAAAGATCGCCGGACGCGATCGAAACTTGAGTCGTACTGGACTGACTATATCAAACGTGAGCTACCCATGTAATTAAAAAAGTTTTAATAGGATTCATGATACTTGACACTAGTATCTGTAAGATTGATACACTGATACATTACCGAAAGACGCTATGTTAAGTGATAAGTTGCCTATGTGTTCTTCCAGACTAAAATCTACCTGTGATAAGTTGCCTATGTGTTCTTCAGTCGATAATCTACCTGTGATCAGTTGCCTATGTGTTTTTCAGACGATAATCTAACTGTGACAAGTTGCCTATGTGTTATTCCAGATGATAATCTACCTGTGATAAGTTGCCTATGTGTTATTCCAGATGATAATCTACCTGTGATAAGTTGCCTATGTGTTATTTCAGATGATAATCTACCTGTGATAAGTTGCCTAAGTGTTCTTCCAGTCGATAATCTACCTGTGATAAGTTGCCTATGTGTTCTTCATTCGATAATCTACCTGTGATAAGTTGCCTATGTGTTCTTCATTCGATAATCTACCTGTGATAAGTTGCCTATGTGTTCTTCCAGACTATAATCTACCTGTGATAAGTTGCCTATGTGTTCTTCCAGATGATAATCTACCTGTGATAAGTTGCCTATGTGTTCTTCCAGATGATAATCTATCTGTTATAAGTTGCGTATGTGTTTTTCCAGACTATAATCTACCTGTATTCCGAATTTCAGCCCGATCCGTTCAGGCGTTATGACGTGAGTGAGCAACAAACATCAAACATGATATTTATAATATTATTAGGATTAATTTTATGTTTGCCCTTATTGAAGTTATTCTTCTTCAGGCGTGTCAGTGACACATGATAGTAACTTTAAATGATGCGTATGTGCGTGCATTGTTAAAATTAAAATGTATGTAAGTAGTTTAATGTAGATACTTATATAAAATGTATGTTAGTTTTTGTAGTGGTAGGACTCTTGCCAGAGTCTGCCTGGGAAAGGACCACACCTTTGCCAGTTATTCTACCGCGAAGCAGTAATGTGCAAACATTACTGTGTTCCGGTTTGAAGGGCAATGTTCCCAAAGAAGTTACAGGGCTTAGAGATATACCAACTTAGATCTCTGGGTGACGAGCGCAGTGCAGTGCTAGGTAATGATTTGGACTCTTCATGTTCCAATAGCTGCGTGTCACTGTGCTGTTATGTGGCAGGCATGTTGCTTACCATCAGGCACATGTCCTGCTCGTCTCGTCACTCTTAACTAAAAAAAAAAAGAGTCACTTTGAAGTTAGCTAGTAAATATCTTAGTAATGTGTGCGTGTCAGCCTGTTTGTAACAGCGCACTGGCCGACTCTATAGATACAGTTTTAATTTCAGTGAGACTACGTCCGACTTTTTTATATATCTATAGTCGCACCGAATTTATGTCTAAAGATATTAAAAATTGTGTATATATATTATGTATATACCACGCGCAAGCATCGGACCCTTAATAGGATATTAGATTAAAAACAATGAGTGTACACAAAACACGACAGCTCGCTTTTGACGTCACATTCGGACTCAGAAAGCACTACGTCTTTTTGATGCGGATATACACGAATGGTTGCAGTATGGGCACTCAATTCTTATTGAAATTATTGAAGTGAAACCTTTTTTTGGCGCATCATACACAGATTTGAATTTGAATGTGGGCTGTGAGCTGTGTATTGATCTCAAGTGCCACGGTCGTAAATGAAAAAAATCTCCGGGTAAACTTGGGACCATGGCCACGCCCTCCGGTTTCACCCGCGTAGTTTCCAAAGTGAGCTATAAAATTTTGAGTACCTCGTAATTCTATTGGCAGTCCCTATGATGGCCGATTTTTCTGTAGCCGCAGCGGTTTTTGGTTTTGAATGAGTTCACGTTATGGACACGCTTATGTTAATTATTGTACTTTATTATACTAAAGGGGTTTTGCCTTTCCGTTATTTTCCCATGACAAAAAGAAGGCTATGTGCTATTCCAAACTATAATATGTTTCAAATTTCAACTCAATTCGATTAGACGACGTGATTGAGTAACAAGCTTAACTTATGCATATTTATCATTGGTAAAGATATCTATAGCACGCATTGTTCTGACACCGGACTAGCATATACGCAGCGGCTTGTCTACACAAATACATAAGTATTGTAAATATTGGTGGACAATTCACACACAACATCATCTGACCCCAAACTAAGCAAAGCTTGTATGATGGCGGCCAGATAGCTGATATAATACTTATATAGTTTTAAATACATACTTATTATACATAGAAACACCTAGACACAGTGCAAACATTTGAATTCATCACACAAATGTTTGCACTGGGTGGGAATCGAACCCACGACCCTCGGCTTCACATGCAGAGCTACTACCAACTAAGCCACGAGGTCAGTCATATGTGTATATGACTGACCTCGTGGCGCGATAGATGCATATTATATATGTATACACATCATATAATATGCACCTATATTTGTGTACATAATATATAACATGCACATATCGTAAATAACTAACCGTGTGCTGTACGTGTTAGACGCTTTTTGGATAGGTGAAATTTTGTTAGTTCATGTCACCAACTAACGTAATAATAGTATATCTGGAGCTATACAGATGACGTATTATTGTGCAACATTAGTGCTGTTTAATACTTAAATTTTAATTTTAATTTCTATCGGAAATCCCTGTGACTGTCATTTTTAGGGTTCCGTAAAACGTAAAAACGGAACCCTTATAGATTCGTCATGTCTGTCTGTCTGTCTGTCTGTCTGTCCGTCCGTATGTCACAGCCACTTTTTGCCGAAACTATGAGAACTACGCTGTTGAAACTTGGTAAGTAGATGTATTCTGTAAACCGCATTAAGATTTTTACAAAAGTTTTTTAAAAAAACAAAAATTAGGGGTGCCCCCCATACTGAGAACTGAAACTCAAAAATTTTTTTTTCATCAAACCTACACACGAGGGGTGTCTATCGATAGGTCTTCAAAAATGATGTTGAGGTTTCTAAGACAATTTTTGTCTACACTGAATAATTTTCGCGAGAGACGCTTCCAAAGTGGTAAAATGTGTGTCCTCCCCCCCTCTAACTTCTTAAGTAAGAAAACTAAAAAAAATATATGATGTACATTACTATAAAAACTACCAACGAAAACTAGTTTGAACTCGATCTGATGAGTAGTTTTTTTTAGTACGTCATAAATACACTATTATCAAAACTTCGATCAAAGTTACAACGAACTACAAGAACTATGTGTACTATGTATATTATGTTACTTGCTGCAACGGAACCCTTCATGGGCGAGTCCAACTCGCACTTGGCTACTTTATTTTGTAATAAAATGAAGGTGGTGTTAAATCTGATACTTGCTAAAGGCCGGTATAAAATACGGATAGTACGTGAAGCTTGGATTTTTAGTGTAAATCATGTTTGTCAAGTGACACATTAGCAGATGACATTCTGTTGGTAAACGGTATCCGCCGCTTTTACAAAAATAAAATTTATTTTGCATTCAAAACAAAATTATGGGTATTGTGGGCACGTTTTTCCGATTAGAAAGATTTGTTATATCCGTAATAAAAAAATCCGATTATAAATGTAGACCATTCTTAAGCCCACTCGAACACACACAATTTGTTTTATCAAAATCAATCCAGCAGTTTAGGAGGAGTTAAATTATAACGTGCCAGAGAATTTGTATATATCGTCGTAAAATTATAAGTAAGGTCAGTTTACCATTTCACGACGTCAGAATCGAGAGTGAAACGATTGGTTCTAGGTACGCTCCATCGTAGACCGCATCGTCGCTTAACATCAGGCGAGATGGCGGTCAAGGTTAAACCTATAAATAGTACAAAAAAAACATACACGCACACGCATTAAGCCGGAGTTGACAACCTCAGCCCGACCGCCAAATATATATTTATATCAAAAGTGAGAAACATACATCATTTTGAGTACTGTACAGTGTCCACAGATTGTACTGCGTAGTAAAATCGCAGTAGTAAAATCGTGACTGCCCATACTGTTATACAGCGCCATGAGATGGTTAGTTACCATATGTAAGTTAAGTTGTGCAACTTACGCAGTCAGCAGTGGTACGTCGCGAAGTGAACACTCGTTGTTCCTACGATAGTTGTTTCAAAACAGTTAAAAAAATAAAAAATAATTTTGTGTTTGTGTTTGTGATTGACAAAAAAAATCGTGGTAAGTTTCTTTTTTTATTATCGAAAAAAAAATCGATCTATATTCTTAGAAATAGGCTTTTATTGTCGAAAGCATGGTGAAAATAATTTAACGAATGCTATCTGATAATTATTTATATTTTTCAATTTATTGATTAATTCACGTAATTTTTATTCGTCCTTAAGTTGGGTAATAAATCTATTTTACAAACACCAAAAAACTATATAGGTATCAAAAATGGCTTTACTACTTATTAACTGATACCAATACTCATCTAAAAATTTTTTTTTTATTCCAGTCTTTTTTGTCTGAACCTATACCTAATTATTGAACTTGTTTATTTTTTTTTTGTGAAAAATTGTTTTATTTTTATTATAAACAATTGACGAAAAACAATTTAACAATAATTAAAAAAACCTGACAAATATGTATTGTAAAAGTAAAAAAGCATACCTACCCTACAAATAAAAAAAATAGAATAATATTGTTTATTTATTTTAGCTGAACTTACAAAAATCAACCTTCGTATTTTTTTAAATAAAGAGTGACGAGACGAGCAGGTCATGTGCCTGATGGTAAGCAACATGCTTGCCACTTAACAGCACAGTGACACGCAGCTATTGGAACATGAAGAGTCCAAACAGAGTATAAACGACAAAAAGATCCCTTTTTTTTGTAGGTACAGCGAAAGTGGGTAGTATGTATTTCCAAAAGCGTCAATTGTATAATGTGTTGAATTGGTAGTAGTTCAAAGTTCACAAACAGTTGGGCTGGTCCATTATCATAATTTACATTTGCCGAATTTTTTTACAATGGTCAAGTAGGTCCAAAAGGGCTACAGCCGCTTGTTTGAAAAATACTATATTCTTAGCAGAGTCCGCCTGGGGAAGTACCACACCTTTGCCAATTATTCTACCGCCAAGCAGTAATGTGCAAACATTACTGTGTTCCGGTTTGAAGGGCAATGTTTCCAGAGAAATTACAGGGCTTAGAGATATAACAACTTAGATCTCTGGGTGACGAGCGCAGTGCAGTGCTAGGTAATGATTTGGGCTCTCCATGTTTCAATAGCTGCGTGTCACTGTGCTGTTATGTGGCAGGCATGTTGCTTACCATCAGGCACATGTCCTGCTCGTCTCGTCACTCTTTATTTAAAAAAAAAAAAAAAAAAAAAAATACTTCAGTCTTGAACATCGCCGCAAAAACCGATTTTTCATCGTATATAACTTTTTTTTTTATCTTGAATAGGTATAGCTACACTTGACCGCCATCTCGCCTGATGTTAAGCGACGATGCGGCCTACGATGAAGCGTGCTTACCTAGAAGAAACCGATTCACTCTCGACTTGAAGAAACCAAGATATCTATACTAATATTATAAAGCTGAAGAGTTTGTTTGTTTGTTGGAACGCTAGGATCTCGGAAACTACTGCACCGATAGGAAAGATTCTTTTTTTGTTGGATACTCCATTTATCGAGGAAAACTATAGGGTATTTATATAACATTACGCTACTATCAATAGGTAGGTACGGAGTATGAGTGAAGAATGTAAAGAAAACGGGGAAAAATATTTCTCTTCGAGAGCTTTAATTCCGTGAATTTTAATTCTCTTTGGTCGTTGAAGTCTGTGACGGCGCGTGTCTACATTTGAAGTTTGTGTCATTTGAAGTAATCAAATATGCATTGTTGCTTATTTACGTATTTTTAGGGTTCCGTAAAACGTAATAAAGTGGCCAGCAATGGATATTTTAGTATGGATTTTCCTCAAATAGACGCGGGTGAAACCGCGGGGCACAGCTAGTATATCTATATAACTATCGGGGAAAATCCACTCTGGTAGCTCATTCCACAGCCTAGACGTTCTTCTCACTAAAGTAGAGTCAAACCTCAACTTTGGAACATCAACCATGAAACGATGTCGCTTTCTGGAGCTACGAGAATGAATAACTCGGAGAATGTGCATGATCTAACACCACCTTGCCCTTTATCGGACTGCTAGTACCTCTAAAAAGTGACATCGTTTCATAGTTGACATACTTAAACGAGGATGATTTACTCCACTTTTGTGATAAGAACGTCTGTGGAATGCGATATCGACATCAAGGTTGTAACCATCGGGAAAAATCCACTCAGGCAGTGCTTTCCACCGCCTAAATGTTCTTACTACAAAAGTGTAGTCAAACCTCTTCTTGCGAGTTTTTACAACATCAACCATGAAACGATATCGATTATTCCAATTCATTTGAAACTTAAAATGAGATTTAAAGTCAAAAGATTTAGATTAATATAAAATAAAGTGGCCAAGTGCGAGTTGGACTCGCCCATGAAGGGTTCCGTTGCAGCAAGTAACATAATATACATAGTACACATAGTTTTTTTAGTTCGTTGTAACTTTAATCGAAGTTTTAATAATAATGTATTTATGACGTACTATAGAAGTTAGAGGGGGGGGGGACATACATTTTACCACTTTGGAAGTGTCTCTCGCGCAAATTATTCAGTGTAGACAAAAATTATATTAGCAACCTTAACATCATTTTTGAAGACCTATCGATAGACATCCCAAATGTGTCGGTTTGATGAAAAAAAAAATTTTGAGTTCCAGTTCGCAGTATGGGAGGCAACACATTTTTTTTTTTTTTTTTTTAAATCCTAATGTGCTTCACAGAATACATCTACTTACCAAGTTTCAACAGTATAGTTTTCATAGTTTCGGCAAAAAGTGTCTGTGACATACGAACAGACAGACATACAGCCAGATAGACAGACATGACGAATCTATAAGAGTTCCGTTTTTACGTTTTACGGAACCCTAACAATGTCGACTCCGTATACTAATTTTAGACGTGTTCGTGACGTCATTTGAGCGCAAAGAAGTTTAATTGAACTTGATATAGTAAAAAATATTGTGTACTTTAATTTGCACGTAATCGTAATACTATTATACCTACTACCTATACTACTACGATCTCAAAACAATCATTGTGAGTTTAAAACATATAGGTATAGAAATACAATATTTGTGGATGTAGGTATGTATATAATATTGTTTTCAACGATCTCAATACACAGATGTGGCCTCCCAAACTTCAGGGCGCACGGAATCAGTTCATCGTTGGGAAGAGTGAGCTCACTCTTCCCGTTCTAGTCGATTGCAGGAAGCGGTGAACGCCGGGCGTTTTTACCTATCACTATTCGTTGTCAACAACCAAAATATGTAGAACCACAGCATATCTTGCCGCTAGCGATTATAGGCGTCAAGTAGATTTGTTGTTTGTAAACCACCTTCGATAGACACAGCACGCAGTTTATTACCAATTTCAAGGTGCTCAGGGCACATCCAATAGTTTATATCGATGGCGAGGAAACAAGCGTCTTTAAAGAGTTTCAACAAATACAACTTCGAGTACCTTTCTACCTGCGCAGGATAGTGGATTATGACCTTGACTCTCTAGTGGTAGACATCTCTGGGAGTCCGTCTTTTTTTCTTGTCTTATCATTCTATACTATACAAATAACAGGTTTTAACTGTCGGAGACACATGCACTAGCGCTGAACCTTGACAACTGATGGTAGTTTCGAACGGACTAAGCCAATATGGCTCACTATGACTTGCCTCACTTTTGTTTCTAGGCGTTATCTTATCTTATACCTTTAAACGAGCAATTCTTGTACCTATATAATCTTATACCTTTAAACGAGCAATTCTTGTACCTATATAAATATGTATATATATATAGAATCTCTGAATCTCGGAAACGGCTCGACGGATTTTCATGAAATTATCTACGCAGGGGATTTCGGGGACGATAAATCGATCTAACTAGGTCTTATTTAAAAAAAACGCATATTAAGCGCGTTTTTATACAAAGAAAAACTGTCACATTAGACATTAGAATGTGAAGTAAATTTCGCCGCGTGACGCGACAGCATAATTAGCTCAGACGGGAAATCGGGCGCTCATAGCGGTCACGAATTAGTAGCTCCGGGTTCGAATCCAGACGAGTTCTCTTATTCGTTTTTTTTAAAGAAAATATATTTCTTGGAGTCTTTTATCTGTAGGTATCTAAGTATATTTAGTATTTAAATCGAGCAAAGCTCGGTCACCCAGGTACTTTATTTTATGCCTGGACTATAAAGGCCGGGTCACACAGAGGCGATCCGGTAGCGATAGCGATCCGATACCGAGTATGGGATCGCGCCCGCTTGCTGTGTGTCAGGTTGCATACAAATTCGAACATTACAAAAAATCCCGTCTCGCTATCGAATCGCTATCGCTATCGAATCGCCTCTGTGTGACCCGGCTTTTAGAAAGATAAAGATTAAGAGAGATATATATTAAGAAGAAGAGATGACATCAACTAGTAAGGAACATTTTGACATTATTTTTTAACCGTTAACTATTTGACTTGAATATGGAGTAATAAAAAATAAAAGTGGCCAAGTGCGAGTGGGGCCCCTGCACGAAGGGTTCTGTACCATTAAATAAACGGCGAAACCCCCTGGCTTTATTTGATGATACATAATAAATAAATAAATATTGGTGGACAATTCACACACAACACCATCTGACTCCAAACTAAGCAAAGCTTGTATGAAGGCGGCCACATAGCTGATATAATACTTACATACTTTTAAATACATACTTATTATACATATACACACCCAGACACAGTGCAAACATTTGAATTCATCACACAAATATTTGCACTGGGTGGGAATCGAGCCCACGACCCTCGGCTTCGCAGGCAGAGCTACTACCAACTAAGCCACGAGGCCAGTGAAAACTATCGCAGTTTAACTACATTACACTATCGCAGTTTCCACAGACGGGCTGTCATGCAAAAGTTTTTCTAAAATTTTGATTTTAAGTTACGATTTACGTTAGTTATATTTAGTTACGATTAAGATTTTAACGACGAGGTCGAATGCGTGTTTTAGTGTACTAGTGGCGCCATCTAGTTTATTTGGAACGGACTAATCGAGCAAGAAACGGTAAAAATCCGAGTTTGCTGTATGGGAGCCCTCGTTAAATATTTATTTTATTTTATTTTTAGTATTTGTTGTTACCTATAGCGGCAATAGAAATACATCATCTGTGAAAATTTCAACTGTCTAGCTGTCACGGTTCTTGAGATACAGCCTGGTGACAGACGGACGGACGGACGGACAGCCAAGTCTCAGTAATAGGGTTCCCTTTTTACCCTTCGCGCACGGAACCCTAAAAACTATGGAAAATGTTGTATTTGATTTTATTTAAATGTTTTTTTATTACATATGTTATTTTTTTTAAACTGACACATTTGTACTACAACAATTATTACAATTCCATTTGCCAGAGTTTCTTGCCAAAATAGAATAATCACTTCCTTACTTAAATACGAACATTTGAATACGTAGGTACCTATTTTGTACGGAATAAATTTGTACAACGTAACGAAAGAGTATTAATTAACATGTGATACATAAAGCCAGAAAATTCTAGATCGATATATAGAGAAAGCATAGCTAATCGACATGTGTGACTGATTTATAATATATTATACATTGGCCCCGAATATCTATTGCCAAGCAAAAGTTACGCGACCCGCGAAAGAAATCGCCATAAAATATAGGCGTTAATAGTTACTTAACCCGTTTTGCAAAATGTTCTTTTAAATTCTTATCTTTACTAGTTTATTATTAGGTAAGACTAGACCTTACTTCTCTGCATTTTTTGACGTGACAACGTCTTATAATTCGATGAAGCCGGCTGCACGCCCGCAAAACATGACGTCATGTAACGTTACCGCCGTTACCACGCCGCCGGCGTTACCTGGCTCTAAGCCGTAGTTGAAGTTGTCACGTTCAACTACCGTCAGTAACCCGACTTTACAGACAACCATTTTTTTTTTAATACTTAGTTTGAGATCATATCGACGACGATTCTGATTGTTTGTAGTCTTGTTTAGTAGTGGTAGGACTCTTAGCAGAGTCCGCCTGGGGAAGTACCACACCTTTGCCAATTATTCTACCGCCAAGCAGTAATGTACAAACATTACTGTGTTCCGGTTTGAAGGGCAATGTTTCCAGAGAAATTACAAGGCTTAGAGATATAACAACTTAGATCTCTGGGTGACGAGCGCAGTGCAGTGCTAGGTAATTATTTGGACTCTTCATGTTCCAATAGCTGCGTGTCACTGTGCTGTTATGTGGCAGGCATGTTGCTTACCATCAGGCACATGTCCTGCTCGTCTCGTCACTCTTTATTTAAAAAAAAAACAAGTCAAAAATAAGAAAACACTTATACTGGACATGGTCATGAATCGCTACCAATGATATGCTATATAATGATAAGAATAGTGACGTCATCTCAGTCGTTAGTGGTTTAGTTCATCATCAACATCAACAGCCCACTAAACGTTCCCACTGCTGTGACTCGGGGCCTTCTCTCGCAAGGAGACAGTTAAGGCCATAATCCACCACGCTGGCCCAGTGCGGGTTGGTGGATGACACATGACTTCGAAACTTTCTAGGTACATGTCGGTTTCCTCACGATGTTTTCCTTCACCGTTTTAAGTTAGCGGCATTACGCACATGAGTTCGAAAAGACAGTGGTGCGTGTGGGGTTTGAACCCGGGGTCTCCGGATCGGCTGGCGCCGTTCTCGCGACTACACCAGCCGTAACTTGGTAAAAAGTGGTTTAGTTCGAAAATTCAAAATGACGCTATTATTGTATATTTACTACTACTACTAATATTTTTTTATAAAATATTTTTTTCATAGTAATAAAGCGTCAATTTTAAAATCGCGTGAAAAGCGTCCAAATAAAAGCAACACCAAAAATTGGTTAATATTATAGGTATTATTATATTATTAGGTACATAATTTTTAATATTTTTATAGTTTCTTTTTCTTCTAATCCATTATTACGCAATGCCGTACAAAAATCATGCGACAAGGAGAAATGATCGAGGGTTGTAACCCCCCCTCTTTAACTATACTCAGTTGGACAGCTTACAAGTGACGGCATAGTGCTGAATCTTATTACTTTGTACCCTTCTATCATCCTACATAGATCTTCTGGTGGTTTATTTGACCCGTAAATTTTGTTCACGGGCCTGTAGTCTATATTATTGGAGCATGTTAATTAAGACGCTGACAATCGCCAATTGGCACTTTTTTCAACACCAATTTAGCAAAATGTGTATGGTTTGAGATAATGAGTAAAATATATGTTATTCTTGAACATATTTATGAGTGACTCGAGGTCATAAATACAAGATTTGGTAAAAAAAAATCACGATAGAAAAAAATAGTAAACAAACCTCTAAAAATTAGTTAATTAAAATTAGTATCCCTACCGTTTGCACACAGCTAGATTTAACAGTTAATTACAAAGTATAAATAGTAAAATGACTACAGACAATTAACAATTTAAATACATAATATATCGTTAATCATTTATAAGCCAACCAATACAATTAAACGACTAACACAAATAAACGATTATCTAATATTGATCAATATATACATATACTAGCTGACCCCGCAAACGTTGTTTTGCCTTAGTGAACAACCCTTGTCACTTAGGGGTATGAAAAATAGCTAGTAGCCGATTCTCATACCTACAGAATATGCATATAAAATTTGGTTAAAATCAGTAAAGCCGTTTCGGAGGAGTAAGGAAACTAACACTGTGACACGAGAATTTTATATATAAGATTTATATATAAGAAGATACATATATTTAGTAAAAATATAAAATACTACGTGAATAGTTGCTGCTATTATCGCAAAACACAAATGAAAAACAGGAAAGACAACCATAATATTTTATGAGGCTTCTGGTAAAAATGAAGTAGGTCTAAGGTATGAAAGTATGTTACTGTGTTCCGGTTTGAAAGGCAATGATTCCAGTGAAATTACAGGGCATAGAGTTAAAAAATCTTATTTCTCTGGGTGACGATGATAGCAGTGCAGTGCTAGGTAATGAGTTGGACTCTTCATGTTTCAATAGCTGTGTGTCACTGTGCTGTTATGTGGCAGGCATGTTACAGAAACATGTCCTGATTCTATCTTACGTTACGACGTGATTGAGCAAAAAAACACCCAAACATTGATATGTATACTAAGTAATTCATAGCATTCATGATACTTGAGATTAGTACCCATCCCACTTTTAACCTATCCTACTAATATTATAAATGTCAATGTATGGATGTTTGGATATTTGGATGTTTGTTGCTCAATCACGTCCTAACGTATGAACGGATCGGGCTGAAATTTGGAACACAGATAGATTATAGTTATAGTTACATAGACACCGCCCCGCGGTGTTACCCGTGTAGTTCCCGTTCCCGTTGTTTTCCGGGATAAAAAGTAGCCTATGTGTTCTTCCAGACTATAATCTATCTGTGTTCCAAATTTCAGCCCGATCCGTTCATACGTTAGGACGTGATTGAGCAACAAACATCCAAACATCCATACATTCACATTTATAATATTAGTAGGATTGTGTATCCTTTGAAATCATTGCTAGTGCCTATAAGATTGAGACACTGATATAAGAATGAGACCAAACGAGACATAACATTGGTTCAAATTAATCTATGGTTCGAGTACAATATTTTAACAAAAATAGCGCCTATTTGACGCTCAACAAAACTTGACCAAATCCAAGGTCCTCTCAATGTCAATTATAGGTACTGTTTACCGCATATCTAAACAAAGTGGGCCAAATTCGACCTTAGAGCAATATTGATCTATTTTAAATTTGACCACAGATGTAACCATAAATAAAAGAATATCTTTTTATGAGCGTAATAGATAGAGTATGTGCCTATCTTATACCTATATATAGAATCAGGATCTCGGAAACGGCTCGAACGATTTCCATGAAATTATGTATGCAGGGGGTTTCGGGGACGATAAATCGATCTAACTAGGTTTCAATTAAAAAAAATGCATATTATGCGCGTTTTTAGACAATGAAAAACTGACACATTAGACATTAGAATACCAAGGTAAATTTCGCCACGTGACGCGACAGCATAATTGGCTCAGTCGGGAAGTCGGGCGTTCGTGGCGGTCACGAATAAATAGCTGCGGGTTCGAATCCAGACACGGCTTCTCTTTTTTTTCAAGTATTATTTTTTTAAGAAAATCTAAGAGTATCTAAGTATTTTTAGTATTTAAACCGAGCAAAGCTCGGTGACCCAGGTACTAAAAAGTAGTGTGTGTAATGATTGAACAAATTTTTTATCGAATTAAAAAAAAAGAATAGGAATCTCAATCGGTTTTATATTTTGTATGTGGGGTATGTTACGCAATAGCTTGGTAAACTGTGAATCAATTTTGATTTTTCCTTTTTTGATTGGTAAATAAATTCCTTAAGAGATTTTCTTTTAAATAAATAGTAACGAGACGAACAGGACATGTCCCTGATGGTAAGCAACGTGCCTGCCACATAACAGCACAGTGACACGCAGCTATTGGAACATGAAGAGTCCAAATCATTACCTAGCATTGCACTGCGCTCGTCAATCAGAGATCTAAGATGTTATATCTCTAAGCCCAGTAATTTCTCTGAAATCATTGCCCTTCAAACCGGAACACAGCAATGTTTGCACACTATACTGCTTGGCGGCAGAATAACTGGCAAAGGTGTGGTACTTCTCCAGTACTACTCACTCCTACCATAAATAAACCTAAGATGGCTCCAAATATTTTTTTTTTTAATTTATGTCGCGGTTTTTGAAATATCAATAAAAAACTAAAATTTCCTTATCATCACCTGAACAACGCGACGTATTCGTAAATTTCACAAGAATAAAATATGTTAAGTCGATTGTTTGATTTTGATTTTTAATTGAATGAGATTTTAATTTTTTCGAAGTTTTGTTTGTGAAACAAAAGAAAAAATTCGTTTTTCCTCAAGGCACATCTACTGATTTACATCGATGATTAAAAGTACATCAGGCTTGCCACGCTTCACGTTTATCTATATACCGCTCCTTTGGCCTCAGTAGGTCCATATATTATGTATATTTAACCTTATGTGCGTATATAGTCACGCGGTGGGCTAAAACCGGCTTCTACATTTGTGACGCGATGTTAAATAGCCAACTTATAACCTTCCCCAAGAACACATAAATATGCAAATACAATTTTTCAAATCCAATTAGAAAAAAAACGAACCTAAGAGATGTCATTGTCAACGTCATACTTATCTAAAGTCTTTGCAGAGTCCATCACACTTTAGAGTTTTACACATTCAAAGTCAAAATTCTTTATTCTTAAAATGTACCTAAGAAACCGACATGTATTATACCTAGAATCTTTCGAAGTCATGTGTCATCCACCAACCCGCACTGGGCCAGCGTGGCCTTAACTCTCTCCTTGCGAGAGAAGGCCCCGAGTCCCAGCAGTGGGAACATTTAGTGGGCTGTTGATGCAATCATCATATTTGTAAATTGTAGGTAAATTTCAATAAATTTACCTACAACTTACACGTCAATGAATAAAACAAAAACAAAAGAAAGAGCATTCAAATAAATAGTACATATTTTTCACACGCATTTGTCAGTTATATCTACCACAGATGAGAAAATAGTTATTACGAATGTGTACTGTATAAACTAACGCCAACGAGTAATGTGAAAACATTACGTAGTGATCCGGTTTGAAAGAAAATGTTTAAAAATAAAAAATTGGCAGTCATAGGAACTGCCGATAGAAGTGAAAACTTATAACTCAGAATTTGATAGCTTACTTTGGAAACTACACGGGTGTAACCGGAGGGTGTGGCCTGGGCATCATGGCATGGCCATCTAGAAATGCGTCAGCAGTTCCTATTGACTGATGCATTTCTAGATGACCAAGGCATGATGCCGAGGCCACGCCCTTTCAGCATTTGCCATTGGCTGACGCATTTCTAAATGTCCAATAACCATGGTCCCCAGTTTACCCCAAGATTTCTTATCATACCCGAGCGTGACGCTAGAGTCCAATTCACAGCCCACGAAATATCTGTCTAGGCGCGCCTAAAGAAGTTTTCACTTCAAAATCGTTAAAAAAGGTTCCCGTTTCCGTTGTTCCCGTTGTTTTCCCGGGATAAAAAGTAACCTATGTGTTCTTCCAGACTATAATCTATCTGTGTTCCAAATTTCAGCCCGATCCGTTCATACGTTAGGACGTGATTGAACAACAAACATCCAAACATCCAGATATCCAAATATCCATACATTGACATTTATAATATTAGTAGGATAGGTATAGAGTGACGAGACGAGCAGGACATGTACCTGATGGTAAGCAACATGTTTGCCACATAACAGCACAGTGACACGAAGCTATTGGAACACAAAGAGTCCAAATCCTTACCTAGCACTGCACTACGCTCTTCACCCAGAAATCTAAGATATTATATCTCTAAGCCCTATCACTTCTCTGGAAATGTTGCCCTTTAAACCGGAACACAGTAGTGTTTGCACATTACTGCTTGGCGGTAGAATAACTGGCAAAGGTGTGGTACTTCCCCAGGCGGACTCTGCCAAGAGTCCTACCACTACTAAAATGTTTCACTTCTATTGGCAGCCTAGCGCCTATTTTTTGACGTGATAACGTCTTATAATTCGATGAAGCCGGCTGCACGCCCACAAAATAGGACGTCATGTACCGTTACCGCGTTACCGTCGGTCGTTACCTCGCCGCATGTTTGTTACAGTTGTATTAATTATTTCGACCAGTAGTTCAAGCGGGGATGTAGCTCAGTGGTAGAGCGTTCGCTTTGCATGTGAAATGCCCCGGGTTCGATCCCCGGCATCTAAAAGCTTTTTTGCATTGTTTTGATTGAAAATGACTAAATTCTACTGATTACTTTTTACATACAAATCTATTAAACAAATGAAATTAAAATTTTCTTTTGAAAAATGCTACCATTCCATCAGTATTTTCTTAAGACGTTGTCACGTTCTATCGTCAGTAAACCGACTTTACAGACAAACATTTTTTTTATAACATAACGAAATGAACACCATCTAGTATTTGCATTCCTATGACATTGTAGAAACGACTCATCGTCACATTTTAATTAATTTTTACAACTTCGTCCTTCTCCATACAGAGGAATGAACTTGATAATTTACAACCTTTAAACTTGTTTCAAAACTTGAACTATTATTTAAGGGTCATTTGGTTTGATTTTAAATATTTATGAGTGACTGAGGACATGCGATTTCGCCCGCGTAAAGCGTGCTTCAAATAAAGTATATAGAGTATCTCAGATACTACGAGGGTCAAACTGAAAGTTCTTAGAACTGGCCACTTATAAACAATATAATAAAAAAATAATTCTATAATTTGAAAATAGAACTCTTTGCCAATATTACTGAGTATATACTTCATTCATTTGTCATTTGTTTTACGATTTGGCGGCAAATTGAAAATGTATATGTAGTACTCGAGGCCAACCATGGAGATGTTTGACGGAAGATTTTTGATGTGAAAACTTCTCGTGGCGCGCCATAGACAGATTTTTCGTGGGCTGTGAATTGAATTTTAGCGTCACGCTGGAATGATATGAGCCCCTTGAAATTGTTAACAAATTGCGTATCTGTGTGTAGCGTGAGTAGTTTACAACTACCAATCTACTTGACCCCTAGAATCGCTAGCGGCGAGGTACCAATGTTGCGGTTCTACTTAGTTTGATTGTTGACAACGAATAGCGATAGGTATAAACGTCCGGCGTTCACCGCTTCATACCATCGACTAAAACGGAAAGAGTGAGCTCACTCTTCCCAACGATAACATAATTCCGTCCGCCTGAAGTTTGGGAGGACACGTCCATTGATTTATATCGATGCTCAAGGTCAACCATGAAGATATTATTTGACGGTAGATTTTTGAAGTGAAAATCTTCAAGATCTTCTTCTTAAAGAATCAAATTCTTTTGGCGCGCCACAGTCAAATTTTTCGTGAGATGTGTATTGAATTCTAGCGTCACGCTGGAATGATAAGAAATCTTCGGTTCGGTGACCTTCGTTCTTCTGCTATACTCGTATAATGCTTGACAGTTTTCTGTACGATAATTATTACCTACTAAAATACAGTGAAGCGGTCATTTTAAACTTTGAAAATGTATACAATTTGTATGCACTTCCCAAAACCAAACCAAAGTTTTATTTTTTATTGATTGACGTGTAAATAGTATACTTATGAATAAAGTACTTCTAATATTCGACTGGTTGTTTAGGTCTCAGAGTTTTTACTGACTTCAAAAAGGAGAAGGTTCTAAATTCGGCTGTGAGTTTTTTGAAGTGAAAACTTCTTTAGGCGCGCCTAGACTAATCTTTCGTGGGGTGTAAATTGAATTCTGGCATCACGCTCGGGTATGATAAGAAATCTTCGGGTAAACTCGGGACCTTGGCGATTGGGCATTTAGAAATGCGTCAGCCAATGGGAAATGCTGAAAGGGCGTGGCCTCGCCATCACGGCATGCCCATCTAGAAATGCGTGAGCCAATGGGAAATGCTGACGCATTTCTAGATGGCCATGCCATGATGGCGAGACCACGCTCTCCGGTAACACCCATGTAGTTTCCAATGTAAGCTATCAAATTCTGAGTTATAAGTTTTCACATCTATCGGCAGTTCCTATGACTGCCTATTTTTTTTAAAATGTCTGTTACGCCAATTAGCTCCTTTGATTGTGTATATATTATGTTTGCTAGATAATTACAGTAGTAGTGGTCTCATAAAAAGTATCGAATGCAGTGAGGTGGTTTTAGAAACATTAACAAAAACCTGAAATTTGCTTGTTTCCTGGACGACTCATTCGTAGATTTTACAGAAACGATAAGATTTAATTTCTGAACTTTTAATTTAATATTGAAGCCGGTTTTTCGGAGAAGAAATATTTATTAATTCAACTATACCTGTTTAAAATGTCAAATAATAGATAGGTATTTAAATATGTACACAAAAGTTTGCAGTCATTAATTTATTCGTCAAATCCCAAAGTGCACATCAGACTGGCGGCCTTTCCACGCTGTTTAAGCTTAGACTGTTGAACTTAGACTGTTAGACTACAGTACAGGTCCGTGTACAATGTCTTATTTATGAACCACCAGGATACCTATGTATATTTGGAACGAAGTTCCTTATAAGTTCCTTTTTCTCATCGGAAAAGTTCTTATTCTATTAATTCATAAATCATTAATGTCATTTATAATCCAGTTATAATCTACGGTTAAACACCTGTCATAAAAATGTCTAAATATATATCTACTAGTAATTTCAATGCAAATTACGTATTTTAAACAAAATAAAACTTGTTTTAAACATTACGCTGGCGTAATCACGATCTTAATGTGTTTCATTACCACCGTACTTTTCGGTCGTTAACAACCGTAGTCATGATAATACCAGACGCCAATAAGAAAATATCTTTGTAACGTTTTAATTCTGAATTCTGCCACAATATGGCGATTTCGCGCAAGATCAAACGACAATAGCAAACGACTACTAATTAATAAATAAAAAATATATATTGACAGTGATAGGATCTGAAGTGAACACTTACAACTCAGAATTTGATAGCTTACTTTGGAAACTACACGCGTGTAACCGGATGGTGTGGCCTGGGCATCATGGCATGACCATCTAGAAATGCGTCAGCAATTCCCATTGGCTGACGCATTTCTTGATGGCCATGCCATGACGGACAGGCAACGCCCTTTTAGCATTTTCCATTGGGTGACGCATTTCTAGATAACCAATGGCTTTGGTCCCGAGTTTACCCGAAGATTTCTGGTCATAACCGAGAGTGACGCTAGAATTCAATTCACAGCCCACGAAAAATCTGTCTAGGCGCGCCAAAAGAAGTTTTCACTTCAATAATAACGGACGAAGACTAATAATTATGACCAGGACGTCTACTCTCTTTCTACGAAAACCGTAATTTCGAAATAAACTCCCGACTTTCCTACTCCGATTCTACTTCGTTTCGTCCGATCGGACATTGTTTGACGTTTAAATGTTCTAAGCATACTCTAATTAGAGTAGGCTTAGAACATTTAAACGGACAAAACGACGGATCGAAGTAGAATCGGAGTTGGAAAGTCGTGAGTTTATTTCGATTTCGATGTATTTCTACGTTTTCATAGAAAGAGAGTAAACGTCCTGGACGTCTACTCTTTCTATGAAAACCGTAATTTTGAAATAAACTAGCAACTTGCCTACTCTAATTATTATTATTCTAATCATGAACCTACTCTAATTATTATTATTCTAATCATGAACCTACTCTAATTATTATTATTCTAATTATAATTAGAGTAGACTTTAAGCATTTAAACGGAAGAAACGACGGATCGAAGTAGAATCGGAGTTGGAAAATCGCGAGTTTATTTCGAAGTTACGTTTTCGTAGAAAGAGAGTAGACGTCCTGAACTTTGACTTGTGCACAAGTGAAGCTTATTAAGATTTACAAACTTTGTACCTTAAAACTTTGTAATTCTTGTTACGAAAATTACGCGGAGAAAATTATTCTTTGTATAGAGTGACAAGACGAGCAGGACATGAATGTGCCTGATGGTAAGTAGCATGCCTACCCATAACAGCACAGTGACACGCAGCTAATGGAACATGAAGAGACTAAAGCATTACCTAACATCGTACTGTGCTCGTCACCCGGAGATAAAAGGTGTTTTATCTCGTAGCCCTGTAATTTATCTGGAAACATTGCCTTTCAAACCGGTGCACAGTAATGTTTGCACGCTACTGCTTGGCGGCAGAATAACTGGCAAAGTTGTGGTACTTCCCCAGATGGACTCTGCAAAGTCGAATGCTTAATTTAACTTCTTGTAATAAGGAATGCAAATCAAATATTTAATGACCTTAATTTTTATTTTCTCATTTAACTGTAATTTTGTTAAATTACCTAGATTTAAGCAATACCACTGTTTGCAGGGTATGTACAAATATTTTAAATATGTTGTATGTGTGCAATTAAACAATAAACAATAAAGAGATCTACCACTACTATAAAATAAATCCACGGGACATATCTAGCTGATCAAACATTTATTATAATTTTACACTTGAAAATATATGTAATTCGACTTCCTCAATCAACTGTAGGGAAATGTTAAATCTTATTTCAAATATTATTTTGTGATATTTATGTATCTATCTTCGTTTTCAGGGTTCCTTACTTTACTCATGACAGGTTTTTAAAAAAAAAAAGGTTTTTGCATGCCTCGTGTCTTAGTGAGTAGTAACTCTGCCTGCGAAGCCGAGGGTCGTCGGTTCGATCCTCACCCAGTGCAAATATTTGTGTGATGAGTTCAAACATTTGTACTGTGTCTGGGTGTTTCTATGTATAATAAGTATGTATCTACAACTATATAGATATTATAACAGCTATCTGGCCGCTATAGTACAAGCTTTGGTTAGTTTGGGCTCAGATGGTGTTGCGTGTGAATTGTCCACCGATATTTACAATAGTATCTGTTGCCAAAACTACAGGTTATATTTTTAAAAGACACAAAAATAGATTTATTTTTTATAGAATAGTGACGGGCCTGCTCATAACAGCGTAGTGACGCAGCTATTGGGAAATTAAGAGTACAAATCAATATTGACATAGGTATCAAATCAAACAATTATGTTCATTGTGTTTTTTTTTCAGAAAAATTACAGGGCTTAGAGATAACAACTTAGATCTCTGTCTGACGAGCGCAGTGCGGTGCTAGGTAATGATTTGTTCTCTTCATGTTCCAATAGCTGCATGTCACTGTGCTGTTATGTGGCAGGCATGTTGCTTACCATCAGGCACATTGTACTGCTCGTCTCATCCCACTTTATTTAAAAAAAAATGTACTAAGCAGTAAGGCCATTAGATTGTACCATTAAATTGCTGTAGTATTATTCTTTGTTTTGTTTTTTTTTTTATATTTTGTTTTGATTTGTGGCTTTCTAATAAATAATTATTGTATAGTATTTATTGTATTGTACTAATTCCTATCAATATTAGTACGGAACCTTCAGCGTGAGTTTTCACACTTGACCGATTTGTTTAGCATTTTTAGCACGTATTGTATCTAATTTAATAGTATTTTCAAATTGTTTTTTAAATACCAAGATTTATGTTATTGAAAACGTGATAAAATCGTGCAGTTTGTTTTATTATAATTTAAAATACTATTGTAAAAAACTGAGTGGTATTTCCTTATTTTATTTACTCGTATTCAAAACTATAGTCACTGCAAATACGAACGTCTGCACTTTGTGTAAAATTTATTAGCATCTTAGATTTCCTTGTATATATTAAACTGTAAATAAATTAATAATTTTATTTTATCCGCAAAAAGCAACCCTGGCTTTTTAGGATTCCGTAGCCAAATGGCGAAAACGGGACCCTTATAGATTCGTCATGTCTGTCTGTCCGTCCGTGTGTCACATCCATTTTTTTTTCCGAAACTATAAGAACTATGTATATTGTATACTGTTGAAGTTTGGTAAGTAGATGTATTGTGTAAAATAGAAAAAAAATTGTAAATTTTGGGGGTGTCCCAAACATATAACTTTTTTTTTTAATTTTTATAGGTTTACACTTGACTGCCATCTCGCCTGATGTTAAGCGACGATGCGGTAGTATACGATGGAGCGTGTTTACCTAGAAAAAACCGATTCACTCTCGATTTGAAGACACAAAGATTGTAACTATCGGGAAATACCCACTCAGGCAACGTATTCCACAGCCTAGACGTTCTTATCACAAAAGCAGAGTCAAATCTCTTCGTTCGTGTCTTTGGAACATCAACGATGAAACGATGAACTGAAGCTCAAAAAATGTTTTTCTTTGTGTTGTATTACCATGCATACTTCTGCCGAAAATTGGTCTGAACAAGAACGAGTAAGCAGTTTTTTTGTAATCGTCGTAAACAGAGTATTATTAAAACATCGATCAAAGTTACAACAAACTAAAAGATTTTTTATATTATGCTACTTGCTGCTATGGAACCCTTCATGGACGAGTCCAACTCGCATTTAATCACTTTAATTTTAAATTAAATGCGACACTCGACCCAATTTCATAAGAATCTGTCACTACGTCGATCGTCTATGTAAATACATGAACGCAAATTTTAGTTTTTTTATTCATATTTCAAAAACCACATCCATTTCAATAAAATTTATATGGTCTGAGTCATGACCTAACAAACAAAAAAAAAACATCAAAAATTGATTCACAATTGGCGGAGCTATCTCGTAACATACCTACATACAAAAAACAACCAAATTAAGAACTTCCTCATTTTTTGAAGCGACATCGTTTCATGGTTCACATTCTAAAGTCTCGAACGAAGAATGTTCTTTGACGTGACAACGTCTTATAAATTGGTTTGCCGGGTGACACTTCAAGAAACTGCGTTACGCTCCGCTCACGTTATGCGCTCACAATGAGAGCGAGTGAGAGGGACGCGTGCCTTTCACTTTTTATGTCTGTCTCTCTCGCTCTTAGGCGGGCTAACCACTCAAAGTCGTTGTCACGTAAAACTTTCGCCCGTATACCGACTTTACAGGCAACCAATTTTTTTTTTAATGAAGAGTAACGATACGAGCAGGACATGTGTCTGGTGGAAAGCAACATGGCTGCCACATAACAGCACAGTGACACGCAGCTATTGGAACATGAAGAGTCCAAATCATTACCTAGCACTGCACTGCGCTCGTCACCCAGAGATCTGAGATATTATATCTCTTAGCCTTGTAATTTATCTGGAAACATTGCCCTTCAAACCGCAACACAGTAATGTTTGCACATGCTTGGCGGTAGAATAACTGGCAAAGGTGTGGTACTTCCCCAGGCAGACTCTGCTATGAGTCCTACCACTACAAAAAATCATTTCGGTTTCGGTTAAAATCATTTCTCGAATTATAAAAACTCACAATAGTCCAGTGCAATTACGGAAATAAATAAACATAAAATTATGTTTGGGGATTATAAAGGATCGATAGGGGGGTGTATTCTGAGCATATATCCCAATTTGAGAGATTCTGGCATGGTCAGCTCAAGGTCATTTCGATGAAAACGCGTTTAATTCGATATCTCGAGAACGGTTAGTGTTAGGCAAAAAATGTTGAGACTCTTTTAAATTATATTTACTAACTTTTTTATCTAAAATTTTTTTTTCATCAATATTTTTCAATTTAAATAAGTAAAATTTTTGCCTTTCGGAAGCAATAACCTTGTCGATCCATAATAATTCCCAAACTACATAATTGTATGTTTTTTTCAAATTTTTTCGTAATTGCACTGCACAAGCGATATCTAAACTAAACTACGAGTATAATATCAATAAAGATTTCTTTTCCTCCTTCTTAACCTTGGTAGTAGCGAGGTAAGTGTCTGTTTAGGCCAGTCGAAGTTTAAGGTTACCTTCGGCATTACACGCGTGATACTGGTATTATGTCATCATTACGTATTCGTAATCTATATATTACAAGCCCATTTCGGCTCGGATATTATCATTTTAAGGGCGTACCCCGAGCAAATGACCTTGAATATTTCTTACCTTATCGTACACCGCAAGAAAGAGCAAGAGAGAAACAGTAGGATTTGTCGCTGTTATACGCTCAAATTTTAGAATTAACTCTTTATAAAATCAGATTTTGGTATTTTGAAAATAATAAAACTACCAAAATGTTCGTAATAAAATTGTCTATCCGTTGGTGTAAGTATAAAATCAAAATAATGGACGCTTTTCGAGGAGATGCATGATAACTACAATTATTAAATTTTTTCATGGTTTCGTTGTGAGGCGATTATTTAAACAATAAGTTCATTAACATAAAAATTAAACTACCATTTTGAAGCCAAGAAGTTGTAGAAATTTAATGTAATTTTTACCAGTTGATATTTGTTTTGGCTAACGAGTAGATAGCTCTTAAAATTGGTCAAAAAACTTGTTTTGCTGGGGGACGCACCTTAAAGACTATAATGGCCGAGTTAGACGAGGCTAGTTTTTCAAGCTAGGGCAGCAGGCTAGTGTTAGTTAGCTAGCAAGCTAGTACTTCTAGCTTCATGTGGACTAGCGTTGCAGAGCGTTGTCTACACGAAGCTAGAAGTACCAGCTTGCTAGTTTGCTATCCTAGCCATAATAACTAACCTCGTGTAGCTCGGCCATTAGTCGAAAAATAGCTAACCAAAAAAAAAAGTCTACGTGACTTTTTTTTTTTATTTTTTTTTATTTACAATATGACTTTAAGTAGCATAAGTTTAAAAACTGTCGGGGAAGTTCGGGAGATTTGCTCAGGTGGGAGAGTTGAACCACCTTCTAAAAGTCAAGTTAAATTTGGCGTTACCATAACATAAAATTAGATAACGCTATTGGTAGGTATGTGAGGTAAAGGAGGGTACAATTTTAAGTCGGTTCGGAAAGTGTTGACATTTTTTTTATAAGAAGGGGTACGACTATGTTTCTTTATGATCTATTTTCATTTTGTAATGTATAAATATTTTTATTTTCTTCTATAAAAAGTAAGGCTCAACTCTCCCTAGACCTCGGTTCAAATGTCCCTACGGGCGAAGAGAGTGGACTCATATCTAATTTTTTTTTCAAATAAAGGAGACGGCTCATTTCTGCCCCAAGTCGTTTCAAGTTTATGTACTTAATTAGCCCCGGAGACCTAAAAAAGTTATTTAATTAAAATAACATTTAATTAAATAATGCAAACTGTACATTCAATACTAACGTGCCAAGCGGGGATTGCAAATTGGTGTGAATAAAAAGTACTTTAATGACTGTACTTAAAGTCAGCCATGTTTTTCACGTGCTTGTGTCATTTTTATAAACATGTCGCCTCATTGTTTATTTTCTTTAACTTGTATATTTTCGAGTGGCAATATGTAATATAAATGGTGGATTATTATAAATGATTTGATGTTCGTGAACGTGCTTCTTTGACGATTTTTAGTAAAACTTGAAAATATTTAAATACGTAATATGGGAAAACAAAAAATATGTGCGACGCCAAAATAAAAAAAAAAGTGAATAAAATTGACACATCCTCGGATTCGTTCGAAACTCAATTCTAAAGAGAATGTACAATATGCTCGATTCGTTCGAAACTCACACAACACAAGGAATTTCGTTATTTTTTTCAACGTTTTAGTTGATATTTCTTAAATCCCGCTATGCAGAATAAAACCATTAACGGCTTCTCAATATTTACTAAAAATCCTATTTAATGATCTAATTTTGGTCGAGTCTCCTGCACTTTTGCTGTGGGGCAAATGCCCATGGAAAATGGGCCGTCTCCTTTAACATACTTTAGTACTATGTACTATATTACTAGCACTGTACCCCACACGCACCACTGTCTTTTCGAAGTCATGTGCGTAATCCCGCTAACTTAAAACGGTGAAGGAAAACATCGTGAGGAAACCGACATGTACCTAGAATCTTTCGAAGTCATGTGTCATCCGCCAACCCGCACTGGGCCAGCGTGGTGGATTATGGCCTT
Source organism: Ectropis crepuscularia (assembly GCA_963693475.1). Taxonomy (NCBI): domain Eukaryota; kingdom Metazoa; phylum Arthropoda; class Insecta; order Lepidoptera; family Geometridae; genus Ectropis; species Ectropis crepuscularia. Next base: position 10,167,574 of record OY856367.1, read on the forward strand.
AACTCTCTCCTTGCGAGAGAAGGCCCCGAGTCCCAGCAGTGGGAACATTTAGTGGGCTGTTGATGATGTACTATATATTGAAAAAGTAATAATACATGAATAAGCCAGAATAAATGAGCTACTGTTTGTTATTAGTTATTACAGTTGAATCACTAAGTCTCATTTGTAAGAAAATATGATACCTTGAACAAAAATCGGTTCAACTCTCCCGGACTTCCCCTCAGTTTTTTTTTAAAGTCTAGGTGTCTAGGTCACCAATCAAGGTGTCCGGAACTGATTAATATTCCTAATAAATATTTAATTAAGATTGCAATAATTTGAATAAGAAATTACCTAATAAGTATGTCAAAATGCGTATTGCTCATTTTGCGTAAATGGGAATTGATTTGGCATTATGCGTATTGCACTTTTTGCGTATATGTCAAGATGCTTTTTTTAAATTAGTCAAAACGCGTGTTGGTCATTATGCGTCAGAAGGATAATTATCCTGAAGTTATTTCGTATCGTTTCTTTTGTTTCAAAAACAAAACATTACGCAGATACAGTGCTTCAAATTTTCGAGAACCAACATCACTTCACTGTACGGTTTTGTCGAAATCGTGACGTCACAAGTCACTAGAACTTTGATGATCTATAAAATCTACACCGTTGTTGATTAATTAACAAATTTGATAAAACAAAAAATACGTGTATTTTTAACCGATTATTTATTTAAAAAAAAGGGGGAGGGAGGTTCACAATTCGGTCGTATGTTTTTTTTTGTGTGTATGTTACGCGATAGTGCCGCCAATTGTGAGTCAATTTTGATGTTTTTTTTTGTTTGGTAGATCATAGTGGTGGTTTTGGAAGTATGGACAAAAAACTAAAATTTACTCTTACTTCTACTTTTTTTTTTTACTTTTATAGGGTTACACTTGACCCCCATCTCGCCTGATGTTAAGCGACGATGCGGTCTACGATGGAGTCTACGTGAAACCTAGAAAAAAGTAGTGTAGTGGTAGGACTCTTAGCAGAGTCCGCCTGGGGAAGTACCACACCTTTGCCAGTTATTCTACCGCCAAGCAGTAATGTGCAAATATTACTGTGTTCCGGTTTGAGGGGTAATGTTTTCAGAGAAATTACAGGGCTTAGAGGTAAAACATCTTAGATCTCTGGGTGACGAGCGCAGTGTAGTGCTAGGTGATGATTTTGACTCTTCATGTTCCTATAGCTGTGTGTCACTGTGCTGTCATGTGGCAGGTATGTTGCTTACCATCAGGCACATGTACTGCTCGTCTTGTCACTCTTTATTAAAAAAAAAAACCGATTCACTCTCGATTTGAAGGCACAAAGATTGTAACCATCGGGGAAATCCCACTCGGGCAACGTATTCCACAGCCTAGACGTTCTTATCACAAAAGTAGAGTCAAATCACTTCGTTCGTGTCTTTGGAACTTTAAATTCGACGGCATAGTCATTGCCTCTGATGAAATTTGGTCTGAATTGAATTTTATATCAAAGTCAGTGTTCTTTAGAAGAAAAAAATAATAAAAAATAATAAAAAAATATATGCGAACTAATTTTTTCGACCGAAGCCGGGATAGATCGCTAGTAGGTATTTAGACTAGCTATTAAAATATAATTAAAACATCGCTACTCCCAACGCGGTGACATGTTATAGCTTATTGTTGTACAGGTAATCCTACTATCCTACTATAATAATATTTTAAATGTCAATGTATGGATGTTTGGATATTTGGATGTTTGTTTGTTGGTCAATCACGTCCTAAAGTATGAACGGATCGGGCTGAAATTTGGAACACAGATAGATTATAGTATGAAAGAACACATAGGCTTTTTATCTCTGAAAAAACAACGGGAACTTCGCAAGTAACACCGCGGGGCGCTGCTAGTTCATTATATAAATAATCTACTTCCAAGAATGGTATATAATCATATAACTTATCCATAATAGATAGTAATCATTGCATACCTTGACTTATAAATTAGCTCGTACTAGGAAATCTATACTCTAAACTTGTATATAAAATAAGAAGGTCGTGTTTCTCAGTTGTTTTTATGCGTGTGGTGTTTTTATCATCATCCTACACAGTTTGGTTATAATCTGGTTTAGCATATGAGCTACTTTTAATTGCAAGTAAATGGCGAGAATTGGAACTATGGGTAAAACCACGGTATGCTGCTACTCTTATTAATGTATTAGGAACGCAGTACCTAATGTGCAAACATTACTGTGTTCCGGTTTGAAGGGCAATGTTTCCAGAGAAATTACAGGGCTTAGAGATATAACAACTTAGATCTCTGGGTGACGAGCGCGGTGCAGTGCTAGGTAATGATTTGGACTCTTCATGCTCCAATAGCTGTGTGCCACTGTGCTGTTATGTGGCAGGCATGTTGCTTACCATCAGGCACATGTCCTGCTCGTCTCGTCACTCTTTATTACAAAAAAATCAAAAACAATATCCCCATCTGACTGATCGTACGACCCCTCCTTAGCGTTTCAGTACCTAGCATAATAGCACTAAACCTATTTCGAGTTCGGTCAGTCCACACAGAAATCTAAATAATAAGGTAATATTTAGATTTCTGTGGGTCAATCAGGCTTTTGATTCTGACAAAAGAGTGCTGGCAAAAAAACCGTAAAAAAAATGGGTATCTGCTTAGTAAAATGGTGCGGAAAAAATAGCAGGACACCCAGATTTACAAAAGACGGTATATCATTTCACAAATAAGTAATTTAAATGCAATAATTAGAAATACATAACATCATCAATCTACAAAATTAAAACGAACATTAAAAAAAGACGAAATGGGAACCCGTTGTGAATGTAGGCGAGATTCGTATCATCGCCGATCAAAAGGGTATTTAATCTATGGCACAATCATAGCGTTTTATTACGAAAAAATAACGAGAATGGGAACTGCGCAGGGTAAACCGCGGGACCCTGCTAGTATACAATGAGAAGGCCGTATTGGCCGGTATTTAATACGTGTGAAGGGGTTTTTTACCTTCATTCATTTATATTAATCAACTACTTACTTCCTATAGTGTATCCCGGGGCTCGAATGTTTTAAATTACAGCTGGTCTAGTCGGGAGAATGGCGACTCCTGATCTGGAGCCTTTGGTTCGAATCCCACGCGGACGACTGTATTTTCTCTTCATGTTCCAATAGCTGCGTGTCACTGTACTGTTATGTGGCAGGCGTGTTGGTTACCAACAGGCACATGCCCTGCTCGTCTCGTCACACTATAGGTACAATAAAAAACATATCTAACAAGTCTTTCTCTCCAATAATACCAACAAAAATAACTTTGAAATTGTCCACATATTATGAAGTAAATAATAACAAGTATAGTAATAAAATGTTTTAACTCCATTCTGTCGTAAGTGTCTATTGTCCATGAAATAGTTGTTCTAAGTCGGCTTTGTTTATTTATGGCACTTTAACACACTTCAATGACATCTTGACTCTAAAGTCGTGGTTTAAGTTTATTTTGTTGAAGGTAAATGGTAAACATTTAATAGGTATTAGTAGAACAAAGTATATTTATTTTTATAGTTTAAGAATCCTTGAGAAAATAAATTGACAAAACAATTTAGCAGGGCATCACCACTCTCTCAAGGTTGCGCGTTATTAGCCTACAGCTAGACCGTTACTCCCACGGAACAAGTGGCAGTCGGTTGTCGGATGCACGGCTGAGCGCTGGCGCAACACGTTTCCCGCGCATAATTTTTATTAGATATATCGACAACCCTTGCGCATCATTCCGCGCCAGACAGCGACAGAGTTACGCATTAGAAGAGAGCGCAAATGTTTAGGTGAATATCGCGATAGGCATTGAGCGCTAATGCGAGCTGAATTGCACTTTGTTGTGTCCCAGCAAGAGTCGCTATTTATATATTTTTTTTCGCTAAGTGAGTCTTCTGTACTGGTACTAACATTTATTCTGTGGTTATAGCGACTGCCGATAGAAGTGACAACTTACAACTCAGAATTTGATAGCTCATTTTATTAATTTATTAATGTATTAAAAACTTCTTTCGGCGCACCACGTACAGATTTTCCGTGGGCTGTGAATTGAAGCGTCACATTCGTAAATGAAAGAAATCTTTGGGTAAACTCGGATGATCTAGATGACCATGCTCACGGGCACGCCCTCCGATTTCGCCCGCGTAGTTTCGAAAGTGAGCTATCAAATTCTGAGTTAGAAGTTTTCACTTCGGCAGTCCGTATGACTGCCAATGTTTTCAAGATTATAATTTTATAGTCTAATTGTGTTCCTTTTAACCCAATCCATTCAGCTGTTCCAACGTGATCGAGGAAGAAATATCAAAACATTTACTTTTATAGTATTAATAGAACAACTTCTGTACAAAATAATGGCCAATAAATACTTTAAATTACACTTCAAAGATAAAATACGTTTATTGGATTAAAATCACAATACAATCATAATTATGTAGGTATTCATAAATTTGTCATGCTTATAATTACCTATTATATATATCTGGTGACGCAAAACACATTAATTGAATGAAAAAAGTAAATACTTATACATATGTTTGTCTGACTTTCAAAATGGGTGCTCAAATTAAATATTATTTCATATAATCCACTTCAAGGTAGCGTACAAATATTAAAAACATTGTTTGTACAATATGTCTGTAGTGGTAGAACTCTTGGCAGAGTCCGCCTGGGGAAGTACCACACCTTTGCCAGTTATTCTATCGCCAAGCAGTAATGGGCAAACACTACTGTGTTCCGGTTTGAAGGGCAATGTTTCCAGAGAAATTACAGGGCTTAGAGATATAACAACTTAGATATCTAGGTGACGAGCGCAGTGCAGTGCTAGGTAATGATTTGAACTCGTCATGTTCCAATAGCTGAGTGTCACTGTGCTGTTACGTGGCAGACATGCTGCTTACCATCAGGCACATGTCCTGCTCGTCTCGTCACTCTTTATTTAAAAATGTGGTTTCCAATATCAATTGCATACACTGAATAGTTTGCGCGAGAGACACTTTCGAAGTGGTAAACCAGTGGTAAACTGTCCCCCCCCCCCCTCCCCTCTAACTTCTAAAATAAGAGAATGATAACACTAAAAATGTATATAAATATTATGATGTACGTTACCATGCAAACTTCCAACGAAAATTGGTTTGAACTCGATCTGATGAGTAGTTTTTTTAGTACGTCATAAATACACTATTATTAAAACATCGAACAAAGTTACAACGAACTACAATGACCTATACTTCGTTGACGTACTACAAGAACTTATTTATTATGTTACCTGCTGCAATGGAACCCGTCATGGGCAAGTCCGACTCGTACTTGACCGATTTTATTTGATATTGACGTGCAAATTGTACATTTATGAATAAAGAACTATGACTTTGACTTTAACGACAACTAGGTATGAAACTATCGCTTTTTCATCGGTTGAGCACTTTGCGAAGTGTAGGTATCCGATAAAAAATCGTTAAGGTAGTCAATTTTACGACGGTGTCAAGACTTTGAAGTCTTTTTCTGTAATGTGTTAGTCTGTATTGTTATAAATATGTTATGGTCATAATACAATAACTTTATAAAGCTTTGGTCTGGTGATCATGACGCACAACGCTGCGGTATGCGGTATGCGTTGCCGGACACTCAATCATATTATGAAAAACGTCGAGGATGGTCTCGTGTTCCGTCGCAGTATGCGTCAGCGGCGAGGGGCAAGCGCGGTGAAGTGGGGAGGTGTACTCCCGCACAGCGCGGCGTCATTCTCGGTTCAACGCTGCGGTGTGCGGTGTGCGTCACGGGTCAATATGGAATTTTTTGAAGACAATTAGGTAGCTGCGGCAAAATCAAATGACCACCTCTCCGCAGGGATGCTAAATGCTGCGTCGTGACGCTGCGTTGCGGCGCACACCGCAGCGTTGTGCGTCATGATCACCAGACCAAAGCTTTATCTTGGCAATCATTATAAAACTAACATAAACTTGAATAACAATTCCATAGTTTGAAAGACAAACTTGAATAGACAAAATAAAACTGGAGAAGCGAGTCTCTTAGATTGTTAAAGTATTTAACTTACTCGTTAAAGTACTTAACTCGTCAAAAGCATTTTAACTTTTGAGATGGTATCCTATATTATAAATGTCAATGTATAGTAAATAAATAAATATTGGTGGACAATTCACACACAACACCATCTGACCCCAAACTAAGCAAAGCTTGTATGATGGCGGCCAGATAGCTGATATAATACGTATATAGTTTTAAATACATACTTATTATACATAGAAACATCCAGACACAGTGCAAACTTTTGAATTCATTACACAAATATTTGCACTGGGTGGGAATCGAACCCACGACCCTCGGCTACGCAGGCAGAGCCACTACCAACTAAGCCACGAGGCCAATCAATGTTTGATGTTTGTTGCTCAATTACACAGATCACATACCCTGAGTTCATTGTCTTTGATCAATCACGTCTTAAGTCTTAACGTATGTACATAAACAGGCCCACTGAACGTTCCCACTGCTGGGAACCTTCTCTGGCAAGGAGAGAGTCAAGACCATAATCCACCGCGCTGGCCCAGTGGGGGTTGGTGGAAAGATTCTAGGTATATGTCGGTTTCCTCACGATGTTTTCCTTCACCATTTTTAAAGTTAGCGGCTTTACGCATCTGCCGAAACATTGCCCTTCAAACCGGAACACATTAATGTTTACACATTAGATTAATTCGTCCGTAAACGGCTTTGTTGAAGGTCTTAACAAGATAGTTAAAAGGTAATAATAAATAAATAGTCTGAGAAAATGTATACAATTTCTAGTGAATGTACAATTAAAATGCTATCAATTATAATTACGATTTTATATTGGCTTCATAATTGAATAGATCTATGTTTTTTTTTATAATTCCGTAAATAATTGTTCTGTGCTCTTTCATTATATAAACTAACTAGCGGCCCGTTCCGGCTTCGCTCGGATTTCGTCATATAAGGACTATAAATCGAAAAAAAAACTATCCTATCTCTCAAGTTGCTCTGACTGCTCACGGTGTGCCAATTTAATTTAAAATCGGTTAAGTAGTTTAGGAATCCATCGCGGACAAACATCGTGACAGGAGATTTATATATATTAAGAAGATAAGATAACGTCTGACGGTTTTACCCGAGTTAATTTTCCTCAGTGAATCCAATTAATATTATAAATGTCAATATTTGGATGTTTGTTGCCCAATCACGCAACGTCTGAACAGATCGGGCTATAATTTGGAACACATAGGCTTCACATAGGCTAACACTAGTACTACTACTACACATTTTCGAAATTACGTTTTTTATAATCAGAGAGTAGACATCCTGCACCTTTAACGGTGCAAGTTCGCGCTGCGACCGCGAGACGAGACCGCGATAGGAAACTGTGACTAGAGACCGCGACAGGCATTTGACGTTATAGCTTTGGATGGGCGCCAGTTCGCGCCGAGACCGCGACACGTGTCTTGGTCTCCTGTCGCGGTCTAGGCGCGAACCGCTATCTTTACGGGCCATTATTTATTTTCTCCAAAAAAGCAAACGAATGTTTATGTATATTTTGACGTGACAACGTCTTATAATTCGATGAAGCCGGCTGCACGCACGAAAAAACATGACGTCATGCGCCGTTACCGCCGTTACCTCGCCGCATGACGTCATGCGGCGTTACCTCGCTCTAAGGCGTAGTTGAAGTTGTCACGTTCAACTATCGTCAGTAAACCGACTTTACAGACAACCATTTTTTTTTAGTGACGAGACGTTCAGGACATGTGCCTGATGGTAAGCAACATGCCTGCCACATAACAGCACAGTGACAGGCAGCTATTGGAACATGAAGAGTCCAAATCATTACCTAGCACTGCACTGCGCTCGTCACCCAGATATCTAAGTTATTATATCTCTAAGCCCTGTAATATCTCTGGAAACATTGCCCTTCGAACCGGAACACAGAAATGTTTGGACATTGCTGCTTGGCGGTAGAATAACTGGCAAAGGTATTTCCCCAGGCGGCTGCTAAGAATCCTACCACTACATTTATTCGGGACGACTTGTAATACCTAATAGCTTTTTATGAGTTGAGTGTCTGAAATGAATTTTAGATTGAAGTTGAAAGTTTTCAGTGAAAATAAACTAATTGAAGTCGGTTCAAAAGAAGTAGATATACCTTCATAATGTATGTTTTCATTGGTCGTGTTCACAATTATTGTGTTTATACAAGTGTTCTTGTTCTTCATAATGTATGTTTTCATTGATCGTGTTAATAATTGTACGTAAATTTAATTTTCTTAGAAAAAAAAACAAAACAAAAAAAAAAGCATAAAATAAAAAGTCAAGTAAAAAATTTTTTGATAGTAAGTATAGTTACAAAATATTAAGGAAATAAAAACAATAGCAAGTAAGAAGAAACATCATCGACACGAAGAAGATTGGTCGTGTTCACAATTATCGTATTTATACAAGTGTTCTTGTAGGTATTGTTATCACCTGTACCTATTTGTTTGTAGTGTATTTCACTATAGTATTGTATTTAATACTGGGATTTGAGTCTAAATATGTGCCATAAAAGAACAAGTATCTGATTATTGAAAGAAATGGGTATGACTGATAAAATTTAGTGTAGAGGGCGCTGGTGGGATGCCATTCACTTCTACCCGCACTCTCAAAAGAGTTTTAGAGGGGTTGGCGCTATAAGTAGATGGAGCTAAGAGCTAAGCCGTTGAAGAGAGCATTCCTTTTTGAAATTTTATATGAGAAAGATCGAACAGTTGTCAATATAAATTCTTACATTTATTTAAGTAATTGGTTAACTTTTATTCAATTGATAACAGTATACCTTCATAATGTATGTTTTCATTGGTCGTGGGTACAATTATTGTGTTTATACAAGTGTTCTTGTAACCTTCCTATGATTGACTAAATTGTATAACTTCGGGAAAAATATTTATTTTACCTCTTTTGTTTAATTAAACGAACATTTATTTTGCTCTTTTACCAGTGCCCCGCGGAATTTAGTGAAGTATTTCCTGTTCGTGTAATTTTACGGATAAAAAGTAGTAAGTACTTTGGCTTGTCCAGAAGTACAGTAAGTTCTATACTAGAACGAGTATCTAAAGCTGCACTAGTAGGATCATATCGGATTTGGCTGGGCAGGGAGAGAAATACGAGTAGTGAAGGTGAGTGTTGATGTACGTCACCAAAAGGGGCCCCTTTTAAACCTACGCCCGAGTCACAAGTCTTGGGGTCTATTCGAGATTTCTCTCTCTGCCACACGATGGACCCGGCACCCGCACGGTGAATCCATGGAATGCTAAGAAGTTCGTCTCCGTAAAATTCGACCGAAAAGGTTTAATTCTACTTTTGTGATAGTGATTTTTGTGAGAGGTTGTGGAATGCGTCACCTGAGTGGGATTTTCACGATGGTTACAATCTTGGTGTCTTCAAATGTTTCCAGAGAAATTACAGGGCTTAGAGATATAACAACTTAGATCTCTGGGTGACGAGCGCAGTGCAGTGCTAGGTAATGATTTGGACTCTTCATGTTCCAATAACTGCGTGTCACTGTGCTGTTATGTGACAGGCATGTTGCTAACCGTCAGACGTCTGCTCGTCTCGTCACTCTTTACTTAAAAAAAAAATCAAGAGTGAATCGGTTTCTTGTAAGTGCGCTCTATCGTAGACCGCATCGTCGCTTAACATCAGGCGAGTTGGCGGTCAAGTGTAAACCTATAAATATTATAAAAAGTTATAGAGTATAAGCACAGTATAAAAAAACTACCAGTAGGACGACGCCTTTGAACTTGCGATAAATTCCGATAAGACAGTTTTGCTAAGGTGTAGAACTGATGCAAATATTTAGGTAGTATCGACATCGTTGAGTAACGTCAGCAACATTATTTCAAACATGTTTGTTACTTTATACAATTATTAATGATGTATTTACAGTAATTATGAATAAAATAAAATCATCCCTCAAACGTTAGCCCTGAACCACGCTCCCAACTTGCTAACTAGGTCGTGTTCGCAGTTCGGGAGCGCACTTCCCGCGTCTCTCCCCGCACGATTACCCCGTCTAGACGCTTTTATCGAACGATTGTATCGTTTACTAGAGCCGGCCCCGGCTTCGCACGGGTGCAAAGCTGATACTAAATGTACCTACTAATGAAACTGTATACTATTGCCGACTGTTTTTTTTCTAAGTAGGCTTTGAACATTTAAACGTCAAACAATGTTCGATCAGACGAAACGAAGTAGAACCGAGGGTCTACCGCTAGAGGAGTTGTTGCTAGTTGTTGTTGTCGCCTCTGTTGGAGGTAGGCAATTGAAACTCTTTACTGTTTCTGTTGCCCTGGTACCTACCTGGTCGTTTTTACGGAGTTTATCCGAAGATTTCTGATCATATCCGAGCGTGACGATTGATGAATCCATTTCACAGCCCACGAAAATTCTGTCTATAGCGCGCCTAAAGAAGTTTTCACTTCAAACATTTTTGAGTTTCAATTCTAAGTATGGAGGGCAACCCTAACTTTTCTTTTTTTTAATTTTTTGTTGTTAAAATCTTAATGCGGTTCACAGAATACATCTACTTACCAAGTTTCAACAGTGTACTTCTCATAGTTTCTGCAAAAAGTGGCTGTGACATACGGACGGAGAGACAGACAGACAGACATGACGAATCTATAAGGGTTCCGTTTTTACGTTTTACGGAACCCTAAAAATACGGGTTCAATATTTTTTAACTAACTAACTGATGGATTATTATTAGAGGAATGGTCACCATACGCCAACGCTTCGCGTGGTCGATGACCTTCAGCGATGGTTTGGGAAGTCCAGAGCAGCAATCATGTTAGTTTGTTCCTAAATCACCTTCAATTGAGTTATTTTTAGAATAAATCGTTACGGTAAAACATAAATCAGACTCACAAAAAAATCGTAAGCAAGTTTTTGCTTAGATTTTTTATGAGACTGCTATGCTATAAATAAATTGTATGTTTTAAGCGTGTATGTTTAAGTCGTAGTTCTTCACTATTTAAGCTTGTCTGTTGACAAACTCATATTACGTACGTGAAAAAATACTGAAAGGTTACCTTAGATACATCTTATATATAAAATTCTCGTGTCACAGTGTTTGTTTCCTTACTCCTCCGAAACGGCTTTACTGATTTTAACCAAATTTGATATGCATATTCTGTAGGTATGAGAATCGGCTACTAGCTATTTTTCATACCCCTAAGTGACAAGGGTTGTTCACTAAGGCAAAACAACGTTTGCGGGGTCAGCTAGTAATAAGTAAATAAATAGATCAGGCCGTCTACTCTCTTTCTACGAAAACGTATATTGGAAATAAACTCGCGACTTTCCAACTCCGATTCTACTTCGATCCGTCGTTTTGTCCGTTTGTAGAACATTTAAATGTTCTAAGTCTACTCTAATTAGAGTATGATTAGAACATTTAAGGGCAGGTAGACCAAGCGAAATAGGCATTTAACGCTACCAAGAGTTTCCCGCGATTGACGCAAAGCAAGCCGTGCGCTCACATCGCGGGAAGTGTCACATTACAGATAAGCAAGCAGTAGGTCAACTTGACTTACTGATTTATTTAAAAAAAATAAAAAATAAGAGATTTGGTTTATTAAAAGCTTGTTTTATTATAATTTATAGTAACCACGATATTTTTTTGTAACGACTTAAATTTTTTTGCAATACATTAATTTGAGTACATATTTTAAATGGAATAAACTGTAAATTATACTTATTAAATTAATTGAAGTTTTTGATTCTAGGTCGGATGTTCCAAATGCAATAGCTATAGAGGACTATATAGAATAGATATACAGGAAAAGTTTTAACCCCAGCGCGTAATTTTTTTTTGGTGGCTCAGTGTGAGTAATAGAACACATTTCCATTTTTAGTTTATGATTTTTTCTTTCTCATTTTTCCACCTTGTCCCAATTTGAAATAAGCAAAACATGGACATATTTAATCGTAATACTATGAATGAGTCATATGAGTATGAATGAAAAAAATTGCGCACTGGTTAAAAACTTTTCCTGTATAGGACGCGGGTGCGGGTGTCACGACACTGCCGCCATGCCATGCTGGGCACCGTTAATCAAATAGTTAACTTCGTTAATCGTTAATCCGTTACAAAAAAAGTTAACTTCGTTAAACGTTAAAGCGTTACATTTCGTAAGAATTAACGGAACTTAACGTTAATCGTTAATCCGTTAATATGCGTATTGGATTTTTATATAGTTACGTTAGTGAACTTATAAAACCTCTTGGTTTAGGTTCTGGAAGTTAACAGGTTAGGAAAAAACCAAATACTTGTAGAGTTTAATTTTATTATTGAAGTGAAAACTTCTTTAGGCGCGCCGAGACAGATTTTTCGTGGGCTGTGAATTTAATTCTAGCGTCACGCTCGGGTATGATAAGAAATCTTCGGGTAAACTCGGGACCATGGCTATTGGCCATCTAGAAATACGTCAGCCAATGGGAAATGCTGAAAGGGCGTGGCCTGGCCATCATGGCATGGCCATCTAGAAATGCATCAGCCAATAGGAAATGCTGCTGCTTTTCTAGATGGCCATGCCATGATGGCCAGGCCACGCCCTCCGGTTACACCCGTGTAGTTTCCAAGGTAAGCTATCAAATTCTGAGTTATAAGTTTTCACTTCTATCGGCAGTTTCTATGACTGCCATTTTTTTTTATTTAATTTAATGTGTAATTTAATCGTCGGACATAATGCGCATAGGTATCTATTTCCCCTCATGAACATTAACATGTCGAAGTTCTCGTCTGAAAGCGAGGCTCGCTTTGGTGTTAAAATGTCTTTCAACCCAATCCTTTCCCGTTTCCAGACGTTCTGACGTGATGAAACAACAAACATTACAACATCCAAAAATTGCCATTGTAAGATGTTAAACACTGGAATTTTCATTGTATACCTCCATTTCTTCATTCTTATACCTTGATTTGTTCATTTTATTTAACTTTTCTTTGGTTAGTTGAAATGAACTACCACCGATTTTATTAAAAGAAAGTTACAAAACAGATAAACGATCGAAAAAGTATGATTTAATTTATCGGGGAGTTCCCCACTAGCTATGGATTACTATAATCTACTTGGTTTACTAGGGATGTGTGAAATATTCAACTAAATTGTAAACGTCAGTCAAATTCAAGTATGTCTATGCTCAAATTTTCAGCCAAAAAGAACTCGAGATTATCGGTAATATGACTTATGATAACAAAATTATATTTGTTTTCATATAACATCAACCGATCATGCCGCAGACTAAAATGACGCCTCAATCCTCCCAAAATTGCAGGAACTCGCCACATATGGTCACACTGCGCCCAGCACTTTTCGTTTCATACTTGTCTGAACCTGTTTTTGCGCCGCACCGAGGTGCCGTGCGGTAAATAGTAAGCATTGGATTAACGATTAACGGACTTCTGCATAATTAACGGAAGTTAACATGTCCGTTAACATTTTTTAAAGTTAACTTAAAAGTTAATCCGTTAATCATAATGTTAACTTCGTTAATTAACGATTAACGGATTAACGAGTTAATGCCCAGCTATGCGCCATGCCGTAAAGATCGCGTTGGATCGCGCGATCTAGTTGTGCGTGAAACCACTCTTACGTAAACTCGGAGTGTTCGTTAGCCACAATTTAAGTTGAACAGTGTTCTAATGGCATTGGCTAAGAAAAATTGGATAGTTAAATAAAATACAATTGTGAAAAAAAAGGTTTATGTTTCATAATTGTGACACAAAAATTATTGGTTATTGGACAACATTTTTCTTTCTTATCAATCAGTTGAAAATATTGAACGTGTTAATATTATTTAGGTAAATTGTTCCAGTCCTTCGAAGTAGGCTATACAAACGACGCACGAGGCGATATGCTCAATTGCTCAGTTCCAACCTGCCCTCGTATACAACTCGATTTTTTTGCCTTCAATCGTGATTTAGTCCTGATTTTATTTCTTTTATTTGCCATTTTCACTAAATCTCAAAGAGGTATAAATTGTCTTGATAACAATTATAAAGTACAAATATTTACACAATGAAAATATGTCAATAATCAAAATCTAAACTATGGTAGGTATTTTTAGGTACAATATTATTTGATTTCGAATCAATATTATTTACGTAACAGAAGCGAAGCGCGCGCGCAAAAATTTGACATAAGTCCCTCCTCGGTAACGTCCCGCGGGACACTGGCAAACGAAGCGTGGATCGAAATTTGCTTAAAAAAATCGATAAAAAAACAAGTAAATTAAATGGAAAAAACGATCGGGTAGAATCTATTCTAAAATGAATTACCTATAAATTGATATTATTTATAAAATATTGAGTATTATAGTACTCGTATAAAATGAAATTTGCTTGTAAAAAAACTGCAAATCGAAGTTATTTCAGTATTTTTTTCTATCGAGAAAATTGTAATGTGTCGTGTATTGAACCAGTACATGGTAAAGAGGAAGAATGTATCCTAAGTATATATTTATTTCAGATTCAAAACGTTATGATTTGTCTGTCAAAAGTGAATTCTAAAACAGGCAAAACCGGGAACACCTGGCCTTAAACGTCGAACAATGTTGTATCGGACGAAACGAAGTAGAAAGAAAGTAGGAAAGTCGCGAGTTTTTTTTCGAAATTACGTTTTCAATAAATAGACTCTAATAATACTCTCTACTCTAATTCAACGAAAACGTAATTTCGAAATAAACTCGCGATTTTCCAACTCCGATTCTACTTTGATCCGTCGTTTTGTCCGTTTAAATGTTCTAAGCCTACTCTAATTAGAGTATGCTTAGAACATTTAAACGTCAAACAATGTTGTATCGGACGAAACGAAGTAGAACAAGAGCAGGAAAGTCGCGAGTTTTTTTTTTCGAAATTTCGTTTTCGTAGAAACAGAGTAGACGTTCCAGTCTTCAGTCCAGGAAAGTTGCGTTCGTCGCTCGAGGTCACAAACTTGGGACAATCATTAGGCTAACATCATAAACAAGTCTGCAAAAAATCAGATCTACCGGATTTAACGCATACTGTAATGTATGAAGTTACTGCACTACTATCCAGACAGTTTTTTATGCATAGTCAATTTGATAAAAATTAACAATAACTTGATGCCATAATGCAAACGTGTTTAGCCAGACAATAAAAAAAAGAACATTTATTCAAATGTCAGACATTTTATTAATTTAAAATTTAAATACAAACGTCATTTGAAAGCCAATGCACCTGATTAAATAAAATACAAAGTAAATAGTG
Organism: Ectropis crepuscularia; assembly: GCA_963693475.1. Classification (NCBI taxonomy): domain Eukaryota; kingdom Metazoa; phylum Arthropoda; class Insecta; order Lepidoptera; family Geometridae; genus Ectropis; species Ectropis crepuscularia. Next base: position 10,182,893 of record OY856367.1, read on the forward strand.
AAAACTACTGGTTAGCTTTAGCCTTGTTTTTTTAGACGACTTACATGAATAACGGTATTTAAAGTTTTTTGAAGTGAAAACTTCTTTAGGCGCGCTATAGACAGAATTTTCGTGGGCTGTGAAATGGATTCATCAATTCGGATATGATAAGAAATCTTCGGGTAAACTCGGTAAAAACGGCCAGGTAGGTACCAGGGCAACAGAAACAGTAAAGAGTTTCGATTACCTACCTCCAACAGCCCAGCGTTTATCTCCAGATACCAGGACAACAGAAATATAAAAGAGTTGCGTTTGCCCCTAGGTACCAGAACCAGGGCAACAGCAAGTTTTCACTTCTATCGGCAGTTCCTATGACTGCCAATTATTTTTTTAGAGTACAGAGAGAGTAGAGTGACGAGACCAGGCGCGGTCCCAGCCTCGAATTGGGGGGGGGGGGGGGGTCACGAGTAGAAATACAATAAATCGAGTAAAAAAGACTTTACTAGTAGCGCCCCACGATTTTACCCGCGTAGTTGACGTTCCAGTTGTTTTCCCGTGTTGAAAAATAGTCTTATGTACTATAGGGTACAATCCTCAAAAAACTAAGTAGCCCGTTACTTAGATTGGCAAAAAATATTGTACACGTATTTTTTCTTTTGTTTCACAAACAAAAAATGACGAAGATACAGCGCTTCGAAGTTTCGTGTGACGTCACTTGTGAGCACGATTTTTACTCACGAGTGACGTCGCGACCCCCCACTCTCGAAGTTTGATGGTCTATAGCTTTGACGATTTTTAATATTATGAAAAAACAAAAAATACGTGTCGAATATTTTTCCATGATCTAACTGATGGACTAATTAGGATGGTGTATTTTTGACCCAGTCCGGTACCCTATTAGACATTTTTTTTTTTAAATCTAATGTATATGATTTTGGGGGGGGTCATGTCCCCCGTGAGCCCTGGAGCCGCGTATGGACAAGACGAGTAGCACATGTGATGGTAAGCAATAATAGGCCTGCACATAACAGCACACTGTCACGCAGCTATCGGAACATGAAGAGTTCAAATCACTATTATAGCACTGCATTGCGATCGTTACCCAGAAATGCCTGGTAATTTGACAGAATACATTGACCTTTAAACAATAACACAGTGATGTTTGTACATAATACCCGGTTTACATTATTCCAGTAAGCAATCCAGCGCTGGTTTCGGTCGCTGGACTGGAATAATGTAAAGGGTATTATGTACAAACATCATTGTGTTATTGTTTAAAGGTCCATGTATTCTGTCAAATTACCAGGCATTTCTGGGTAACGATCGCAATGCAGTGCTAGATAGTGATTTGGACTCTAGTAGTAAGCAATCCAGCGCTGGTTTCGGTCGCTGGACTGGAATAATGTAAACAGGGTATTATTGATTGGCGTCAAATTCTTTCACCGCTGGATATGTACAGATACACGTACAGACCTACGTGATCCCTAAGTGCAATAGGTCCTATATTTATAGGTTGTAGTGGTAGGACTCTTGGCAGAGTCCGCCTGGGGAAGTACCACACCTTTGCCAGTTATTCTACCGCCAAGCAGTAATGTTCAAACATTACTGTGTTCCGGTTTGAAGGGCAATGTTTCCAGAGCAATTACTGGACTTAGAGATATAACATCTTAGATCTCTGGGTGACGAGCGCAGTGCAGTGCTAGGTAATGATTTGGACTCTTCATTTTCCAATAGCTGCGTGTCACTGTGCTGTTATGTGGCAGGCATGTTGCTTACCATCAGGCACATGTACAGCTCGTCTCGTCACCCTTTATTTAAAAAAAAAAAGTAAAAAATCTAATAGGTAGTTTTTTATAACTTTACCGTTTTACCGCGTAAAATTCCGAACCGTCAAATATTTGTCGTGTGTTTAGTTAAGTGTCAATGACATCATCGAATCTACATCTTAACTGTCATTACAAAACTTGATTTTTTTAAGTAAAAACTTCTTTTGGCGAACTATGTCCGGCAATGTATTTCGCCTCGGAATGAGAGTTCGTTATGAACTTGTATAAACCTTTATTTTGGTACTCAACTGGTCTCAAAAACTATCTATCGTAGGGTGCCCGCGTCTTCAGATATCCCGAGGTCAAAGGACCAAAAATCGATTTTCAGGGTTCCGTAAAACGTAGAAACGGGACCCTTTTTATATATAGAATGATGAGACGGGCAAGACATCTGCCTGATGGTAAGCAACATGCCTGCGATATAACAGCACAGTGGCACGCAGCTATTGGAACATGAAGAGTCCAAATAGTTACCTAGCACTGCGCTGCGCTCGTCACCCAGAGATCTAAGATATTTTATCTCTAAGCCCTGTAATTTATCTGGAAACATTGCCCTTCAAACCGGAACACTGTAACGTTTGTCCATTACTGCTTGGCGGTAGAATAACTGGCAAAGGTGTGGTACTTCCCCAGGCGGACTCTGCCAAGAGTCCTACCACAACAGAAATGGATTCGTCAACTCCAATTGTTGGAGATATGGGCTTATACGTCCATAGGGAAAACGAATGGTCTGTTTATTACCAAGATCAGGACGTCTACTCTATTTCTACGAAAACGTAATTTCGAAATAAACTCGCGACTTTCCAACTCCGATTCTACTTCGATCCGTCGTTTTGGCTGTTTAAATGTTCTAAGCCTACTCTAACTAGAGTATGCTTTGAACATTTAAACGTCAAACAATGCTGTATCGGACGAAACGATGTAGAACAAGAGCAGGAAAGTCGCGAGTTTTTTTTCGAAATTACGTTTTCGTAGAAATAGAGTAGACGTCTTGAAACTAATCATACTTATTTCTTTATTGCGTATATAAAACGTGATACAAAATATATAGGTAAACATTGTTACGCAATGTTATTTATTTAATGAAGAAAATTACTCAAATTATTAAATAGCCGAGGTTATCTAACAAGAGCAGATTTCTCTTTTGCTACTTATTATTATCTAGTTACATCACATGTTATGTACTAGCGGCCCGTTCCCGCTTCGCTCGGATATATTAATATTTTTAAACTACGCGAAAACGTTGTTTATACGCGATTTTAACAGCATAAAAAAGGTTACAAGAACACTGATCACCTGAATGAATACTCATACTCCAATAAAGGACATATTTATAGACCACTAGCGGCCCGTGCCGGCTTCGCTCGGATAATAACCTAGATACCAACTAAAGCGCCATCTGCCGGGCTGATTTGTGAATCTAAACCATCCAGGGCCTTACCTAAACGTGTACAAAAAATCATTCAAATCGGCCCAGCCGTTTAGGAGGAGTTTATTAACAACGAAAAGTGGCATTGATTTTTATATAAATATATGTATAGATTAACGCTACCTACTCAATGTTGGTTGGCTGGCGAAATCCCGGTGATATAGCCAAACGGAAGAAAAAAGAAAGATTATAAAATTGACATATGCTGTCACGGACCTCAGCGCACGTAACGGAATCTCTCGAAAAGTTTTTTCCTGTTTTCCCGTTTTTTTAACATTCTTCATTCATGCTTCGCTGCTATTGTAATGTTATGCTTATAACCTATAAGCCTTCCTCGATAAATGGACGATTTAACAGAAAAATAATCTTTCAATTCTAACCAGTATTAGTTCCACGAGATCCTAACGTTCAAACAAATAATCTCTTCAGATTTATATTATTAGCATAGATTCAGTGTGGCGAGATTTAAAATAGCATGTCAGGTTATGTCATTAAGTATCAACTACTTTCATACAACAAAAAAACAAAAATAGAAGGAAAATCCATTTTTGTAAATATTTGTGGTCGGCCTGTGATTGAAATTCGACCACAAAGCGATGTTAATATATTCTTAATTTGACCACAGACTTTATAAATAAACAAAAGAGTACTTATGCGTGTGTTTGTGAGAAATACTTACTTTTTTTTTTACTTGACCGCCATCTCGCCTGATTTTAAGCGAGTATGCGGTCTACGATGGAGCGTGTTTACCTAGAAGAAACTTCAATCTCGATTTGAAGACACAAAAATTGTTACCATTGGGAAAAACCCACTCAGACAACGTATTCCACAGGCTAGACGTTATTATCACAAAAGTAGAGTCAAACCTCTTCGTTCGTGTCTTTGGAACATCAACCATGAAACGATGACGTTTTTTTGTATCCGATTGCTCATAGCAATCGGATACAAAAAAAGGGCAGGGTGGTATTAAATCATGCAGATCACTTGCACACTCGCCGAAGTGTATCAGATAAATAACCGATATTTTGCAATTAGGTAGTACGGTAACGATTGTAATCATTATTTATGTATGTTTTGTAAAAAAAACTATATTCATCTACTCTTTTTTTCATCTATTTAATTCTGTATAAACTACAAGCAGTGCTCCGCGGTTTTAACCGTCGTTCCCGTTTTTTTACGGAATAAAAAGTAGCCTATGTGTTCTTCCAGACTATAATCTAGCTGTGTTCCAAATTTTAGCTCGTTCCGTTTAGTAGTTTTTACGTGAAAGAGTAAACATCTATCCATCCATACTTACAAACTTTGGTGTGTATAATTTTATAAAGAGATTATGGGATTCGAAATCGGGGCTTCGGATCGGCAGTCGCCTTTGTCCCGACTGGACCAGCCGTAACTCTTACTTACTTTTAATATATACTTAGTGATTGTTAACCGAGGGTCGAAATAATCAATTCCCGAGTTATTTAGGCTACAGATCGAGTAGGAATTGATTATTTTACCCGTGTTAAACACTCTTCTTTTCATTTCGAATATGAGGAAAATAAAACTAGTTGTTGACCTAATCACTTTTGATATTATGATATTCAAATCTTAGCATACCTATTTTTTTAAATTCCGATACATGATACATGACAAGGTACATAACTGATTAGTACCCCGCCAATTTATGTCGACTTTTTAAATTTTAAATATGGAACTCACCGCGTAATTGTTGCACACCGCTCACCGCTTATTCCGCTCCAAGAAGTTTGCGCTAAGTTCACACTGGCTGTTTAGAAACTCACATGGCCGCAGCATTTTTTTTGTTTTTGTGTTTAAAACTCTTTACAGCTGACAGTAGTATTATTTTTAAAGTTCATTCCGCCTCTTAGGCCCAATTTTCACAGAGCGGATTCCAACCGCGCCCGCGCACGCGTCGTGAGTTTTGAATTCAATTTTACATACAAATCTGCGGTTGGCAACCGCGCCGTGAAAATTGGGCCCTAGGTGGGAAGTAATATGTAAGAGTTTTTCCCTCTCTATGGAGGGAACCAGCATTTTCCACCCAATAATCAAATCAGATTAAAACAACACTACTTACCGAGTACGAGAAATGAAAAATGTTTACCAATTTGTTTATTTTTATTTCCAGATCATGGTAGAACTTACAACGAGGACGGCAGAGCCGAAACAAGGCGGAGACATTACCTATATGGACATGAAAGATGAAACGGAGGCTTTGGGAGAATCCAAAATTCAGAAATTCTTCAGTGGCGCCACCGTGCTCCTCACCGGCGGGACCGGCTTTTTGGGGAAACTGATGGTGGAGAAGTTGATGAGGTGAGATATTTTAGCTACGTTAAGGTCGTATAAAAAAAGTAGGACTTAGTCTTGTTAAAACAAAAACTGTGTCTACAGAGTCGGCCAGTGAAAAAGTTATGAAACTCAGAATTTGATAACTTACTTTGGAAACTATGCGGGCGAAACCGGAGGGCGAAATGCGGTCGCATTCTTAGATAGCCAATGGCCATGGTTCTGAGATTAGCCGGAGATTTCTTATCATTCCCGAGCGGGACACTAGAATTCAATTCACAGCCCACGAAAAATCTGTTTGTGGCGGGCCAAAAGAAGTTTTGTCTTCAAAAAACTAACCTACAACCGAATTGCGAACCTCATCCTTTTTTGGATTCGGTTAAAATACTAATAAATCCTATTAATGTTTTACACATTTTGTGTGAAGTCAAATCTCTTCGATAATATTTTGCCTTTGAATCGTCAACCATGAAATGATGTCACTTTTTCGAGCAACGAAACGCAAAGCGGTAAAGTGCCCAATAATACATATACAATGGAAGGTGTGTCCGAGTCCAATACCTAACACACAACGGGAGGTCCATTTTCAAACTCGTACGTCTGACGTCACTTCTAATGAATAGAAAGTTTCGACGTGAATAGCACCTAGTAGTTTAGTTGGTAGTAAGACTTCTGCGAGGTTACGGCTGGTCTAGTCGGGAGAACGGCGACTGCCGATCAGTACGCCCCGGGTTCAAATCCCACGTGCACTACTGTCTTTTCGAAGTCATGTACGTAATGTACTATGTATATTTGAAAATAGCTTACAAAAATATTTTCGCGTGGATTATATTGTAATAATTTAACTTCTGACTTATTTATTTTTAACTTCAATTATAAATGTAAATACTTTAAGTAGTTATAACAATTTTCGTATGTAAATTGTGTTACATTTTAATATTTTAAATGTAATTAAATTGCACGCCCGAAATGGGTAAAGTGTTGTTACTGTAATATTATGTTTAGTACTATCTTATGTACACAGCTATGCAATAAAATATTCTGATTCTTTTTTGAAATGATTTTGAAAACTTTCAGTCCCAGTCGCAAAAGGGAGCATAGTCCAGCCAGCCAGCGACAAAGTTAATGAAGTGAAAACTTCGTTTGGCGCACCGCAGACCGATTTTCCGTGGAATGACAAAAAATTTACAGTCATAGGAACTGCCGATAGAAGTGAAAACTTATAACTCAGAATTTGATAGCTTACTTTGGGCTTGGCCTGGGCGTCATGGCATGGCCATCTCAAAATGCGTCATCATATTGGCTGATACATTTCTGGATGGCCATGGCATGATGCCGAGGCCACGCCCTTTCAGCATTTCCCATTGGCTGACGCATTTCTAAATGGCCAATAGCCATGGTCCCGAGTTTACCCGAAGATTTCTAATCAAATCCGACTGTGACGCTAGAATCTAATTCACAGCCCACGAAATATCTGTCTAGGCGCGCCTAAAGAAGTTTTCACTTCAGAAATCTTCGGTTAAACTCGGGACCTTGCCCATTGACCATCTTATCATTGAGCGTGACGCTAGAATCCAATTCACAGCCCCCGAAATATCTGTCTAGGCGCGCCTAAAGAAGTTTTCACTTCAAAAATCTTCGGTTAAACTCGGGACCTTGCCCATTGACCATCTTATCATTGAGCGTGACGCTAGAATCCAATTCACAGCCCACGAAATATCTGTCTAGGCGCGCCTAAAGAAGTTTTCACTTCAAAAATCTTCGGTTAAACTCGGGGCCATGCCCATCGACCATCTTATCATTGAGCGTGAAGCTAGAATTCAATTCACAGCCCACGAAAAATCTGTCTATGGCACGCCAAAAGAAGTTTTCACTTCAAAAATACAATATGTGATCACTAACGAGTGGTTTTAAGGATTAGACTATAGATTTGCTAAGAGTACGTGCATCCTTGCGCAACCCGACAAGGCTGTGCGTGAGGCAAACCTACGCTTATTACATTGTAATTAATCGGACCGCTGGGTGCATAGCGACACCGTTTCGTGGTTGGTGTTCCAAAAAAATCGGTCATAGTTTTTCTTTTTTTTTTTAATAAGTAGTGATTGAGACGAGCAGGACATGTGCCTGATGGTAAGCAACATGCTTGCCACATAACAGCACAGTGACACGCAGCTATTGGAACATCCCTACTAATATTATAAATGTCAATGTATGGATGTTTGTTGCTCAATCACGTCCTAACGTATGAACGGATCGGGCTGAGATAGATTATAGTCTGTTATATAGTTTTTATCCCGGAAAAACAAGGGGAACGGGAACTTCGCGGATAACATCGTGGGGCGCTGCTAGTTTAGTTTAGTATTAGCATTGCACTGCGCTCGTCACCCAGATATCTAAGATGTTATACCTCTAAGCCCTGTAATTTATTTGGAAACATTGCCCTTCAAACCGGAGCACAGTAATGTTTGTACGTTACTACTTGGCGGTAGAATAACTGGCAAAGGTGTGGTACTGCCCCAGGCGGACTTTGCAAAGAGCTCAACCATCATGTCTACTATAAAGTCGAGAGTAAATTGGTCTCGAATCTCCGAATCTCCGGGTGACGAGCGCAGTGCGGTGCTAGGTAATGATTTGGACTATTCGTGTTCCCATAGCTGCGTGTCACTGTGTTGTTATGAGCAGGAATGTTGCTTACCATCAGGCACATGTCTAGCTCGTCTTGTCACTATATGCTATAAAAAAAGACCATCAAATTTTATTATTATCTTAATATATACAAATCTCCTGTCACGATGTTTGTCCGCGATGGATTTCCGATTTGAAATTGAATTGGCACACCGTGAGCAGTCTGGTCCAACTTGAGAGATAGGATAGTTTTTTTTTCGATTAATAGTCCTTATATGACGAAATCCGAGCAAAGCCGGAACGGGCCGCTAGTTAGTCTATATTTTCATTTGTCATCAGGTCTATTTCTAAAGTCGAGAGTAAATGGGTTTCTTCTAGGCAAGCACACTCTGTAGTAGACCGCATCATCATTTAACATCAAGCAACGATAAAAAAACTAAACTAAATTAGAAGTTCATTAAATCGATTATACGTGTGCATATGATAATTAAATCGAGTTAAAATTAAAATAAAATCCTTGTAAATCAAATAAAGCACTTGAGCGAAATCACGGTCAAGAGATATTCATATTAACACGCGTTTTCCTTGAAAATCTGTTTGATCTGCGATTTTGTATGACTTTTCCGTCCACATACCATTCAAATAGTCATACAACCCATACATGGTCATACATGCTTGCGCAAATCAGCAAACATCGTGGGAACTCGTGCGTAGAACTTTTGACAAATAAAAACTGAACAAGCGATAATGAATATGCACACAAACATAATATTAGGATCTTAATTTCGCTAATTGAGTGACATTTGTTTTAAAAAAAAACATCCGTATCTATGGTAGGCGCAGTGAGTACAGAGTTCAAGGATTTTTTTTTGTTTATGGTTTCAACTGTCAACTAAACGTCACGTAAAAAAAAATGCTTTTTTTTTCACTTTAACACCTATGATGTCAGTTACAACAAGCAGCAATATTCCGGTTTCATCATTGCAGCGAGCAACACGGAAGGGAGTAAGTAGCCTTAGCTAAAAAATATTGTTCAAATCTTTCTGTCATTTCTTGCGGGAGTGGAAGTTGCACACTAGCGCAAAGCCGCACTGTTACATACAAAACATACCTGTACCGATCCATTGCCGATCACACTCACACAACCAAATCACTAACACATAAAAAATAAAGCACCATTCACAAATCTAGCCCCGCCCTCACGCCACAGCATATTATCAAACTCCATGGTCCACGCGGACTTGTACTTTGACAGAGGGGAAACGCTGTGTATGCCTACTCCCTTCCGTGTTGCTCGCTGCATGATTGTGTTCCGGTTTGAAGGGCAATGTTTGGAGTGAAATTACTAGGCCCAGAGTTAAAACATCTTATGCCTCTGGGCGATGAGCGCAATGCAGTGCTAGGCCATGATTTGGACTCTCCATGTTCCAATATCTGCGTGTCACTGTGCTGTTACAGGAAATCATGTTGCTTACCATCAGACACATGTCCCGTTCGTCTCGTCACTCTATACTATTACAAAAAATGTGTAACACGTGAAGCAAAAAACTTGTATCCCTTTTTTTAATTGTTCGGACGGGAGAGTATAACATTTTGAACTCTTATAGCTTATTAAGGAAGCAGAGTACAACGATTTAAATTTAAATTATGCATAAAAATACATCCAATCGATTAAAAACATTACACATACTACCATATGTAATATGTGTAGTATGTGAAACATTGCCCTTCAAACCCGAACATAGTAACGCTTACACATTACTGCTTGGCGGTAGAATAACTGGCAAAGGTGTGGTACTTCCCCAGGCTGACTCTGCCCAAGAGCTCTACCACTACAATGGTAATGAATTTCGACCATTTGACGATTACTAATAGTAATAAAACAAAAAAAAAGTGGCCAAGTGCGAGTTGGACTCGCCCATGAAGAGTTCCGTTGCAGCAAGTAACATAATACATAGTACACATAGTTCTTGTAGTTCGTTGTAACTTTGATCGAAGTTTTAATAATAGTGTATTTTTGACGTACTAAAAAAAACTACTCATCAGATCGAGTTCAAACCAATTTTCGTTGGTAGTTTGCATGGTTTTGTACATCATATATTTTTTTTAGTTTTTTCATTCTCTTACTTTAGAAGTTAGAGGGGGGGGGGGGCACATTTTACCACTTTGGAAGTGTATCTCGCGCAGATTATACAGTGTAGACAAAAAATATATTGAAAACCTCAACATTATTTTTGAAGACCTATCGATAGATACCCCAAAAGGGTAGGTTTGAAAAAAAAACAATTTTTGAGTTTCAGTTCTCAGTATGGGGGCATCCCTAATATTTTTTTTGTAAAAATCTTAATGCGGTTCACAGAATACATCTACTTACCAAGTTTCAATAGTGTAGTTCTCATAGTTTCGGCAAAAAGTGGCTGTGACATAGGGACGGATAAACAGACAGACATGACGAATCTATAAAGGTTCTGTTTTTACGTTTTACGGAACCCTAAAAATGGGACAGTCTCACTAATATTATAAACGCAAAAGTTTTAAAGGATGGATGGATGATCACGTAAAAAGTACTGAACGGATCGGGCTGAAATTTGAAACATGAATAGATTATAGTTTGGAAGAAAACATTGGCTACTTTTTGTAACGGGAATTACGCGGGTGAAATCGGATGAATCGACTGCTTGTTTGCAATATTTAAAAGTGTAGGTATAATTATGGTACTTTCATTTTGAGAAATTCGTCGAACTTGTAGAAAGCGTGATCGACAAAGCAATTTTTAAATGCTATCATAAAAATAAGGAGGTTCATAAGGAGGAGGGTTCAAAGTCGCTCAGCGAGCTATGGAACGGGCTATGCTTGGAGTATCTCTGAGGGATTGCATTCGTAATGAAGTAATTCGTCAGAGAACTAAAGTCACCGACATAGCTCAGCGTATTAGCAAACTGAAGTGGCAATGGGCCGGTCACATCTGTCGCAGACCCGATAACCGTTGGGGTAGACGGGTTTTGGAGTGGAGACCGCGAATCGGCAAACGTAGTGTAGGACGCCCAGAGACCAGATGGAGTGACGATATACGAAAGATAGCTGGTGGCAGTTGGAAACGTAAGACCGAGGATCGGGCTGAGTGGCGTATTATAGGAGAGGCCTATGTCCAGCAGTGGACGAACACAGGATGATGATGATAAGGAGGACAGGAGGAGGAAGTATGTTTTTTTTGTAAGTAATATCTTACGCCAGTTGTAAACCAATTTTGATGATTCTTCTTTTGTTTGGTTTTTGCTTCAAAATATGACCAAAGATGACAAAAGATGAAATATGGGACCACCCATATTGATTTATTTATATAACTCTCTCCTTGCGAGAGAAGGCCCCGAGTCCCAGCAGTGGGAACGTTTAGTGGGCTGTTGATGTTGTTGATATTGGTTTATCGGCTTTTGAAAAGTCAACATAATCATCATCATCATCAGCCTATCCTAGTCCGCTGCCGGACATAGGAATCTCCCATGGTTCGCTACTCGGCCCTACCCTCAGTTTTACATCTCCATCCACTACCTTCTGTCTTTGGTATATCGTCACTCCATCAAAAACTACAAAAAAAAAACGAGAAAATTCGACAAAATACATAATTTGCATACATTGCTATTATTTTCGTTTTCTCCAAAATGTCGCTGGTTCATTGAAACAGTTGTTTTCACAACATTTGTGAAATTAATCGAAAGTCGGTGTTTAATTTTAATTTATATTTGTAATTTAGAATGACGAGACGAACTGGACATGTGCCTGATGTTAAGCAACATGCCTGCCACATAACAGCACAGTGACACGCAGCTATTGGAACACAAATAGTCCAAATTATTACCCAACTAGCGGCCCGCTCCGGCTTCGCTCGAATAATAACCTAGATATCAACTGCAGCGCCATCTGCCGTAGCCTATGTTACTCGGGAATAATGTAGCTTTCCAAAGGTGAAAGAATTTTTGAAATCGGTCCAGTAGTTTCGGAGCCTATTCATTACAAACAAACAAACAAACAAACAAATATTTCCTCTTTATAATATTAGTATAGATTTTGCGTTCGTCGACGTGATATAAGATGTTCAAAGCAGTAATGTGCAAACATTATTGTGTTCTGGTCTGCAGGATAAAAGGATAAATCTTCTTACATCTCCGGGTAACGAGCGTAATAAGTGGTAGGCACTGATTGAAACTCATCATGGCCAAATAACTACATATCACTGCTGTTAAAGGCTGGCAAGTTGTTTATCATTAGGCACAACGATCTCAATACACATGACCTTTTAAGTAATACCCCGTTTACATTATTCCAGTCCAGCGGTCGAATCCAGCGCTGGATTGCTTACTGGAATAATGTAAACCGGCACTGGAATGCATTGGCACTGGATTGATGCACTCCAGTGCCGGTTTCCATCATTCCAGTAAGCAATCCAGCGCTGGATTCGGTCGCTGGACTGGAATCATGTAAACGGGGTATTAACGAAACAAATGTAAAGTTTACCTTCCGTCAAACCGAACCACCCTGCTAAATAACAGTGTTGTTTGTATGGCACCCATCATTTATAACCAGGTGGTTATAAATGATGGGTGCCTAATGTACCTAAATGTCTTCTTGAAATAGATGTAGAACATGTCTTCAAATACAAACTAAATTGCATGGACGTATAAAAAAGTCGGACGTAGTCTCGCTAAAACAACAACTGTGTCACTAGAGTCGGCCACATTTGCAAGTGTGCGTTGTCAGGTTATCACTGATAGGCTGACACGCACACTTATACACAAGTAGCGCGTGTAATTACCCACTGATGTGTGCGTGTCAACCTGTATGTGACAGCACACACGTGGATATTATGTGGCCGACTCGATGGACACAGTTTTTGTTTTGGTGAGACTACGTCCGACTTTTTTATACGTCCATGCTAAATTGCTATCTCGTGGGGAAGGCATACTACAGTGTTGAAGAGTATGTTAATGACAAATCTGTTTGCTTGACTTGATCTAATGTGAAAAGTGGTTGTATGGATATGAAATATTATGTATACATTTATGACATTTATTACTTTTAATTACACACATACTATTATTTTTATAATTTTGACATATGACCTTGACATTAATAATTGTTAATCACGATGACATAAATTTGTGTCTACTTTATAATCATGCAACATATTTTATCATTGCTAAGTTTTGTTTTTAGTGATTTTGCATGCTGAAAGGCAGAATATGGAGCTCTGTTTTTATATTTATACATCTGTAAATACCTACCCATATGCGCAAATAAAGAATTGAATTGAATTGAAATAAATATGTACCCTCCCAAATTTGAGGGTGCTCGCAATCATGTCATCGTTGGGAAGAGTGAAAGAGTGTGACTCTTTCCGTTTTAGTCGGTTGCAGGAAGCGTTGAACGCCGGACGTTTTTTACCTATCACTATTCGTTGTCAACAACCAAAATAAGTAGAACCACAGCATATCTCGCCGCTAGCGATTCTAGAGGTCAAGTAGATTGGTTGTTTGTAAACCACTTACGATACACACAGAGACGCAGTTTATTTATAATTTCAAGGTGTTCAGGGCACATCTTGTGGTTTATATCGATAATTAGGCACATGTCTCTAGGTTACGTCCTACTAATATTAAAAATGCGAAAGTTTGGATGTTTGTTGCTCACTCACGTCGGAACGTCGGAACAGGTTAGGTCGAAATTTAGAACACAGTTGAGTAGTCTGGAATAGCACATAAGTTATTTTTATCGTCAAACAGTAATGTGCAAACATTGCTGTGTTACGGTTTGAATGGTAATGTTTCCAGAGAAATTACAAGGCTTAGAGATATAATATCTTAGATCTCTGGGTGACGAGCGCAGTGCAGAGGTAAGTAATGATTTAGACTCTTCATTCTTCATGTTTAAATAGCCGCCTGTTACTGTGATGTTATATGGCAGGCATGTTGCTTACCATCAGGCACATGACCTGCTCGTCTCGTCACTCTATACTACTATAAAAAAAGTAGGTACCTAAGCACAATCACAATATTAATACTGAAACTATGCGACAGTTATACATATATAATGTATGTACCTATGTATGTATATCAGACAAACAGACAACACAAATAAAGAACAAACAAATTGTACGTATTTCCCCGCTTAATACATGCACGCTTTAGGGTCAAACCACATTTACACAGACGGCATCAGCTCGGACTATTAAACAGATTTGATCTGACTTTATACCATAAGCTGCTCGTTTTATGTACTTTTTGTTGGGTCTAGGGATCTTCTCTCGTACGGAGTGGCCACCACACTAGTCAAGTGCGGGTTGGTAGTTGGTAGATGACAGATGACGCATGCTCAAACATAAAAAAATTAAAATTGTATAATCGCGAATGTACAAAGACACATTAGAGATTTAGACAACAACAAAAAAATGTATAATACCATACATGGTTAATACGTACATTTACATTTTTTAGGAAATATCTCCATCTAAATGCACCGGAAGTAAACCCCCGTCGGCAATACAAGCTAACACTACGCATTGGTCATTGGTCAAAATCGTTAACTTATTATTTTTTAATTCCTTTTTAACGGGTGGGTAACAGATGTACCATTCTAGATCATCCACCCTGGACAGCCCAAACTAGACTGGGCACTCTAGTCTTCCGACCACACATCGGCCATCTTTAATCATCCACACTAAATCATCTAACCTTTGATCGTCCATTTCGGCCTGACCATACCAGAACGTCCACCCTGGACCATATTTGACTAGCTTCGTAGTTTGTAGTAAGTCTGCCTGCAAAGCCAAGGTTCGTGAGTTCGACTCCCACCGAGTGCAAATGTCTGTGCAATGACAACAAGTAATTTGTTATCTGTCTGGGTATTTCTATGTATAGTAAGTATGTGTTTGCAACTAGAGGTATATTAAGTATTTAATCAGTTATCTGACTGCCATAATAAGTAAAAGCTTTTCTTGGTTTCAGATGAAATGATGTTGTTTGTGAAATTTCCACCACTATCCCCAGAACCTTATCCCGCGGATCGCCTTTCATGGACCACCTATCCCCAACGACTCATGTTGGACGGACCGCCTTAACCTTAACCGTCCCCGGAAAGCCCTTCTCGCACACTCGGTCCTTATAAGTGTGGTTTAACCCAAACGCACAGCTGTAAACAAAGCAAGAATATAAATTGCCAGTTGAAACATTTCTTCATTATTCCTGACGCACTCAGTACAGTATGAATAATAAGATCAGTTGAAACAATTATTTTTATTAAAATTGCTTATTCATCCGACCGATGGCTCTTCGCAGAGTCCGCCTGGGGAAGTACCACACCGGTTATTCTGCCGCTAAGCAGTATTGTGCAAACATTACTGTGTTCTGGTTTGAAGGGTAAATTACTGGGCTAAGAGATAAAACACTATATATCTCCGGATGACGAGCGCAGTGTGGTGCTACGTAATGATTTGGACTCTTCATGTTCCAATACCTGCGTGTCACGGTGCTGTTATGTGCAGGCATGTTGCTTACAATCAGGCACATGTCCTGCTCGTCTTGTCGCTCTATACAAGTAGGTACTATAAAAAAAAATGTCATGTCACATGTCATGGAACGAAGGGTAATGTCACCAGCGGCTTTTACTTGATTATCTTCAAGTCTAGATTGAATCTAAAATTTTGTTTTAATGGGTTCAGTATTTTAGGCTTTAAAGTGTTACAGACAGATAAATTTACTAATTTAACTTTCGCCGACAAAACCGACTTAAATTTTTGAATTCCTTAACATAGGTATGTTTAAATCCTACTAATCCTACTATCCTACTAATCCTACTATAATATTATAAATGTCAATGTATGGATGTTTGGATATTTGGATGTTTGTTGCTCAATCACGTCCTAATAACGTATGGACGGATCGGGCTGAAATTTGGAACACAGATAGAGTATAGTCTGTAAGAACACATAGGCTACATTTTATCCCGAAAAAAAAACGGGAACAACGGGAACGGGAACTACGCGGGTAACACCGAGGGGCACTGGTAGTTATAATATATATTTTATACTCTCTCCTTGCGAGAAAAGGCCCCGAGTCCCAGCAGTGGAAACATTTAGTGGGCTATTGATGATGATTGATGATATATATATATTAATATTGCTTAATCGCATCGACGACTAAACGGATTGTGTTGAAATTGTAACATACATAGATAGATTACATTTTGGAATAGTCTAATTTAGTTTAACGGCCTTAATATGTAACTTGGCGTAAATTCAATTGTATATCGTTGAGCTATGTATTCTATATATATTCTATTTCACAGTCATGAAATCGGAGGTTCAAATTCCACTCGCACTTTTGAGTATTTTTTAAAAGTAATGTCTTGAACGGCTAAGGAAAACATCGTGACGAAACCAGCGTGTTTCAAGAAAGACAAACATATTTATTACTAGCTGTGCCCCGCGGTTTCACCCGCGTCTATTTGAGGAAAATCCATACTAAAATATCCATTGCTGGCCACTTTATTACGTTTTACGGAACCCTAAAAATACGTAAATAAGCAACAATGCATTGTTGTAGAATAACAAATTTGATTACTTCAAATGACACAAACTTCAAATGTAGACACGCGCCGTCACAGACTTCAACGACCAAAGAGAATTTAAATTCACGGAACTAAAGCTCTCGAAGAGAAATATTTTTCCCCGTTTTCTTTACATTCTTCACTCATACTCCGTACCTATTGATAGTAGCGTAATGTTATATACCCTATAGCCTTCCTCGATAAATGGAGTATCCAACAAAAAAACAATCTTTCGTATCGGTCCAGAAGTTTCCGAGATCCTAGCGTTCAAACAAACAAACAAACTCTTCAGCTTTATAATATTAGTATAGAAGTATAGATGTAGTTGTAGAACGTTTTGTATGTCTGGGGAAGTGCCACACCTTTGTCTGTTATTCCACCGCCAAGCGTTAATGTGCAAACATCACTGTTTGCTATGTCGCTATTGTGCAATGATCCGGTTTGATGGGCAATGTTTCCTGATAAATTACTGGGTAACATAGACTTATGTATAAGGACATGGCCAAAGGTGCGACAAAATGACACAACCGCGTTGGGCCTAAACTTCCATTTTTAGGGCCATTGCGACTCAATTCACAGCGGTCAGTGCGCGGGAGTGAACGAGTTTTTAGTAGTGGTAGGACTCTTAGCAGAGTCCGCCTGGGGAAGTACAACACCTTTGCCAAATATTCTACCGCCAAGCAGTAATGTGCAAACATTACTGTGTTCCGGTTTGAAGGGCAATGATTCCAGAGAAATTACAGGGCTTAGAGACATAATATCTTAGATCTCTGGGTGACGAGCGCAGCGCAGTGCTAGGTAATGATTTGGACTATCATGTTCCAATAGCTGCGTATCGCTGTGCTGTTATGTGGCAGGCATGTTGCTTACCATCAGGCACATGAGCTGCTCGTCTCGTCACTATATGCTAGAAAAAAAAATAAGAGTTTTTGCTGGCCAGTGAACGCGGCACTCACGTAGTTCGTATGGTTTATAACAGATGTCGCTGTTTTTGCTTGTATTTTAAGGAGTTTTCTACAAAATGTTCAGTAAGCCACGTCCTTCCTTTGAAGTCATTGCTGGTTACAGAGATGAATCGGCTTATATCTCTAGATGATGAACGCATTGATAATTTGGTAGGTAAAGATTTGGAGTAGGCAGGTACTTATTTATGTTCCAATAGCTGCGTGACACTGCCCTGTTACGGGCAGGCGTGTTGTTTACCATCCGGTACATGTCCTGCTCGTCCCATTACACTTTACATTACAAAACAAAATCTTTCAACGGCATAATAACCGGTAATAAGTAAGTTCCCAGTGTGGTGGAATTTTCCCCTTGACTATCTCTCTTAGTGAGAGAAGGCCCCGAGTCCCAGCAGTGGGAACAATTAGTGGGCTTATACCAATTTAAATAATTTTATACTGTGGGTCGAAGTCAAAGATTGAAATACCAATGATTATAAAATTATACCTAGATAGGTTCGCGAAACAATGGGCGGTCCTCATTATCATTCGAGAGACGTACGTTATAAATACATATTGACATTGGATATTGAATGGTTATTGCCTTATCTTTAAACGATATATCTATGATGTGGGAAGCTATTTGGGAGGTCGCTGTATTAAAATCACGGATTATCACACTACTGTTAAGTATGTAGTCGAGAGTTTGTATGTTTTATATTAGACTAGCTAAACGCGCGCGCGTTGCTACGCCATCTATCGAAAATTGGTCGTACCAATTCAAATTTTGAACAAATTCGGTTACCTTAGGTTGTAATGACGCAACCTTTCACGAACCTTTGACGAATGACACATGCTGTCACGCAACGAAAACTCTCAAAAAGCAAAATTATTTCCCGTTTTTGTAACATTTTTCATTCATGCTACGCTCCTGTTGATAGTAGCGTAATGTTAAATAGCCCGTAGCCTTCCTCGATAAATGGACTATGCAACAGAGAAAGAACCTTTCAATTCGGACCAGTAGTTCCCGAGATCCTTGCGTTCAAACAAACAAACAAACTCTTCAGCTTTATTATATTAGTATAGACTAGTGACCCGCCCCGGCTTCGCACGGTGCAATGCTGATACTAAATAAGGTACTAACTAAACTAAACTAAAATATACTAAACTGAAAGCGTGACGCTAGAATTTGAAGCCCACGAAAAATCTGTCTAGGCGGGCCAAAAGAAGACTTCAAAAACGTATATTCGTACGTATACTCTTTGAATTATACTCTTTGATTTAAAACTCTCGGAAAAAAAATGTTTGATCGGCAACGTCAAATGTTTGATCGGCAACGTCAAATGTTTGATCGGTAATGTAAAATGTTTGATTGGAAATTATGTATCATAGTTTATATGAAAAAATGAAATTGTTGTTTTTGACGTGACAACGTCTTATAATTCGATGAAGCCGGCTGCACGCCCGCAAAACATGACGTCATGAAACGTTACCGCCGTTACCTCGCCGCCGGCGTTACCTCGCTCTAAGGCGTAGTTGAAGTTGTCACGTTCAACTAACGTCAGTAACCCGACTTTACAGACAACCATTTTTTTTACTATCTTTATCACGACTTTTCATATTTTCTCACCGTTTAAACCTTCCCTTAACTACCAAAAACATTTCAAAACCAAAATCAGCCAAATCGGCCCAGCCGTTGTCGAGTTTTGGTGGAGCCACGAGCAGCAATTCATTTTTATATACATACATATATAGACGACAGGCCCGTGAACAAAATGTATGTGTCAAATGAACCACCAGGAGACCTATGTGGGATGAAGGGTATAAAGTAATACGATTCAGCACTATGCCGTCACTTGTAAGCTATCCAACTGAGTACAGTTGAAGATGGGGGGTTGCAACCCTCGATCATTTCTCCTTGTTGCATGATTTTTCAACGGCATTGCGAAATAATGGATTAGGTATTGAAACTTTTTAATTTTTTTTATGACAATATCCGAGCGAAGCCGGCACGAATCGCTAGTTTAATTATTATATAGGTACTAAATTCATGAAACTCACTCCAATCGAAAATGGAAAATTATTATTTTAGAAAAGGACCTACATGTGATTGCGAAAATAAAGTGGCTAGCTACACTCACAAAACAACACTGGTACTACCAAGATGGTGGTCTAGAGCAAACCTATCATGGTAATTTATTTTCTCTGAAATAACAAGATCCAACTCGAATTTAAAATAAAAAAATTGGCAGTCATAGGAACTGCCGATAGAAGTGAAAACTTATAACTCAGAGTTTGATAACTTACTTTGCAAACTACACGGGTGTAACCAGAGGGTGTGACCTAGCCATCATGGCATGGCCATCTAGAAATGCGTCAGCATTTCCCATTGGCTGACGCATTTCTAGATGGCCATGCCATGATGGCGAGGCCACGCCCTTTCAGCAATTCCTATTGGCTGACGCATTTCTAGATGCTATAGCTATGGTCCCGAGTTTACCCGAAGATTTCTTATCATAACCGAGCGTGACTCTAGAATTCAATTCACAGCCTACGAAAAATCTGTCTAGGCGCGCCAAAAGAAGTTTTCACTTCAAAAATCACCAAATGGACCAAATTTCATAAGAAACCCCTAAGTCGTCTCTAGACATAAATATGTAAGCAAATTTTAGTTTAGTCTCCACACTGATTTCGATAAAAAAATTACGAGACCACCTTTAAATGATGTTCTATCAAACAAAAAGAGGAACCATTAAGATTGATTCATAATTGGCTGAGCTACCGCGTAACATACACTAAATATGTATAACCAAATTTAGAACCTTCCTTTTTTGAAGTTGTTTAAAAAGGTATTTTACATTTATTTCGCAAATTGTTAAGAAAACAGGAAAATCGTTTGACAAACCACAGACCACGTCTAATCGTAATAAAGATGTTCACATGGGAACGTATTCTCAAATCATTAAACTTTGTCTTATTTTTTTTAACCCTCGATGCTAAAATGACAGACAGACGGACAGAAACACTTTATTAAAATAAATAAATGAATACTGGTGGACATTTCATACAGCACCACCCGCGCGCACTCACCTTGAAGAAGATCGCCTGACGCGATCGAAACTTGAGTTTTTTTTTAACTATAATAGGTTCGCACTTGACCACCATCTCGCCTGATGATAAGCGACGATGCGATCTAAGATGGAACGTGCTTACCTAGAAGAAACCGATTCACTCTCGATTTGAAGACACCAAGATTGTAACTATCGGGAAAAACCCACTCAGACAACGCATTCCACAACCAAGACGTTCTTATCACAAACGTGGAATCGAATCTCTTCGTTCGTGTTTTTGGAACATCAACCATGAAACGGTGTCGCTTTTTTGAGATACGAGAATTCCGATAGAAGAAAGGGCAAGGTGGTATTAGATCATGCAGAACAGTTGCACACTCTCCGAAGTGTATCCGATAAAAAACCGATAAGCTAGCAATCTTGCGGCGATGATCAAGACTTTGAAGTCTTTTACGCACAAGAGTGTCATTGCCTATGAGCCTTTTGGCACGTCTCTCAATCGATTCCAGAGTCTCCAGCTGATACATAGCCGATCCATACCAAAGGTTCGACTGGAATTACTATATAAAACCTGAGTTATCCGTGTATATATTTAAAATGTGTGGTACTTCTCTTATCAGACTCTGGCCAGTTCGTAGATAGAGAAAGCAACTCGCGAGTGCTTCTAAAATAAATAAATAAATAAATATTGGTGGACAATTCACACACAACACCATCTGACCCCAAACTAAGCAAAGCTTGTGTGATGGCGGCCAGATAGCTGACATAATACTTATATAGTGTTAAATGCATACTTATTATACATAGAAACACCCAGACACAGTGCAAACATTTGAATTCATCACACAAATATTTGCACTGGGTGGGGATCGAACCCACGACCCTCGGCTTCGCAGGCAGAGCTATTACCAACTAAGCCATGAGGCCAGTCAATAATCACCGAACTCTCTAGATCATACGTCAGCCAACATCAGACTGTCAACAGAACCTCACGATGTTTCGCGTTCGCACGACAACGCGAACTATAAATATTTATACAGAGTATTAAGAAGCGGTCGAAAATTGTTTTAAACCACAATTCGCCATAATGGACGGATATAAATTGTATGTTTACATCAATTTGAAAACGTGTGCGATTTATAAATGTGCTTGTTAAAATCTCTTTTAAGTTTGTTTTTCCTGTAAGCATATTACGCAGCTCACGTAATGTTCCCACTGCTGGGACTCGGAGCCTTTTCACAAGCATAATTTTTAATCAAATACCCTCGAATATTAAAAAACTAAACTCGTTTCACGCATTCAAAAAGGGACTTACTGCTCATGTACTTAAGATGCATGTGTAGTTAAATAGACACCTATCCAATCTAAATATGTTTTGTTGAACGTGTATCATTTGTTTATTGTTTTAGGTTTCAATTATTTAAATCTGTTTTTGTTTTTATACATTTATTACATTCAGTTTTTCTGCGGCGACGAACTATCTAATGTATTTATTTATAAGTGTTCTCATGGAAGTGATAATTTTTTTTATCTTATATGAGAATAAATGTCTATAAACCTTTATAAGAAACCCACTAAATATTTACCCTGTTGGAACTAGAGACCTACTCTCGCAAGGAGAGCGTCAAGGCTACAATTAGACAACGTTTCCACCAGAGATGTGCGAGGGAAATCTGTCGTGCAAAAATATCTAGCTGTTAGCTCAAAAGACAAGCTGTTAGCATAGCTCGTGTGCTGTCTAGCTAATTTAATACTATTATAGTTGTAAATGCATACTAATCTGCATCACTGAAGACCATCCGAGAGTTCAACGTAACGCAATCAGGGACAGAAATGCGGCCGTAGTTGAGGCTCTGGGCCGGGAAGAGGTGGCTTAGAAAAATCGGGCTCACTAGAACTACGATGAAAATGTCCCCTACTCCCCCGGTTTTTCCATTTTTCCCAAGATTAATGTAAAACAAGGACGCAAATGACAAAAGTCACAGACCTCGGAGTCTGTGGAGTAATAAAATATTATTTAATATTAAAAAAAATGGGTATTTCTATGTATATTTAGTATGCATTTGCAACAAGACACAGAACAAATATTTGTATTCATCACACAGATACATATTTACACTGGGTAAGAATAGATCCCAGGATTAATCTTCGAAACCTAATTGCAGTTAAAAGTTTTTTTTTTTAATAAAGACTGACTAGACGATCAGGTCATGTGCCTGATGGTAAGCAACATGCCTGCCACATAACAGCACAGTGACACGCAGCTATTGGAACATGAAGAGTCCAAATCATTACCTACCACTGGACTGCGCTCGTCACCCAGAGATCTAAGATGTTATATCTAATCTCTGTAACTTCTCTGGAAACATTGCCCTTGAAACCGGAACACAGTAATGTTTGCACATTACTGCTTGACGGTAGAATAACTGGCAAAGGTATGGTACTTCCCCAGGCGGACTCTGCCAAGAGTCCTACCACTACAACTGTAACTGACTTAACTGGGTACAAACATCATGAGACTTCTATCCATTAAGATAATAACTACGGTAAATTATTTGTGCTTGTTATTGTTGGTACATTATCCTCAGTAAACATAACCCACTTTGCATTAGACAACTAATACTTATAACTTACTTGATAAGTTGTAAAACGGGTATTCGCACCTATTGCCTACTTCGAAGTACATTATGGATTGTTCGTCCTTCAAGTCTAAGTGAAGTTTGTCGTGTTTCTCTGCAGCCCAACTGCCGGGTCGCAAGAAGTAAATATGAACGGCCCATGGACGTACAAAAACGTCGGACATTGTCAAAGGCCTGGGAAAGTACCACACCTTTGCCAGTTATTCTACCGCCAAGCAGTAATGTGCAAACATTACTGTGTTCCGATTTAAAGGGAATGTTGCCAGATAAGTTACAGGGCTTAGAGATATAACATCTTAGATATCCGGGTGACGAGCGCAGTGCAGTGCTAGGTAATGATTTGGACTCTTCATGTTCCAATAGCTGCGTGTCACTGTGCTGTTATATGGCGGGCATGTTGCTTACCATCAGGCACATCTGTCTTGTTTGTCTTGTCACTCTTTATTTAAAAACAAAAAAGGGCGAATCCAACTTTGGCTCCAGGGGAGAACACATAGTCAAGGTCAAGTCACAAAACTAAAAGCAAATTGTGTCTATGGAGTCGGCCAGTGCACTGGGAATGTGTATGTGTCAGACGGCATGTGACAGCGCACAGGGCGATTATTATGAACACAGTTTTTGTTTTAGCGAGACTACTTACGACTTTTTTATACATCCATGGCACGGTCATGTTTTTTAAACGGGCAGAGCCTTTATTTATAATAAACATTTTTAGTTACTCCCGACTATCGGTTTTAAATGTATTTATACTATTGTATTTACTAGTCAAGCCCTTTCTATAATTTATTTTGTTAATTTGGCTGTCTATCATCGGTTTTTGGAATGCAGGCCGCATCTATAATCTATTGGGTAGCAAGAGATGGGAGGTATAGATTCCTAAATTCCTTCTATAGTGAAAGGTTGCAACCATTTATACGAATGACTATTACAATCTGATTATCAAATGCCACTAGCCTATTAGTGCTACAATTCTTGCTAAATTGATATTTAGCTTACTGATTTGTTATCATACACTAATACTATAACATCACTGTATTCCGGTTTGAAGGGCCATATTTCTAACGCATAGAGATATATCATCTTCAATATCTGGGTGAGGAGCGCAGAGCAGTGCTATGTTGTAATTACTATTCGACAGGTGGCGTAGCAATGCGCTCAGGGTAGAGCTAGTTAGGAACAAACATACATTTGGCATTTAGTTGGCGTTGGCGTTGGTGTGACACTGTCATAGATGAAGAATTTTTTTTGCTACGCAAAAAGATCAACAAAGCGAGTGAGCGAGAAATCATTTTCAAGTGGAAATCGCTCGAGAGAAGAAGAGAAAGTGAATGAAGTAACGTCATTACAATATTTTAGTATACCCGAACGTAACAGTCTGATTTCGTCGCGGTGAAAATCGTGTATTTTTGAAGTGAAAACTTCTTTAGGCGCGCTATAGACAGAATTTTCGTGGGCTGTGAAATGGTTTCATCAATCGTCACGCTTGGATATGATAATGGATCGGATCGGATATGAAATCTTCGGGTAAACTCGGTAAAAACGGCCAGGCAGGTACCAGGGCAACAGAAACAGTAAAGAGTTTCGATTACCTACCTCCAACAGCCCAGCGTTTATCTCCAGATACCAGGACAACAGAAATATAAAAGAGTTGCGTTTGCCCCTAGGTACCAGTACCAGGGCAACAGCAAGTTTTCACTTCTATCGGCAGTTCCTATGACTGCCAATTTTTTTTAATTAATCCTTGGATTGCAGACGATTTTATTAAATTATTTATATTATGGCATGTTCTGTGCGTGAATGTGATACAAGACAATATTATAATCCGAATCATTACACTAGTCAACAACACATGTACCTAATTATGATTTTTTATCAGGTCTCCGAGCAGCCTTTGTGTGTCTTTTACATTTGACGTCTTTGGACACTGTGATGTTATGGGCATGTGTGTTGCTTACCCTCAGGCATATGTCCTGCTCGTTCCGGCAATCTATACCTACTATAAAAAAGGCGAATATTTGTGTGTTTGTTTGTATTCTACATCCGTGACGGAACGCATTTGATGCGTAGTAAGTAGGTACCTGAATGAACACATATTTAATGCTTATTTTTGTCCTGTAGTGGTAGGACTCTTGGCAGAGTCCGTCTGGGGAAGTACCACACCTTTGCCAGTTATTCTACAGCCAAGCAGTAATGTGCAAATATTACTGTGGTCCGGTTTGAAGGGCAATGTTTCCAGAGAAATTACACAGGGCTTAGAGATATAACATCTTAGATCTTCGGGTGACGAGCGCAGTGCAGTGCTAGGTAATTTTTTCTTTTAATTTGGACTCTTCATGTTCCAATAGCTGCGTGTCACTGTGCTGTTATGTGGCAGGCATGGTGCTTACCATCAGGCACATGTCTGGCTAAGCTCGTCACTCTTTAGTTAAATATATATATTTACATCGATATAAACCACAAGATGAGCCCTGAACACCTTGAAATTATAAATAAACTGCGTCTCTGTGTGTATCGTAAGTGGCTTACAACTACCAATCTACTTGACCCCTAGAATCGCTAGCGGCGAGGTATGCTGTGGCTCTACTTATTTTGGTTGTTGACAACGAATAATGATAGGTAAAAACGTCCGGCGTCCACCGCGTCCTGCAACCGATTAGAACGGAAAGCGTGAGCTCACTCTTCCCAACGTTGACATGATTGTGTGCGCCCTGAAGTTTGAGAGGGCCCATCTTGGGTTGTACGATCTATGTATATTTATATCTATGTCTATAAAAATCTATGCCACTTTTCGTTGTTAGTGAACTCCTCCTAAACGGCTGAACCGATTTGAATGATTTTTTCTGTATGCGTTTGGGCAGGGCCCTCGATGGTTTAGATTCACAAATCAGCCCGGCAGATGGCGCTGTAGTTGGTATCTAGGTTATTATCCGAGCAAAGCCGGAACGGGCCGCTCATATATTATATATTAATAACTCAGGGTACTTCTTTATCGCGGTAAAATAACGAGAAGGGCAACTACGCGGGCGAAACCGCAGTTCGCTGCTAGTATACAGATTAAAGATAGCGTTACACTAAGGCCTACTGTCCACGCACGCGTCTTTTGTCGAATGCATGCATCCTACGAACAAACGCAAGACGTGCGGCTGTCATGTCGTTGTCGTTTCGTGGACACAGACTTCATTATTTGTACGCAAGATGCAAGCATTCGTCTTGCATCCGACAATTGTCGAAATCGTGCGGATGTCGTGCAGCAACGTGGACAATTGGCCTTAGTTTAATTTTGGAATGTTTTTCTAGAATTAGTTTATTTATACATATGTAAATATTCAAATGACGATGCGAATAAAACATTAGCTCCAGCTGTCCCCAATACTATACTACTGTTATAATAGACGGGTACACTCAGCTACGAAATCGTATTATTGTCATGAGGCCGATTTAAATTTTAAATTTAATTTAGAGTTTGTATAATTCATGTGAAGTTTTAAGTTACGGCTGGTCTAGTCGGGAGAACGGCGCCTGCCGATCCGGAGACCCCGGGTTCAAACCCCACACGCACCACTTTTCGAAGTCATGTGCGTAATGCCGCTAACTTAAAACGGTGAAGGAAAACATCGTGAGGAAACCGACATGTACCTTGAATCTTTCGAAGTCATGTGTCATCCACCAAACCGCACTGGGCCAGCGTGGTGGATTATGGCCTTAACTCTCTCCTTGCGAGAGGAGGCCCCGAAGTGGGCTGTTGATGATGATGATGATGTGAAGTTATACTTCAAATACAACTAATTGACAATCTTTAAAATATCATTATCAATTTGTCCATCAATTTTCCCTTTAAAAACGAATCCCCGAAGAACCCACCCCACAGAAATATTTTTTCCATATATTATTATTTAATTTTGTTACACAAATATCCTACTAATATTATAAACGAGAAAGTTTGTTATGGATTATTCTTTCACGTAAAAACTACTGAAGAAATTTTTTGAAATAATGCACACAGATAGACAATATTCTGGATATATATATAAGCTATTTTTATCCCGGTAAGAGATCGAGAACTACGCGGGTGAAACCGCGGGGTGATGCTAGTTACAGATAAAAATAAATTCGGTCTTTAAACCTGGACAAGCTTTGTTTAAACCCTTGATAAATTTAAAAATATAATTAATCACATAATCGATCAATTGAATTGGTAATTTTGTATTACGTAATAAACGGATTCACGTTTAAAAAAGAATAGCCCAATTAAAATTTCAGGTCAAAATAGGTCACCTATTCAAATATACTGCTACGCATGTCGGTGAAAATAGAAATTCACTTCAAAATTGAATTTGACCATTTATTTCTACACCTCACCTGGTATTTAAAAAGACGTATCGCACATTAGTAAAAACCTGATCAAAATGAGTTTTATAGAATGAAACGGACTTAGTGGCGTTTCGTCGTTTAATTCATGTAATAAAACGATGAAACGCCACCAAGTTTGTGCTCATTTCATTCGTCTTGACATCTGTTTCATTCTTTAAAACATTTTATTAGTAGTTTTTGAATATTTGGCCGCCATCATACAAGCTTTGCTTAGTTTGGGGTCAGATGGTGTTGTGTGTGAATTGTCCACCAATATTTATTTATTTATTGTCAAATCAAATCATGCTTTATTTAAACACACAAAGATTAAAACAATATTCACAGTGCAAATACCATTTCATATAAAACAGAGTAGGTGTTATTGTCGCATATGAATTTCTGTCAGCGGCCCCAAACTAGGCTAAGCTTGTGTATCTTGAGAATCCAGAGACCTGAGTTAAATAAATAATAATAATAAATGTTGTTGGACAATTCACACACAACACCATCTGACCGCAAACTAAGCAAAGCTTGTACTGCGGCGGCCTGATAGCTGATATAATACTTATTTAGTTGTAAATAAAAACTTATTATACATGGAAACACCCAGATACAGTACCAATAATTGAATTCATCACATAAACATTCGCGCTGGGTGGGAATCGAACCCACGACCCTCGTCTTCGCAGGTAGAGCTACTACCAACTAAGCCACGAGGCCAGCCATAGAATAATAATTAGAGTAGGCTTATTATATTTAAACGGAAGAAACGACGGATTGAAATAGAACCGGAGTACGAAAGTCACGAGTTAATTTCGAAATTACGTTTTTCGTAGAAAGAGAGTAGACGTCCAGACGTCTACTCTATTTATACGAAAACGTAATTTCGAAAAAAAAACTCGCGACTTTCTCTCGTTCTACTTCGTTTCGTCCGATACAACATTGTTTGTCGTTTAAAATAATGTTCTAAGCATACTTTAATAAGAGTAGGCTTATTACATTTAAACGGAAGAAACGACGGATTGAAATAGAACCGGAGTACGAAAGTCACGAGTAAATTTCGAAATTACGATTTTCGTAGAAAGAGAGTAGACGTCCAGGAGTGCTTAGAATCATATATTTCTGCAGTCGAGTGTACGATCTATCACAACGGCAGCGTCATGGCTGACTACGTGCATTGAATAGATATAGTTTTGATTGTACCACCCTGTGGTATGTGGTAATGGGACTTGTATGTGTTGTGATGTGTGTACTATCATATAGTTACGTAAATCACACGTAGCATAAACGGCCCACAAAACGTTCCCACTGCTGGGACTCGGGGCCTTCTCTAAGAGAGAAGGCCTACCTTGAGGAAAGAGTCAAAGCCATAATCCACCATGCAGGACTAGTACGGCATGTCTAGTGTAGTTGATGTGTGAAGGCACCCCGCGACTTTGACACCTGGTCATGCCGGAGAAACCTGTGGGGGTTTTGGTCGGTAGGGGCACCACGTCCATCCATAGAGTCGAGCCTGATATACCTCGGCATGTCCCTGTATGGCGGTAATGCGTAAATACATTTCTGCTGAGTATAAAGAAGGTAACAATAGCTTCGAGCTTTGACACTTTTTTATACTTATCCTAATGTTTCATCAACATCATCAACAGCCCACTAAACACACGAAAGATTCTAGGTACATGTTAGTTTCCTGTGTTTTCCTTCACCGTTTTAAGTTAGCGGCATTACGCACATAAAACACAGTGGTGCGTAATGCCAACTTATAAACGGCAAAGAACTGATTTACATGATCTAATACCACCTTGCCCTTTTTTCTATCGGAATGCTCGTAGCTCGAGAAAGCGACATCGTTTCATGGTTGATGTTCCAAAGACGAACGAAGAGATTTGACTCTACTTTTGTGATAAGAACGTCTAGGCTGTGGAATGCGTTGCCTGAGTGGGTTTTCCCTGTTGATTACAATCTTTGTGTCTTCAAGTCGAGAGTGAATCGGTTTCTTCTAGGTAAACACGCTCCATCGTAGACCGCATCGTCGCTTAACATCAGGCGAGATGGCGGTCAATTGTAAGCCTATAAAAGTTTAAAAAAAAAAAAACTTCGCATGGAAATCGGCATGTACCTAGAATCTTTCAAGGTCATGTGTCATCCATCAAAACTCTTTCCTTCGCCGTTTCACGTGTAGGTAATTTTGCAGCATTCACGCACATGACTTCGAAAAGACAGTGGTGCGCTTGGAATTCGAACCAGGGGCTCTGGATTGGCAGTTTCCGTTCTCCCGACTAGACCAGCCGTAACTTATGATATCAAAGTGTTTAAAAATATTTTGCATTGTTTCAGAACTTGTCCAGATCTGAAGAAATTATACCTCCTCGCGAGACCAAAGAAGAACAAGGATATCGCCAAAAGACTGCAGGAACAATTTGACGATGTGGTAAGTTCATGAACAAAATTAGTGTCAATTTTATGATAGTTTGTATTATATCGAAAATTACATTTTTATATTTTAATATTGCCCATTAAATTTAGTGTAAATGATTTTAAATGCCTTACATTTATAATCTGATGTTACGTGATTGTAAACATCGATATGAGCTTATTACGTCACTAACCTTCCCATCGTCTCCGTTATTTTGCCGGGATAAAAAGTAGCCGATTTATTCATCCAGACTATAATCTAAGTATGTTCCAAATTTCAGCCCAATTCCTTCATTCATGAAGACGTGATTGAACAAACAACAATCATCCAAACTTTCTAATGTATGATATTAGTAAGATTATAAATTATTATTATAAGTAATGCTGGCGTATATTTAGCCCAACGCATTAGCATTGCCATTCATCGTATGAATGCCGCCAGCATTGTGGGCACGCGTCCGACTGGTAGTGGGCTTGAACGTCTTAATCATCTGTAGACCTTCATTGGTCTATGGATAATTCAGGTGTGTTTAGTGTAAGTAATTAGGTATGTAGCGTAGTGTAGTTCTCTTTGTATATTTTAGCTTTGTTAATAAAGGCTCTGTCCGTTAAAAAAAAGTAAATAAAACATTATGTCTTTTGTTACAGCTGTACGAAAAACTCCGGAAGGTGAACCCTGACTTCCTGGAGAAGATCAGCATCATAGAAGGGGATGTGGGACAGCTCGAGCTTGGAATGAGCAATGTGGACAGGACCAAGGTCATCAATGAGGTATGTTCTTTAAATTTGAGTGAAAACTGCTGTCTTGGCCAATTTTCGTTGGAAGAAAATGTTAGGTTTCATGGGTAAACATGGCTTTTTTTAACATAACACATTATTTTAAAACTCAGTATCTTATATATAAAATTCTCGTGTCACAGTGTTTGTTTCCTTACTCCTCCGAAACGGCTTTACTGATTTTAACCAAAATTTATATGCATATTCAGGAGGTCTGAGAATCGGCTACTAGCTATTTTTCATACCTTTATTTATATGGCAAAACAACGTTTGCGGGGTCAGCTAGTATTATTATAAAGAAAAAAGGTCCTCGTCTTCTTAAAGAGTAAGCAAGCTGAAGTGCACATCGCTCGGAGAACCGATAACCGATGGGGAAGAAATGTTCTCGACTGGCGACCATGAACCGGAAGACGCAGTGTTGGACGGCCTCCCACTAGATGGACAGATGACCTCACAAAGGTCGCTGCAAACCGCTGGTTGCAGGACGTCTACTCTGTTTCTACGAAAACGAAATTTTGAAAAAAAACTCGCGACTTTCCTGCTCTCGTTCTACTTCGTTTCGTCCGATACAACATTGTTTGACGTTTTCATGTTCTAAGCATACTCTAATAAATAATTAGAGTATACTAAGACAGTGATTGTCAAAATCCGCTACATCCAATTAGCTGAGTAACAAAATCCGTCAGATCCATAATTAAATATCAATATCCGCTACATCCATTTTATTACCTCTATTTTAGTTGTATAATTTAAAAGCTGAAAATAATTTAACTTAGACTAATCCTAAATTTTACTAAAGTAATTTAACCTAAAATTAATAAAACGGTATGTCATTTGTAACTGTAATACAGAAAAAAAGTCGTTTATTTTAAAATTTACCTTTTTGGATCTGACGGGTTTTGATACTAGACGACACAATTAGAGTAGGCTTAGAACATTTAAACGGACAAAACGACGGATCGAAGTAGAATCGGACTTGGAAAATCGCGAGTTTATTTCGAAATTACGTTTTCGTTGAATTAGTGTAGACGTCCTGGTTGCACAGGAGCGTTCGTTGTGGAAATCTAGGGGGGAGGTCTATATTCAGCAATGGACGTCTTGCGGCTGAAAATGATGACGATATTATTATGTTCGAATTTGTGTATAAGTTTACATTATAACGCTGTCAACCATCTTAGGCAAGATCATTCATTGGATTCTTCCTTGTCCCCATGGGGGAAGGTAGGGAGCCGGCTCCGAGGCGAACCTCTCTGCCGGGGTAGGGCTCCCAAGTTCAAGGACTTGGGGGGGTGTTGAGGTCCATAATTTGGGCCCGGTTCAGCCCAGACACGGTGGCCGCATCTTGGCTTGGTGGTACTTTATTCATCGTCGTTGATGTATGGCCTCATCTTCGTCTTCGTCGCTTGCCGGTCCGGCTTGCAGAAGATCTCTCGGGAGGGCACGCCAGTTACGTACGTCGGGGGGACGCGTGTGGAGTGGTGCGATGTTGTTCAGGTGGGGGTGTGGTCCGTTGTCCGCGCGGTCGAACATAGTTCGCGCTAAACGAGCCACGAACTCCCCCACCGTTTCGATTCTCACGTCCCTGGCGATAACGTCATTCCGTACGTACCGGCCGGCTCCCGTGAGGATTCTCATGGTGGTATTCTGCACCACCTGGAGGCGTTTCTTCTGCGTAGCCGAACAAAGTGCGTACCACGCTGGTGCTCCATAGGTCAATCTTGTTCTAATATACATCTTGTATATGTTGACCTTTGTTCTTATAGGCAACCCAGATTGAAAGACCGGCCTTAACAGTGCTCTCGCGGCCTTCGCCTGGTTGACGGCATATGAGACCTGCGGGCACATGCGTAGGCCGCTGTCGATATGGACGCCGAGGTACTTAACGGTCTTTTCCCATCTGACGTCCTGTCCTCTGAGCTGCAATGGCTGTGGTCTTCTCCTTTGGCTTCCGGTCAGCAGTGCCGTTGTCTTGCCCACGTTGACGGCTGACCTCCATTTGTCGAGCCAAAGTGGAAGAATATCCAGGACCCTCTGGGCTCTTCTGGTTGCCAACTCTTTGGAGCGCGACGAAGCGATGTATGCGCTATCATCTGCGAATAGTGCTAGGACTACTCCCCTTTCCCCTGGCAGGAGGTCGCCCTCCTCCAGGCACGGGATGTCGTCCGTGAACAGCGCGTAAAGTGGTGGAGAGATGCAACTCCCTTGCGGAACACCCGCCGTGATGCGCCTGGGCCCGGAGCTGGCGTTCTCGACGGACACGTAGAACTGGCGCTCGGCGAGGAAGGACGTAATGACCTTGATCAACGCTGCAGGAGTTGCGGTCTTCACCAACTTGTAGATGAGGCCTTCATGCCACACCCTATCGAAGGCCTTCTCAATATCCAGGAATACGGCGACGACCCGTCTACCCCTGTTGACTTCTTCAGAAAGATGGTGGATCACCCGCGTTAGTTGAAGCGTGGT
This sequence comes from Ectropis crepuscularia, assembly GCA_963693475.1. Taxonomy (NCBI): domain Eukaryota; kingdom Metazoa; phylum Arthropoda; class Insecta; order Lepidoptera; family Geometridae; genus Ectropis; species Ectropis crepuscularia. The sequence continues at coordinate 10,216,298 of OY856367.1, forward strand.
GGAGTGGTGCATGCGGAACCCGTACTGCTCGTCCCTGGGTGTGAGGTGGGGACGCAGTCTCCGCAGTAGCAGACGCTCAAACAACTTCGCGAGGTGTGATAGCAGCGTTATGGGGCGGTAGCTGGACGGTAGTCGCCTATCCTTACCGGACTTCGGGATGACGATGACCTTTCCAGTTTTCCAGGTCGAGGGGAAGTGTCCCGTTCTCAGGATGCCGTTGAAGAGCCGGGTCAGACACACTAGGCCTTTCTTCGGCATCCACTTCAGTGCGTCATTCGGGATTCCGTCTGGACCCGGCGCTTTCCTGAGCTTCAGACTCCTCACGGCTCTGACGACTTCCGTGGGGGCGATGAAATCCTCTCCTCCCAACGGAGTAGCCGGGGTCTGGAGAAACTCGGCGACGACCCTCTCGACTTCGGCGTGGTGGTCATGCACCTCGTCAGAGGCCTCTTCTGGAATCGGGTGTGGCATGAACTGATCTTCCAAGTGATCAGCAAGGAGCTCTGCCCTCTCTAAGGCTGAGTAACGCCGTCGCCCCGCGCCATCTAGAAGGGGGCAAACGGACGCTTTAGCCTGGGTCAGGTGGCGGTTGAGACTATACAAATTTGTCTTGTTCTCTTCGCACTGGGTAATGTGGTCGTCCCAGGCGGCTCCTCTCCAGGCCTTGACCTCATTTGCAAGTCTCTCTGTAATGGCATTCAACTTCGTCTTAACCCTTGGGCAGCGGGTGCGGGTCCACAGCTGCCTGAGCTCTCGCTTCTCGTCGCGTAATGCTCTTAGGGCCCTCGGAAGTTCGGCGCGCCATCTAGTACGTGGGCTGGTGGTGGTTGCGGCTTCTTTGGCAGCCACTATCGCCTCGGTCAGCTCTCTCGCGCAGGTCTCCACCTCGTCTGGTGTGGAGAGACCGCCGACCGTCAGCGACTGTAGCTGCTGCTGATATGTGGCCCAGTCCGTCGTCTTCACTTCTGATCGAGGTGACGTGCAGGCCAGTGATCCGCCTACAGTGATGAGCAAGGGGAGGTGCGTGCCATCGAGGTCGTACAGGACCTCGAGGGAGACCGGCGTCGCAATCCCCTTGTGTAGGACGATGTCCAGCACGTCGGCTCGATGAAGTGGGTTGGTGGGGACGTGTGTAGGTGAGTCGGGACCGACCACAGTAATCCCTCTCCTCTCTGCTTCGGCGTGGAGTCTTCTTCCGCTCGTCGTGGACAGGTGCGACCCCCACTCGACGTGCTTCGCGTTTAGGTCTGCAGCGAGCACCGTCGGGGAGTCGTTGTCGAAAATGCGGTTGAAGTCAGTGGTGTTGAGGGCGGCGGATAGTGGGGGGCGGTAGCCGGCATAGATTTTGGTTTCCTTGCCGGCTACGTTGGTTCTGATGCCCACCGTCCGCGTCTGCACGAACTCCAGGTGGTCCAACTCGTCGTGTACAATGTCCCTCCTCACCAGGGCGGCCGTGCCTCTGAAGGCCACGCCCCGGGGAGAGACCTCGTCGCGGCGGTACACGACGTAGTTGGACAGTTTCAGTTGTTGTTGCGGGGTCAGTTTGGTCTCGCCCAGCAACAGAATATGAATATTCTGCGCTTGGACGAGCTGCCGGAGTGTGGCCATCTTGTCTCTCACCCCTCCGGCGTTCCAGTAGAGAATACGCAGGCCCCTACAGTCCATAAAGATGTTGGAGAAGTAGGGACATTGCCTTGGCCGCCGTCAGCTCGGGGTGTTCCCCCGCCGCGGCAGCGGCGCACGCTCCCCTCAAGACCTCCCATATGGTGAAGATGGGTGTCCCGAATGGGCTCGCCGCCTGAGGTCCCGCCGCCGCTGGGCAGGGGAAGGCTGGTATGAAGTGTGATGGGGGCCCCTTCTGGGGTCCGAAGCCTGATGGCGGTGGGGGTGGCGGGTAGCCCGGCCGCGGTCCAGAGAAAAGAGGAAGTCCTCCAGACCGCAACTCGGGGGCTTTGTGATTACGTCGCCTCATGGCCGCGCGTGACAGACGTGGGCCAGTGTCTGTCAGCACCGGCCCGGTGCTGGGTGTTGGGAGGGACCCCGCCGCTGCCTTGGTCCCTTGGGTGAAGGTTACCCTGGGTGCTAGGCGCGGCTGGGGTGCCTTTGGTTGTAGTGTTGGCGGCGGTGCCGGTGCAGGGAGGTTGGGGGCGGATGAGGGCCCCGGCTGTGGCTGGGCCTGTGGGGCCACAGTTTCCTCCACCTGCACCGACGGCTTCGTCTTCTTTCCGACCCCCTTGCCCTTGGCCGAGGGGGCCACAGGCTGGGGGGCGGCTGCGCTGGGTGCGGGGGCGGGGGGATGGGGGTCAGCTGGGGCAGCCCTGGCCGCGCCCTGCTGTCCCTCCGTTGGAGACTTCGTCTGGAGCTGTGGGAGCCCCGTTGCGAATGGTTCGAATGGAGGGGCCCTCTGATGCTGTGGCAGTAAAGTGGACACTGCCATAGGAGTGGACCTCTGTCTCTTTCTTCTTCCTCGCCTCCTCTTCTTCAGCCCCCCTTGGCCAGGAAAGTTGGCCTGGGGCGCAAGCGTTGTTGGGGCCCGATGTGTGGGTGGCCCCACCACGTGCCAATCCCAGTCAAAGGGTGGCACGGTAATGGGCCATGTGCGTGGGGGTTCTGGGCCCCGCCTCGGAGTGGGGCCTCGGTGTGGTCTGGCAGACAGAGGTTCTGGGGCCACCCGGAACCCCTGGTTGAGTGGCGCCTGGGTCTTCGCAGGGGTTGAGGCTGACGGTGCTGGGGTCCCGCGTGGTGGGGGAGGGGGCCGCTCGCCAGGGAGGGAGATCTTCCTCTTCCTTGCCTCCTCCCGGAACACCGCGCACTGCCTGCTGTTGGCCGCGTGGCGGCCCTTGCAGTTGGCGCAGCTGAGAGGGTCATCTTCGGTGCGTAGGCAGTCAGCTCCAGCGTGGGGGCCACCGCACTTCACGCATCGGACGGCGCGGTGACAGTTCACCGATGCGTGGCCAAACTGTTGACAGCGGTGGCATTGGGGCACCGTCGTTTTCCCCCTCCAGGCTTCAACGGTGACCCGCGGCATGTTCAGGAGCTCTGTTATGGCGTACAGTTGGGCGAGCTCCTCCTTCGTCATTGGTCCCAGCTGCACGTGCACCACTGTCTTGGATGCTCTCGGTCTTCTCGGGAGGGGGCGCGCGTAGTTCGCTGGAAAGCCCAGCTCGCGCAGCGCCTCCACGATCATCTCCGGCTCGGTGCCCTCCGGCAAGCCCCGGAGGGCCACTTTCTGGGGTCTCTCTCGTTCGAGCGAGTAGCAGTAAAACTGCACCTGTGGGCATCGCTCCTTTTGTTCCACCAGGTACTTCTGCACCGCCCGGAACTCCACCTCGGACTTTGGCCGGAACCTGAGGCCTTTCAGATACGGCGCCACATTCGGGGTGAACCCTAAGAGCTTTTTTAGTTCACCAAGGTGGGTGGACCAGTTTTCCAGTTGGTCCACCACTATGGGAGGGTACCTAGTGCTCAGGGGCTTGGTTCCGGCAATCTGAGCCGGGGGCTGGGGGGGTGACTTGCTCCCCGCTGCAGGCGGCGGCGATGGTGTCGGCCTGCCGGGCGGCGGCGGCGACGCCAGCATCGCGGCGAACGATGCTGCGGCCTCCTGCGGGGGGGACGGGGGAGACGGCAGGGGAGCGGCGTCGATGGGCACCGACTCGATCTCTTCCAGCGCCGCGTATGATGTCGAGTCATACTGTGGCGCGTCTGGTCTCGCCACCGTTGGTGTCGTCAGCTCTTCTTGTTCGGGTGACTTTGGTGCTTGATTTTGGACAGATAGTAGTAGTGGCGGAGGCGTCACCGTCGCTAACCCTTCCTCCTCGGTTGATCGGGGGCGGGGGCGGGTCTCGGCCGAGGTCTTCTTGGTCGCTTTCTCCTTCGCGACCCCGGTGATCACCGTGAATTTAGGCACGGGGACGGGCTCATTTTTCGCTGCTGCGGTTGCAGGAGGTGGGGAGGGAGATGCTGAGCGGTAATATCTCCTCCTTTTATCTTCGCTGATAGGCTTCGCCCAGCTTACCTCCAGTCTCTTCTGGGGTGCGGTGGTGGTGTCCCGAGACTGAGATGCCCGGCTCACCACGGGGTTGGTGAGCTTCCTCCCGGCGTGGTGTCCCGCGCGCCCTGTTCTCTTTGTGGACTGAGGCACGCGAGTGAGGAACTCTTCGTTCCTATCGATGACCACTCTCTCACGTGCGGAAGTCTCGGTCATCAGGACCGGTTCGCCGTAGGGGCCAATTGCCACCACGACATTATCTAATTTTGTAATCCGGCCCGTGGGTGTTTTGCCGGATTCCGTTCTAACTCCCTCCGCGGCAGGTGCGGGGCTGAGGAGTGGTGGATGGTCTTGAGGGTCTTCGTCACCCTCCTCGGTCTCTGCGGACCGGGCTGATGGTGATGGTGACGCTGTTGTGCGTCTCCTCATCGTGGCTTATTTTAAATATCACCGATATGTCAAAATAGTGCATAATTCCGACGCCCTCATTAAAATCAACGAGGGCGCCACACAAGTTTTTAAGTTGGATGCGATGCACTATTTTAAAATGTCTTATAACGTGCACATAGGCACAGGTCGCAGGTAGAAGGCGACCGCTGTGACGTCACACGGTCGAGGCGGTGCTCGGGTAATCGCGAGACTGTTTTGATAGTATTACACTAATACACTTGTATAACGTTTGTAGAAATAGTCACTGTCTATACTTGATCACAACACAAACATAACACACACACTTATATCCGTGATGCGGTTGTATTGTATTACGCCCGAGGTGACCACCCGGGCGAGTCGAGAACCAAGCCGGGGGAGACTACCGGCTGAACCGGTAGAGGCCCAGCTAGTCCGATCAGCTCACGGGCACCACTCTCGGGCGTATTGGCGTAGGCTTGCGGACCGGTGTGAGAGGTTGGTGCGGGGTGTTGCGGGGTGCGGCCGACGGGCCGGGAGCTTCCTCCGCTTCAAGCCAAGAAGCGGGCTGAGCTGCCGGAGGCGTCGGGCGCGTGTGAATACACGCGTTGCGTAGTGGGGGTCGGAACGCGGGCTCGACGCCGGCGTGGCGGAACTCCAGGCGTTCAGACCACTGCGGTGATGTGGCGTAGCGAGATGCGCCGTCGCTCTGCCGCGGGAGTCTACACTACGAGAGTCGTAGTGGACTTCTTCCGCCGGACAGTGGAACAGCGGGGCTCGCTACTGATTATTGTATACGGGCGGCGACCGACACGTCTGTACGGGTCGGACTGTCGCACGCGAGTGGGGCAAGATCACAGAACAGATATCTGTTCTGTGGGCAAGATGGTCGACAGTGAGAGGTCGTGAGAAGCGAGAGGGGGCAATGACCTTTGTTTTGTTTATGTCTATGTCTCTGGGAACATTGTTCTCTAAATCGGAACATAGTAATGTGCAAACATTACAAAAAAATTGTCTCAACATAAAAAAATATATTTGTGTGAATCCCTTGTCATTCATTAGTTTTGGTACTTACCAATGGAACATAAGATTTTCTCTAAACATTAAAATAAATTTATTTCAATCTAAAACAAGCGTGTTAATTAAAATGTCTGGGTTTGATAAACTCCACGAAATTTTATAGTTTTTATGAAATCAACTAAATTTAACCACACGATAGCGAAGTACCTACTTAATAACACAGACGAGAAAATAGTTACTACGTGTAATGGTCTGTTTTCATTTTGATTAATGCGAGTGCGAGTGAGTAGTGCAGGTGTCGAGTGAAGAGTGATTAGTAGCAAACACGTGTGGACACCGATTGATTATTGCGAGTGCATAGTAATCAGTCGCGATTACTCACTCGCACTCGCAATCGCACTCGCATTATTCAAAATGCAAACCGGCCTTGTAAACCATCAACGTGAGCAAATTATAAATTTTTGATAATAAAATTTGTCAATTAAATTTAATAAAAAAAAATCTCTTACCATAAGATACGAAACATACCAACCAAAAGAAAACGACACATGAAATTTTTTTCTCTCGGTGACGAGCGCAGTGCAGTGCTAGGTAATGATTTGGACTCTTCGTGTTCCAATAGCTGCGTGTCACTGTGCTGTTATGTGGTAGGCATGTTGCTTACCATCAGGCACATGTCCTGTTCGTCTAGTATATAAAAAAAAATAGGCGGAACCGCGAAACACAGCCTAAGTAATTACTAAAATTAATATTAACATTGAACGATCAAAACAAAAAATTCCATTAAACTAGCCCTTGTCTCTAATCAAGGCTATGAACAAAAATATCATTTATTATGTGTCTGAGTAGTTTTTTACTGGTCTGGCTTCTATTTTTAACAATTCCTTACCTATATATTATAAGGTTATGAGAGCATAATAAGCTTAAAACCAGGAAGCGTTGTACTTACCTACTAATTAAGAATTTTGTTACAGCAAATAAGAACAAACTTATAACATCTATGGAAAATTTAAACAAGCGTGTTTTAACTTACGTACATACGCAAGGAGTATTTATCCCTCGTGCTAAGAAGTTCAACCATAGATAATATATTGAATGTAAGAAATATTAAGGGCGTACCCCGAGCAAATGACCTTGAGTATTTCTTACCTTATCGCACACCGCAAGAAAGAGCAAGAGAGAAACAGTAGGATTTGTCGCTGTTTTACGCTCAAATTTTAGAGTAAACCCTTTATAAAATCAGATTTTGGTCTTTTGAATAAAATAAAACTACCAAAATGTTCGTAATGGAATTGTCTATCCGTTAGTGTAAGTACAAAATCAAAATAATGGACGATTTTCGAGGAGATGCATGATAACTACAATTATTTACTTTTTTCATGGTTTCGTTGTGAGGCGATTATTTAAACAATAAGTTCATTAACAAAAAAATAAAACTACCATTTTGAAGCCAAGAAGTTGTAGAAATTTAATGTATTTTTTACCAGTTGATATTTGTTTTGGCTAATGAGTAGACAGCTCTTAAAACTGGACAAAAAACTCGTTTTGCTGGGGGACGCACCTTAACCTGAAGTTCTTTACAATGTTTTTTTACTTATATGTATATGTATAGGGTTACACTTGACCGCCATCTCGCCTGATCGACAGTGCGGTCTACGATGGAGAGTGTAAGACCGTGGGACCTAGAAAAAATCGATTCTATCTAGATTTGAAAACTCAAAGACAATGTTTTTTCGGAATGTTTACTAAAGTATTGAAGGTGAGTGTTGACGTACGTCAATGTAAGGGGCCCCTTTTAAACCTACTACCCGAGTCACAAGTCTTGGGGTCTATTCGATATTTCTCTCTCTGCCACACGATGGACCCGGCACCCGCACGGTGAATCCATGGAATGCTAAGAAGTACGTCTCTCTTAACTTCAGTGAGTTGCTTTTTTCACGACGGTGTGCGCGCGCGTCGTATAAATTACTCTTATGTCATGTATTTTCACTAAAGGTGCAAATTAGCAATTTAAATCCGCACGAAACGAATTATATTGCCACACCCAATCAGGGCCATTAGGGTAACTTTAACATGTACTTATAAAAAATAAGACCAACTATAATTGTACCATAACATTAGCTATAAATGATTGAGTATTGAGTATAGCTCTGAGACGGTGACAGGAGACCGCGACCTCGACGTCTACTCTGTTTCTACGAAAACGAAATTTCGAAAAAACACTCGTGACTTTCCTGCTCTCGTTCTACTTCGTTTCGTCCGATACAACATTGTTTGACGTTTAAATGTTCTAACCATACTCTAATTAGAGTAGGCTTAGAAGATTTAAACGGACAAAACGACGCATCGAAGCAGAATCGGAGTTTGAAAATCGCGAGTTTATTTCGAAATTACGTTTTCGTTGAATTAGAGTAGACGTTCTGTTGCGGTCTCAGCGCGAACTTGTGTCTTTACGCGCCAAAATACATCCGTTCCATTATTATTTATCTATGGATCATTCAAACAAATAAAGAATCATCACAATCAATTCCCTATTGGCGGAGCTATTTTGTAAGACATAATATGTACAAAAAAAAAACACTCAGCCGAATTGAGAATCGAAACTTCGAAAAGTCGGTGGTGTAGACAGGATTTGAACCTACGATCTTATGACTGTGAATCGCCAGTTCTAGACACTAAGCCTCCATGGCTCGACAGTTATTGATAATCCATAATAATTATTCCGTAAGTAATTTAAAACTTAAGGTCGCGTTAAAATAGTCAACAAAAAATTGTTATTCTCACCATGATAGGGCAAAAGCTAACATGTAAAAGCGCTTTTATATCTGGATTTTATAGTGTTCCGTACATAAATTGGTCCGGTTTAAGTACTTTTGTATTGAGTAGAAGCGTCAAGTTTTTTTAGCGGCCAGAGGTGTTTTAGATAGATAGATAGATAACTCTTTATTGTAACACAAAAACAGAATAGTTATTTGTTATACAAGAGTGCAAAGTGGCTTTTTAACCGCGTGCTCAATTTTGATGACCGAGCAAGCGAAGGATTCTAAAGTTGAATCACGAGCGTAGCGAGGGATTCAAAAATTAGAATCCTGAGCGTAGCAAGGGAATCAAAAGGGCACAAGGTGAAAAATTTTTGCACTCGAGTGTAACACGTAATTTTTCATCCCCCCCCCAAGCGAGGAAATTACTAAACGCTTTGCGCATTTTCAGTTTCAGTCGATTCTGTTGGCGTTAAATAAACTTCTTGGTCGCTAGAATCACTTATTATTATGGTATCTCGGTTTTTCACTTGTATTCAATTTTATAAGTTTTAAACTTAAGTTTATTTAGCCATGGTTTTAACAATAACAATATGACGTGAAAATATGGAGAGTTGACCGATTGAGGTAAGGAGTTTCATGTGTACACAAAAAAAAAGTGTCCGCCCAAATGCATTAAATTATAGTAGTGCTAAATTTGCATCAGGGTACATTTTAAAGGAAATGAATAAACGTACTATTCAGAATTCATGAAAGAAAAATATTGGCAGTCATAGGCACTGCCGATAGAAGTGGTAACTTATAACTCGGAATTTGATTTTTACTTTGGAAACTACGCGTCTGAAACCGGAGGGCGTGGCTATGAGCATGGCCATCTAGAAATGCTGACACATTTTTAAATGGCCAATGGGAAAGGCTGAGGCATTTCTAGATGGCCATTGGCTATGGTCCCGAGTTTACCCGAAGATTTCTTATCATTCCCGAGCGTGACGCTAGAATTAAATTGACAGCCCACGAAAAATCTGTCTTTGGCGCGCCAAAAGAAGTTTTGACTTCAAAATATATTGTACCTACATGTTTTATCAAAATAGTAATTATTTATTTGATGTTATATTTACTACATTATTTTGTACTTCAATTCGATTACAATTGATTCATTCATAGCATTTCAAAATGTTTTGCCATTGGAAATAACATTCTTTACCTCTATCCTCCATACGTGAAAAGAAAATTGCGCGCAAAGCAAAAAAAAAAGTACACCAAAGAGGTTCCGAGTATGAGTTTTTAACAAATTAAAAATAAATGTATGATGAATTCGGCACCAAGGAGGTAGAAATAAATAGGTTAAATTATGTTTTGAATTCAAAACCTCAGTACACACGATGTTCTAAATTCAAATTTACTTTAACCTCTAGAGGGTAAAAACGACTTTTGCGCCCTGATATCGAGGAGCAAAAGTACTCTTTCCGAGCTGGTGGGATGAAAATATTATTTGCTGTTGTTGTTTTGTCACTTGTGTAAGCCAACAACTCAAGAACTGAATCAACCACAGGTTCATCGTTCCACAGCTCTTAATGTAATCATCATCATTAATGGAAACTTCATAAAACAACATCTAATAATCTTAAATTTATCTGAATACGTATCTTTTTTTAAATCTCTTTGTAACCTGCTGAAAGACCTTGGCTTGTCCAGAAGTGCAGTAAGTTCTATACTAGACCGATTATCTAAAGCTGCAATAGTAGGTTCATATCAGATTTGGCTGGGCAGGGAGAGAAACGCGAATAGTGAAGGTGAGTGTTGATGTAAGTCAGAAAGGGTACAACTACACCTGTGTCACAAGTCTTGGGATCTACTCGAGATTTCTCTCTCTCTGCCACACGACGGACCCGGCACCCGCATTCATGTAATGCTAAGAAGTTCGTCTCTCGTCTCATTACCTTAAGGGCGTTTATAATATACATCCCACTCGCACCACTGTCTTTTCGAAGTCACGTGCGTAATGCCTTTGACTTGAAACGCCCAACGAAAACATAGTGAGGAAACCGACCTAGAATCTTTCGAGGTCATGTGTCATCCACCAACTAGAACTGGGTCAGCGTGGTGGGTTACAGCCTTGACTCTGTGTTTGCGAGAGACGGCTTCGAGTCACAACAGTGGAGAGTATTTTGTAGGCTATTTATGCTAAAGTGTTTATGTTTTAGTAGTTGTAGGACTCTCTGTAGAGTCCGTCTGGATAAGTACTACACCTTTGCCAGTTATTCTATCGCCAAGCAGTAATGTGCAAACATTACTGTGTTCCGGTTTGAAGGGCAATGTTTCCAGAGAAATTACAGGGCTTAGAGATATAACAACTTAGATCTCTGGGTGACGAGCGCAGTGCAGTGCTAGGTAATGATTTGGACTCTTCGTGTTCGAATAGCTGCGTTTCACTGTGCTGTTATGTGGCAGGCATGTTGCTTACCATCAGGCGCATGTCCTGCTCGTCTCATCACTCTTTATTAAAAAAAAAAAAAAAACAAAAAAAATAAAAAAAAATCTGAAAACTTAGTCGGTAAAACAGCGGAACTGACCAATCTACGTTCATGGAAATCCCTCGCGTTTTTTTGTCATTGATAGATCTCTAATTCGGAACACGTGAGGTTGTATAATGATGTGATGTTTTTTCTGTGCTAAAAGGCGTTCGTCTCGTGGTAATTGGCTGGATTGACGTCATCAGTAGCTGTGGTTGATCTGATGTGGTTATTGACTTACCGTTAACTTTGGCCGGATTTGGTATTAGTTTATACTCGATTCTAAATTTTTTCTTAGATTTTATTGCTCTCCTCCGGTCTCCTCCGCGGTCGCGGTCGCGGAAGTTCTCGCTTGAAATGAAAGAGACGGCAATGCCAAAGCATCAAAGCGTCAAAGCGTTTTTCGTTAGGCGGTAGAAGCGCCGGTCTGATCGCTCTCGTCTTGTCGCTCTTGTGGAAGTGTCATACTTTTGTCGCGGCACATCACTATGTCGCCATAGCTAACATACACCTCATCTGCTTACGATTGGTACCAAGGAACCGTACGGAAATACCTGATCTACTTACTTATTCTTTATCTAAGATGTCATCTGTAATGGTAGGTTAGACGGTAGACGGATGCTTTCGGTGTAAAGCGTTTGTTCTAACTTATGCAAAAGTATGCCATAACGAGTAACGTACTAGTGTTAAGACTTTGCGACTGTCTCACGCTATTTAACTAATTTAAGTTATCTATTTCTCCAGGTGGAGGTTATCTTCCACGGCGCAGCCACAGTGAGATTCGACGAGCCCCTGAAAACGGCGGTGGAAATCAACGTGAGGGGAACCAGGGAGATGTGCCACCTCGCTCGCGCTTGCACCAAACTCAAGGCGCTTGTACACATTTCGACAGCTTACAGGTAGACTTTCTCTTTCACATTTTTGAAGTGAAAACTTCTTTTGGCGCGTCTAGACAGATTTTTCGTGGGCTGTGAATTGAATTCTAGCGTCACGATCGGGTATGATAAGAAAGCTTCGGGTAAACTCGGGACCATAGCCATTGGCCATCCAGAAATGCGTCAGCCAATGGAAAATGCTGAACCATTTTCTAATGGTCATGCCATGATGACCAGGTCACGTCCTCCGGTTTCACCCGCGTAGTTTCCAAAGTAAGCTATCAAATTCTGAGTTACAAGTTTTCACTTCTATCGGCAGTTCCATGGCTGCCAATTTTTTTCGTGTTTGTGATTTTCTTGTCTGCGTTAAAAAATAAAGATAAATAAGAAATAAAAATGATACAACGCAGTAGGAGTTGCAAGCGTGCCTAGCTGATTTGTGGCATTGCTACGCGGATTGGCAATGCGTACGTACGTAGGTTCAACTAAATGCCAGCATTTTAGTCACGTGTCGGTAGAGTCAAATGAATGCCAGCATTTTGGTCACGTATCAATAGTCAAATAAATGCCAGCGTTTTGGTCAAGTAAATCAAACGAATGCTCGCATATTATGGCACGTGTCGCGTAGAGTCATTTGAATGCCGGCATTTTGGTCACTTGTCGCGTAAAATTAAGTGAATGCCAGCTTTGTGGTAACGTACCAGTAGAGCAAATACATTCCAGCATTTTTGTAGCGTATCGCGTGGAGTCAAATAAATACCACCATTTTGGTCACTAGTCGCGTAAAGTCAAGTGAATGCCAGCATTTTGGTATCAGTAGAGCCAAATAAATGCCAGAATTTTGGCCGCGCATCGGTAGATCGAAATAAAAGCCATTTTGGTCGCGTGTCCGTAGAGCCAAATAAATGCCAGCATTTTGGTTATCGCTACCAACGGTTGTAGGTAACTATATTATCATATTCTTACAACCAGCATTTATTTTAATATCGATGTTAAGTAAAAATACTCAATCATGTTAACAGATTTCTAATGACTTTAGCTTGTTTAGGCTAGGAACTCGCGGAGCGATTTTCACCCGTGGCCGCCGCGTTTGCGTGCCCCAGCTTTTGTAGAATGCAGATGTAGATATTTATGAAAAAATGCAAACTCACGACGCGTTTTACGTCCGCGACGCGCACGGTAGCTTGCGGCTCTTTTTAGCCTTAGAAGTAGGTATGTAGTAACGTGATTAAGGGTCAAACCAAAATCATTTTTTTCTTCTCTAAATGACCAAACAATCGACTCTTTTTTTTAAATTATTTATTTTAATTAATAGGATTTAGGTCTGCCTAGCTTAAATGGGAGTGAGCGGGTCATGTGACCAGAATGCACCCCGATCGCTGGGCCAGGGGTTTCTACAGAGTGGACACCATCGGCCAGTCGACCCCAGGGTCGTCCTCCAACGCAATAGAAAGACGAGCTCGGAGCGTTTAAAAATGATTGGACGATGGTAGCTCAGGACCGGATGAAGTGAAGGGAATTGGGGGAGACTTTTGCCCACCAGTGGGACAACTGAGGTTAAACTAAAAAAAAAACTACATATCGAGCCTAAAAACACTGAATCAACAAATTCCCATTTGAACTTGATTCGTATTTGTAAATCAAAGTTGTTTAGTTTCAATGTCAACTTCTTTGCAATATACATATTTGATTAGCAGACAGACATCCTGTTTGACAAGTGGAATCAATGCAATTACACACGGTCATTGTAATTTTGTGTACATATAAGGAAAAATATATTTCCGATTAACATCTTTTATTTTTATTTTAAACTAGCTGAACCGTTCGCGCGTTGCCGCGCCATCTATCGAAAATTGGTCGTACCAATTAAAATTTTGAACAAATTTGGTTACTTTAGGTTTTTTTTTAATTAAGAGTGACGAGACGAACAGGACATGTGCCTGATGGTAAGCAACATGCCTGCCACATAACAGCATAGTGACACGCAGCTATTGGAACATGAAGAGCGCAAATCATTACCTAGCACCGCACTGCTCTCGTCATCCAGAGATCTAAGTTGTTATATCTCTAAGCCCTGTAATTTCTCTGGAAACATTGCCCTTTCAACCGGAACACAGTACCTAATGTTTGCACATTACTGCTTGGCGGTAGAATAACTGGCAAAGATGTGGTACTTCCCCAGCCGGACTCTGCTAAGAGTCCTACGACTACTAAATCACAGTACTAAAAAAGGTTCTTTAATGACGCAATCTTTAAAAGATAGACACATGCAACGAAAGCTCTCAAAAAGCATTTTTTCCCCCCGTTTTTGTTACATTTTCCATTTCTGTTCCATTCCTATTGATAGTAGCGTAATGTTAAATAACTTATATCCTTTCTCGATAAATGGACTATCCAACAGAGAAATAATCTTTCAGTTCGGACCAGTAGTTCCCGAGATACTTGCGTTCAAACAAACAAACTCTTCAGCTTCATAATATTAGTATGGATAAACTCTATACTAATGTATCGCATCTGATAAAAAAATATTGACTCCACTTTTGTAATAAGAACATCTAAACTTGCACACGTCGCCTGAGTGGGTATATCCTGATGGATATACAATTATACATAGTTTGGATGTCTTCAAGTTTTTTTTGTAATTAAATGTCTTTTGGCGCGCCAAAGACAGATTTTTCGTGGGCTGTGAATTGAATTCTAGCGTCACGCTCGGGAATGATAAAAAATCTTCGGGTAAACTCGGGACCATGACTATGCTCATGGCCACGCCCTCCGGTGGTACCCGCGTAGTTCCCTAAGTAAGCTATCAAATTCTGAGTTATAAGTTTTCACTTCTATCGGCAGCTCCTATGACACCCAATTCTTTTATTGCGGTCTGCGATGAACCGTGCTTACCTAGAAGAAACCAATTCACTCTCGATTTGATTACACCAAGATTAACCCATCGTAAAAAATACACTCAGGCAACGCATTCCCCAGCCTAGACATCCCCTTGTAAAATCAGAGAATAATAAAACTAAAAAAATATACAATGGACCTAACTACCAACCTACCTTGCAAACTTCCAACGAAAATTGAACTCGATCTAGTATGGAGTTTTTTTAGTAGGTACGTCATATGTATATACTTAAACATATACACTATTATTTAAACATCGATCAAAGTTACAAGGTTACAACGAACTAGAAGAACTTATGTATTACTAGCAGTCCCCCGCGGTGTTACCCGCTTAGTTCCCGTTCCCGTTGTTCCCGTTGTTTTCCGGGATAAAAAGTAGCCTATGTATTCTTCCAGACTATAATCTATATATGTTCCAAATTTGAGCCCGATCCGTTCATGTGTTAGGACGTGATTGAGCAACAAACATCCAAACATCATACATTGACATTTATAATATTAGTAGGATGTTACTTGCTGCTACGGATCCCTTCATGGGCGAGCCGGATTCGCACTTGGCCGCTTCTATTGTATGTTAGCATGCTCCATCAACAGATTTAATATCAGGCGAGATAGCAGTCACGTTCAACCATTCGACGGCCCAAGTTCATGTTTGTTGCTCAGTCACGTAGGACGGATCGGATTGGAATTTTTAGCTTAGATTATAATCCGGAATAAGAATGGCTTATTTTTATTACGAGCAACTAACTGGAACAGAAACTGAGCGGGTTAAAGTTAGTGATAGTCAGTGAGTTTCAAAATCGAAAGTTTCGATGTTTGTTGCTCATTCACATCGGAACGGGTGAACAGATTGGGTTGAAATTTGGATCGATATAAACCATTCGATGTGCCCAAACTTCAGGCACACGGAATTATGTCATCGTTGAGAAGAGCGAGCTCACTCTCTCCGTTCCAGTTAGTTGCAGGAAGCGGTGAACGCCGGACGTTTTTTACCTATCACTATTCATTCTCAACAACCAAAATAAGTAGAACCACAGCTTCTTTCGCCGCTAGCGATTCTAGGGGTCAAGTAGATTGGTGGTGTGTAAACCATATGCTACACACAGAGACGCAGTTTATTACTAATTTCAAGGTCGTGAGGGCACATCCAATGGTTTATATCGATGGAAATTCGTAACACAGTTAAATCTGTTTATCACACAAAATCTAATTTTAATTACGGCGAATACACGGTTACAAAAGCTTCGCGGGAAAAACCGCGGGATACTGGTAGTTTTTTTTAAATTGTTTAGTAATGTTAGATCTGTCAACCATTTTTAAGTTTCTTTATGGCGACCTCGTCGTTTATCTAACATCCTATGTCACTGGCCTTAATAGAATATATTTGCATATTTTTTTGATGCTATGAATTTGTTAGTTTTGTTAAGGAGTTTCAAGTAAACTGGATTTTTTGTGAATAGTATATATATATTTTATAACATAACATAATATGTATGTTACAAAATATACCTACACACTCTGATTCGAAAAAAACTTATTATAAAAACGTCAATGTTTGGATGTTTGTTGCTCAATCACATTGGAACGAATCGTGTTGAAATTTGGAGCACAGTCAGATTTTAGCAATGTCTGGAGTAGCTCATATGCTACTTTTTATCACTAAAAATAACTGTAACAGGTGCTCGTGCTCGTAATACCGCAGGGCGCTGTCAATCCTACTAATATTATAAATGTTAATGTTTGGATGTTTGTTGCTCAATCACGTCGTAACTTCTGACTTTTTATCCCGAAAAACTAACGGGAACGTAACAACAGTATAAATATTAGTACAGAAGCCACACTTACCAAAAACAATTATATAAATAGCGCCTCTTGCTGGGACACAACAAAGTTCAATTCACCTCGCAATACCTGTCTCGATTTTCAAATAAACATTTGCGCTCTTTCTAAAGCGTAACTCTGTCCCTGTCTAGCGCGGAGGGTTTACGACATAATATATCTAATAACAATATGCGCGGGAAACGTTTTGCGCGAGCGCTCAGCCGTGCGTCCGACAACCGACTGTCACTTGTTTCCTGGAAGGAACGGTCTAGCGGTAGGCTACAACCGCGCGACCTTGAGCGGGTGAGGGTGCACTGACGTAACTTTGTCCTTTGTTAACAGAACAAAATAGACTCTCTCTCCTTGCGAATAGAGGCCCCGAGTCCCAGCACTGGGAACATTTAGCGGGCTTACTTATAATAGCATAGAACTTCTAGTCTGTGTAATGCAATGCCTGAGTGGGGGTTTAACGATGGTTACAATCCTTGTGTCTTCAAATCGAGAGTGAATCCGCTTTCTTCTAGGTAAACACGCTCCATCGTAGACCGCATCGTCGCTTGACACCAGACAAGATAGCGGTCAAGTGTAAACTACAAACCTATAACACTTAAATTAAATGCCATAACCATATGCCTTTATACAAATTATCGTCACCACAAGCTTTTATGGCGTACGAAAACATCGTGAAGACACCGGTTCCAGAAACATTGTGAGGTCATGTGTCATTCGCCATCAGCACTGAGCTAGCGTGGTGGATTGTGGCCTTGACTCTCCTTGCGAGAGAAGGCCACGGGTCGCTGTAGTCTTATATGGCAAAATAACTTCTGCCGGTTCAGGTAGTGACATATTTGTTATATACTAGCGGCTGATTCCGGTTTTGCACGACCTTTTTCGCGCTTTGATGCATCACTAAAACTTGCTTGAGGAACTACTATCAATCATTAACTCAACAATCATTATTAATCCATTTATTTTGTTAGTTATACGTTGTGTAAATAAATATTGGTGGACATTTTACATACAACACGATCTGACTCCAAACTTTGCAGAGCTTGTAATATGAAAGCTAGATATCTGATATAATACTTTTATACTTTTAAATACATACCTATTATATATAAGACACCCAGACACAGCACAAATATTTGAAGACATCACACACAAATTTGCACTGGGGATCGAACCCACGTCCCACGGCTTCGCAGGTAGACTTACTACCGACTAAGCCACCAGGCCAGCCATTATTTAGACCATTAATCGAAATAATAAATAAAGCGGCCAAGTACGAGTTTGACTCGCCCATGAAAGGTTCCGAAGCAGCAAGTAACATAATACATGAGTTCTTTTAGTTCGTGGTAACTTTGATAGATGTTTTATTAATAGTGAATTTATGACGTATTAAAAAACCCCTTACTAGTTCTATCTAGCTCAAACCAATTTTCTTTGGAAGTTTGCATGGTAATGTACGTCATATATTTTTTTAGTTATGTCATTATCTTAATTTAGAAGTTACAGGGACACACACACACACATTTTACCACTTTGAAAGTGTATCTCGCGCAAATTATTCAGTGTTGAAAAAAATTATATTAGAAATCTCAGCATCATTTTTGAAGACCGATCCATAATATAGATACCCCACACGTTTGGGTTAAATGTTTTTTTTTTTAAGTTTCAGTTTTAAGTATGGTGCACCCCCAAAATATTTTTTTTTAATATTTTTGTGAAAGAATCTTAATGCTTTTCTGGTTCACAAAATACTAACCAAGTTTCAATAGTATAGTTCTTATAGTCTCATAGAAAAGTGGCTGTGACATTATACGGACGGACAGACAGACAGACATAAAACATCTACAAGGGTTCCGTATTTTATCATTTGGCAACGGAACCCTAAAAACTGTCTTATATCTCAAGTTGGACCAAATTACCATCGAGCAACTCGATCTTCAAATCTTTCTGTCATTTCTTGCGGGAGGGGAAATTGCACACTAGCGCAAAGCCGCCCCTATTACATACAAAACATACCTGTACCGATCTATTGCCGATCATACTCACACAGCCAAATCACTAACACATAAAAAATAAAGCACCATTCACAAATCTAGCCCCGCCCTCACGCCACAGTATATTATCAAACTACATGGTCCACGCGGACTTGTACTTTGACAGAGGGGAAACGCTGTGTATGCCTACTCCCTTCCGTGTTGCTCGCTGTAAATTACACATAAAATGCCAAGTTTCATGATTATCGGTGACTTGGAGTAGAGTTCTGTGTGAACAAACATCATGATACTAGATTTATATATGTCTTAATATTTGTCCACGGTACACAGACCGCGAGTCTAGTTCGTAAACTTGTTAATAAGCAAATACCTAGTCACATGTACCTATAATACTCTTCTGTACTTTTATGGAATAAATAATTCAGTCATGTAGGTAAATACTCATACCAGTGGTCGCTAAGTAGTCGAAATTCACAACGGCAAAACAACATTACTCTATGTAAGTATTTTTAATTTGATCACAGACTTTTATTAGTAGTAGTTAGATTTTTGGTAGTTTGAAAGATATATCGAAAGAAAGCGACGTTTTGGCGGCCAAAATGGCAGCCGGGGGACAATGGTAGCAACACCACAAATCAGAATCAGAATCAGAATTTTTTATTGTTGAACTGTGTACAAACTAGTTGGTAGGTTACAATATGTCAAGTACTTACAACAGTCTGCCCTTTGCGAGCATACAATAATTAAAGTTAAATAATATTTTTTACATACCAGTACAAATCGTTAAAACTACTAAAGCTAAATAATTAAAGTTAAATAACATTTTTTACATACGAGTACAAATCGTTAAAACTACTAAAGCTAAAACTAATTTCACCACCCTATATAACAAAGGTAGGGTTTACCTTCTATTGACCCCCCACAAATGACACATGAACCATAACTAAAATTGCGACCTCTCATTTCTTTTGGCATTTGTATCAAATACGGTACTAATATGGTACATGGTAGTAATAATAATAATAAATATTGGTGGACAATTCACACACATCTGACCCTTAACTAAGCAAAGCTTGCGTGATGGCGGCCAGATAACTGATATAATACTTATATAGTTTTAAATACATACTTATTACACATAGAAACACCCAGACACAGTGCAAACATTTGAATTCGTCACACAAATATTTGCACTGGGTGGAGATCGAACCCACGATAGTGAGTGTAATGTTTTTTTAACTCATTTGTTTTTATGGATAACTAGCAGAGGCCTGCGGTGTTACCCGCGTTGTTCCCGTTCCCGTTTGCCGAGATAAATAGTAGCCTATATGTTCTTCCAGACTAAAATCTACCAGTCTATCTGTATTCCAAATTTCAGCCCAATCCGTTCATACGTTACGACGTGATTGAAAACAAACATCCAAACATTGACATTCTTAGTAGTAAGTAGTCTTTAATATAAAAAAAACATGTCGACCGTACCGTCCTTTATTACGTATATCCGGTAATTGTTCAGTTTGACAATATGAATAAATTGAATGAATAAAAATAACATTAAAACAACATTAACATTATTTTATTGTTTTTTCCAGTAATTGCACGTTGAATGTCATCGATGAGAAGTTCTACGAGAGTTCGTTGCCAGGGGACAAACTGATCGACCTAGTCGAAACTATGGACGAAAAACTCATCAATAACATCACTACTGGGTAAGGTTATTTCTTTTTTAAATCGGGGAGAGCCTTTATTAACAAAACTCAAATACAACGAGAACTACACTACGCTACATACCTAACTACTTACACTAAGCACACCTGAATTATCCATCAATGAAGGTCTATAGATAATCAAGATGTTCAAGCCCACTACCAATCGGAAGCGTGTCCAGCATGCTGGCGGCATTGGCACACTGAATGACAATGCTTATGCATCGGGCCAAATAAACGCCAGCGTTTTGGTCACGCGTCGCGTCGAATTATTTGAATTACTACCGCAGACCAAGAAGCTTCAAACAAAGTAAAATGTTACTCATGTATACCAGCTTCAGCGTTAGGGTTATCACACGGCGTATTTTAAACGCGCAGACGAGGAGTACATGACGCTCGTATACGCGCTTCAAACAAGATTCCAACGCAACCTTGTAACCGATTCACGATCGTTCCATAACGATCGTGAAACGATCGTGAACCGCGCGTCTACTTCGTGTATTATACGTGCAGCGATATAGATGCGCTGTAATCGCTCGTAGCTTCCGCGTTTTGATCAAAATACTCCTCGTCAGTTGTACAATGTCATCTGCCACTATTCCGCCCCTTTGTACGCGCTTCAAACGAGTTTCGAACACGCTGCACGCACGCGTTTGTATCGCGTTTTACGCGCTTTTTGAATCTATGGGTGCAGACGCAAAAGTTAGCATCTACGGCGCAGAATACGCGCGTTCCTGACACGCGCTTTGTCTACGCGTTTAAAATACGCCGTGTGCTAGGGCCTTTAGTACGTTTTTGTCTCGCAGATCTAGAAAGGTAGATCCTATCAAAAACATAAATGTAAAAAAGGAGAGCCAAGTTCAATACAAAAATTTTGCTTGGCTGTCGGCTTCGCCGCAAAAAGAATGGAGATCTAAATGAGTGCCAAGTTCTATACAAAATTACAGAAGACATGACCCCCGTTCTAATTTCTCCCGTGTCGTACTATCTGTCTGTCTGTCTGTCGTACTATCTACTATTAAAGTAGTAAGCAAAAGCAACAAAAATAGCAAAAAGTAATTGTAAGCAACAAAAAAGTTTTAACGAGAATAACATTTTAACAACTACATATACACTTTTCGACATAATAACATTTTAAATAATGTGATTTCAAATTGCAGGTTATTGGGAGACTATCCCAACACATACGCTTACACCAAGGCCGCAGCGGAAGATGTAGTCCAAAAATACAGCAAAGGTCTACCAGTCGCTTTGTTCAGGCCTTCTATAGGTAAGATAGTCTGATAATTTGAAGCCAAAACTGTTAAAAACTCACCAAAATACTGATTTAAGGTGCAAGATACACAAACGATACTTTTTTAAAATGAAAACTTCATTTGGCGTGCCACAGACAGATTTTTCGTGGGCTGTGAATTGAATTCTAACGTCACGCTCGGGAATGATAAGAAATCTTCGGGCAAACTCGGGACCATGGTCATGGCTACGACCTCCAGTTTCACCCGCGTAGTTTCCAAAGTAAGCTATCAAATTCTGAGTTATAAGTTTTCACTTCTATCGGCAGTTCCTATGACTGCCAATTTTTATTTTTTACTGTTATAAGTTTAGGTACACTCGACCGCCATGTCGCTTGATGTTAAGCTACAATCCAGTCTACAATGGAGACGTTCTTATCACAAATGTAGAGGCAAATCTTTGGAACGTTCATGAAACGATGTCACTTTTTCGAGTTACGCACAAACCGATAGAAAAAAGTATAAGCTGGAAATGTCAGAAGATACTGTTAGAATCCTTTCAATGGCATTGAGAATACCGAGTTCAATTGGGATCACATTTCATAAACCAAAACGTAAATAACGCCCTTGGATCCCAATAACCGTTTTCCCGCCATTTTTTCAAACGCACGCGCGCAACAAACCATGAAATGGTATTTTTTGCAATTTTCCGCATGTCGTTTCAAGCCATATAGTAGCCGTATGTTTAATTAATGTTTCCAGTTAAATTATAGGGCTTAGAGATAATTCATCTTATATCTCTAGGTAACGATCACAGTGCAGTGCTTTGGACTCTTCATGTTCCAATAGCTGCGCGTTACTGTGTTGTTATGGGCAGGTAAATATGCTGGATAACCAACAGGTTATCATCAGGCATACCAGGCCACTCAGATAGTTTTGCGAAAAAAAGTTTACATGGATAAGACACTGGCCAGTTGTAATTATTTTGAAAATTTCGATTATTTAAAAGTAAAAATACCTCTGTTCGATGAAGGCAGATGAGGGATGGAGCAGTTTATATATGCTTACTTATACTTATTTGAAAATATCTACCTACTGTAAAATGACTTGCCTTGTATAACCAACATGTTATTTGGCCAATAAAGATCTGAAATCTGAAATCTGAAATCTGCAGGCACATTTCCTCACAGACTAAGTAGAGAGCATTTCCTGCTCGTCTCATCACTCTATACGTCTATACTATACCATAAAAAAATTGCATCCTTGACAGCTTGACATATACGATCTTTAAAATGCTAGAAATGTATAATTATGGCGTTTATGTCAGTTTTACTTTAATCAACTACATTACTAATTGCTGGTCCACTGAAGGAATAGTCTACGTCTATTATGTACAGTACAATGCAATACTATGTAATGTAGTGTGGTATAATTTTATTCCTTTGCCAGTTATTCTACCGCCAAGCAGTAAAGTGCAAACATCACTGTGTTTCGGTATGAAGGGTAACGTTTCCAAAGAAATTACAGTGCTTAGAGATATAGAGATCTTAGATCTCTGGGTGACGAGCGCAGTACTATGCTAGGTAATGATTCGGACACTTGGACACTTCATGTTCCAATAGCTGCGTGTCACTGGGCTGTTATGTGGCAGGCATGTTGCTTACCATCAGGAACATGCCTTGCTCGTTTCGTCACTCTATACTGTATAAAAAAATTAAAGAGTATAAAAATGCAATGTCATAGTATCCTGAACTGTTCTCATCCTGTTTTTTATTACTAGCATTAATTTTATTTATTTCTAATTTTCAGTGATTGGAACTGCTAAAGATCCTGTAGCGGGATGGATTGACAATGTGTATGGACCTACAGGAGTGAGTACCAACCAACATTTTACATATACTACGTATAGAGTTAGGATAAACGCTTTACACCGAAAGTCTGATCGTTCTTGTGGAAGTGTCATATGGTGTCATACTTTTGTCGCGGCACATCACTATGTCGCCATAGCTAACATACACCTCATCTGCTTACGATTGATACAAAGGAACCGTGCGGAAAACTCTTATCTATTTGGTTATTCTTATCTAAGGTATCTAACAAACCAACAAAGAACAATGGCAAAATAATAGTTAGCTTCATGGTAGCGTCTAGAAATAACGTTTATACGAAATGAATTTGTTGTTTTTTCTAAGATTTTTCAAATAAATATTTGTAGTAGGTAATAGAAGCCACAAAAAATATTACAAATTATTGGGTTTTCATATGATTAAAATAATCTAGTACACCATTTCAATGTGACCATCTGACCATATACTTCTTATTCCATATATATCGTACTATTTTGGAAGTAATTGTAAAACAATAATGACAGAAAAAATATATTTTATTTCGAGTTGGTTATCATTAGTATAAAGAATATTAGTAGTTATAAAAATAAAAGATAGTAGTGGATATAAGTTTCATTAAAAATTATTTCCGTAATATTAATAATATCAATGTTAAAATATTGGTATAATTCTATATTAATGTTATGGCAACATCAGAAATTCCCTTATATCACTGCGGCTGAAGAAATAGTATCCATAGCCAAACTCAAATTTAAAAAAAATATTTTGTCTCTAGCATGTCAATGTCAGCCACTAATACAGAGTATCTCTGTCAAATCTCTCTATTTAGTCTGTGACTTATCGAATTTAATAAACTTTCGAACGTAAATATCTTAATTTCTAGGCCTTTAGAAGACAAAAATCTTTCCATATCTTACTCAGGGCAGGCCCCGGACACTCAGCCAAAAATCCATACAGACGGTGCAGTTGACATACCTACACTCACACAACTACGCATATGTCGTTCGAACACATTTACGCATGTGTGCGTGTCACCTAGGGTTACTAAATTATTTTATGGAATAGCTGTGACCCGTGAATTCACCTGCCTGTGTTAAGTGACCTATAATCTTACCTAGTTAGTGTTCGATCTTTAATGTAAATATAACTTTCATCAACAATCAGAAGGGAGAAGATTTAAAACAAAATAGGAGATAATAAAGGTACCTACCATGGACGAATTGATTTTTAGTTAAGTACACTTACCCAAAGAGAAAACTTTAATCTGACAACATATTAATTAATCACTCCACATATCGTGTATTTCACATTAGATGGTAAAACTACGTCCATAAGTTGCATTTACACACAGCTCACTATAATCAGAGTATACATATACACTGCACAAACTAATTATTAATTATTTTCATCGCATTTCTCACCACAGTAAAGAACAACATAATTTTTCAACTCTAATTCTTCAAAACTACAATTTAATTTTGTAAACAAACGTTACGAATTGTTGTTACTATGGCCGCCTTGTGTCTCGCGGGATAATGTTGCTAGTTCCGGATTTATTTTTTTACTAATTGCTTAAAAAAATATAACTTTTGTATGTTGATAAATAGTGATTTATTTATTCGCATTATAGCAGGCCCCGGACACTCGGCCAAAAATCCATACAGACGGTGCAGTTGACATACCTACACTCACACAACTACGCATATGTCGTTCGAACACATTTACGCATGTGTGCGTGTCACCTAGGGTTACTAAATTATTTTATGGAATAGCTGTGACCCGTGAATTCACCTGCCTGTGTTAAGTGACCTATAATCTTACCTAGTTAGTGTTCGATCTTTAATGTAAATATAACTTTCATCAACAATCAGAAGGGAGAAGATTTAAAACAAAATAGGAGATAATAAAGGTACCTACCATGGACGAATTGATTTTTAGTTAAGTACACTTACCCAAAGAGAAAACTTTAATCTGACAACATATTAATTAATCACTCCACATATCGTGTATTTCACATTAGATGGTAAAACTACGTCCATAAGTTGCATTTACACACAGCTCACTATAATCAGAGTATACATATACACTGCACAAACTAATTATTAATTATTTTCATCGCATTTCTCACCACAGTAAAGAACAACATAATTTTTCAACTCTAATTCTTCAAAACTACAATTTAATTTTGTAAACAAACGTTACGAATTGTTGTTACTATGGCCGCCTTGTGTCTCGCGGGATAATGTTGCTAGTTCCGGATTTATTTTTTTACTAATTGCTTAAAAAAATATAACTTTTGTATGTTGATAAATAGTGATTTATTTATTCGCATTATAGTAAGGATCGCATAAAACTTTAAATATTGTGAGAATAGTGAGTGAGTCTATTATACTCAAATCACATTTTAAGGTTGAAGTCATTACTTAATAATTTATTTGCGCCGAATAAACAAAAATCAGTTTTAATTTCAAATTAAATTCAGAAACTTAATTGACCAAATTTCAACGACGGTAATAAAAAACTTGAACAAAAATAAACGAAAGTAATTTTTAGTTTTGTTTTCATGTTTCAAAACTATGATCTACCAAAAAAAAAAAAAAACATCAAAGGAGACATGGCCCAAATCGTACCCTGACCTCGGCACAAAATAATTGTATCTAATCTCAAAAAAATCTAATAACTGTATGTAAATATATTTTAGGAAAAAAAATTACACCACTTCCATAACCCAAATTAGTGGCTAACATGTTTTTTTATTAGTGTAGTTTTGTAGGCGTTTTTTTTTTAAAGTTCACCAATACTGTTTGCAATCCGATGTAATCATCATCATCATAACATCTTAGCATATACCTCTCTTCAAGTACGCCTCATATCCCAGGCCTATGCTAGTGCTGTGCTTGTGCTAGTACTTGTCCAGATTTGACCCGCGATGTAAGCATACTGATAATTGAATACAAAGTCCAAAGTACATTACCAAAAATAAGCGTATTATCATGAATTATTTTACTTACACTCGTTAAATTTGAATTCAATTCCAAGGCCACCCATCGCAAAAAGAACCTAAGCATATTCGTGCATTGTTTGATATATATCTTTATGACTCAGCCGGTATATATTATTTTTGTATCATTAACACCAAATTATACAATATATTTTGTTCCATAAAACGAGCTTTTGACACGAACTTCTACAAAACTTCTACAGGCAAAAAAACGCAGGTTAGCCACTCAAACGGATGATGATGATAGTTTAGAATATTATTACTAATAACTTAAAATCCGAGGTGTATCAAAAAACCCAGGTGTGGCACCTGGGTTTTTTCAATGTGATTTGGGCTTATGTCCTTTGTTTCACAATAAATGGAGCTATCACGTAACAAACATATAAACGAATTGAGATCCGTCTCCTTTTTTGAAGTTGGTTAAAAATTAAACTAAATCGTAGTAGTACCGGTAGTACTAGAACCGGTAAAGTTTATAAGTCAATGTCAAAGCCGTTAATTACTGAATAAGTTTTAGTTTAAAAATATCGTTAATTTTTTTTTTGAACTATCCATTCCAATAGTCAATGTACTCGTATCCTCTTACTGCTTTTAATGAACGGTTTTTGCGAAATCTTAAATAAGCATACTACTAGATGAAATCCTATATTCATTGTTCACTATTGACCGACATAATATATACATGGACGCACATAAAAGTACAGATAGTCTAATATAGAACCTCTTTCTTTTTTTTGAGTCGGTTGAATGCTAAGAAATAATCACTTATCAATAAATCTGAATAGTAGCAATCTTAGTACAAAAATCCACTAAATTGGCAACACTAGTGACTAGTGACTTCGTGAATTCCGAACTATTCTCCGCGCCATCACTCGTTACCATACGTTATTGGCGCCACTGACGTATTTCACAACGATCAACGAAAGCCGCAGTTTGAAAACAACGAGTTTAATAATTTCGTCACAGCACTTCAGTGTTGGCGCGTACTTCTAACCAGAATAGCTAACACAGTTTATAAAAATGATTCAATCTTTGTAGAAATTCTTATGAAATCAAAAATCTCTTATTCTTGTTTCGTATAATAGACGAAAAATTTGGTACCATTTTGTTAAATAATACAGCATCATGGTCGTATTCTCATAGAAAATTATCGTCCGATATAACCATTCGTTGAGTGCTTCTCGCGGTGCTTGCGGGGAAGGAAGCTTGAAACTGGCGGGGGGTGGGGAGTGTCCGTTCTATCTGTATTATCTATTCTATGCTCAGGGACTGACATTCAACATTTTAAGATATTTTTGATGTATAGACGCTAACATTTCGTCTCAACTATTTTGAAGTATGAAAGTCTGCCATTGTTCTTTATTTTGTTAATAGACTCTCTCTATCTGGTTTGAATCGAATGTGCCGTATGTACTACATTCGAGATACGTCACATTCGATTCATACCAGATAGAGATAGATAGAGAGAGATAGAGATAATTGTTTTCAGATGAAGAAATTAAGTATTAAATTACAAATTTAATCATCATCATCATCATCATCATCATCATCAACAGCCCACTAAACGTTCCCACTGCTGGGACTCGGGGCCTTCTCTCGCAAGGAGAGAGTTAAGACCATAATCCACCACGCTGGCCCAGTGCGGGTTGGTGGATGACACATGACTTCGAAAGATTCTAGGTACATGTCAGTTTCCTCACGATGTTTTCCTTCACCGTTTTTAAGTTAGCGGCATTACGCACATGACTTCGAAAAGACAGTGGTGCGTGTGGGGTTTGAACCCGGGGTCTCCGGATCGGCAGTCGCCGTTCTCCCGACTAGACCAGCCGTAACTTTATTTATTAAACTCTAGATTTTGTACTAATAAACAGCTTGAATTCGAAATTTGTCTTTAAATTTGTGTGAATAGTATTCTACTAGTCAAGCCCTTTCATTTGAAATAGTTTTTAAAAATGTACTATCCGCCATTTTGTATTGGCGACAATTTTCAAACGTATACTTAACTCGACCAAATTTCAAAAGAATCTGTCATCGTAAAAACACAAAAACAAATTTAAGTTTTTAGTTCATATTTCCAAAACAGCTACACTGATTTCGACGAAATTTATATAAGATCACCCCTGAACTGTGATCTATCAAACAAAAAAAGAACCATCAAAATTGATTCACAATTGGCGGCGCTGTCGAGTAACATACACACAAAAAATACAATCAAATTGATAACCTTCTCTTTTTTGGAAGTCGGTTAAAAACCAAAACCATAACCGTTCATCCGGGAGCTACAATGCCATAGGCCATAGACAAAAGTTTGAATGATTACAACTACTATATATTTGTTTGACTTTTAGTTGGAGTAAAAATACATAACTATCTTCCACATACAATCTATTATTATTCCACATACAATCTCATTAGTCAATGGATTCGATATTATTATTCATCATACAATGTAATTATTCAATGGATCCCGACTGTTCAGTTGTAATGTTCTTTTATTAGAAAATATTGTATATTTCAATAGTATTATACAATAACATATTATAGAATTCTAGACCACCAGAAATCTAAATGCTTGTTTTATTCTTTTCAGTTTTTTTAGTATGCGAGTACGTAGTTTGGTTCACTTTTTACGCAGTCGGGTTTTTGAGTTTTTTAATTATATTTTTTTATTTTATACTTTTTAGTTATGAACAATGTTGTGAATGTTAATTTGCTCAACATAATAATATGCATCTTTTGGTTGTTGACCAAATGTCTTCGTTTCTACTGATATAATATGTAGGATTTTCTACTGCATGTAATTCATATTTATAGTTTTATGTTAGTATAGGTTTTCGATTGGCGTTGAGTACCTACTAAATTGTTTGAAGTTAGAGATGGGCGACCGAGGCGGAGCAATCCGAGAGCGGTTCCGTGTTCCCACTATCACGTACCTGCACGTACGAAAAAAAGGTAGTCCAATATACCTACTAGCATAGATCGTAGAACCCAAGATGGGCCCCATCCCAAACTTCACGGCGCACGCAATCATGTCAACGTTGGAAAGAGTGACCTCACTCTTTCCGTTCTAGTCGGTTGCAGTACGCGGTGGACGCCGGACGTTTTTACCTATCATTATTCGGTGTCAACAACCAAAATAAGTAGAACCACAGCAAATCTCGCCGCTAGCGATTATAGGGGTCAAGTAGATTGGTTGTTTGTAAACCACTTACGATACATACAGAGACGCAGTTTATTACCAATTTGAAGATTCTCAGGGCACATCTATTGATTTATATCGATGCCTACTAGACACATTAGTATATAATGTCCATCCACATTCACACGTACAGTTAGTTATACGAAGTTTTCTGCTTCCTAAAAACCTATAAATGTGAGAATGGTTGTTACTCAACTTTAAATCGATATACATCCTAAACGGTCAGTAAAATTGAAAAACATTGAGAGAAAGCTAAATTTTATTTTTAAATACCTATTCAACGATACCCCTCTTGACATATTTTGGTGGTTTTCATTTTTTTTATTTGGACAATATGGCGTCCTGAATCCGCCATATTGGATTTACACTAATGTCATGTCTTTAGTGTCAATCGCCAGGTTAAGAGGAATCGATTGACGTGTGAATCATCAAAATCGGCCCAGGCGTTTGGTCTGTATAGTGCCTCAAAGGAACATACAAACATACATACATACATACATACATAGACTGTTAAACACATTACCACTCCTTTGCGTCGCGCAGTCGGGTAAAAATACATAACTATCTTCATGTTCCAATAGTTGCGTGTCACTGTGCTGTTATGTGGCAGGCATGTTACTTACCATCAGGCACATGCCCCGCTCGACTCGACACTTTTTATTTAATAAAAAAAATTGTTGTCTGTAAAGTCGGTTTACTGATGATAGTTGAACGTGACAACGTCTTAAGAAAATGCTGATGGAATGGTACTGACTAGTATTTGTGTTAAGCGCCATCTAGGTAAAACATTCTGAAGCTTTTTGAGAAGCTGTTCAAAGCGCCATCTCTGGGTACATTATTGTACTAGCACAAGTTCTTAACTTCATATCGTCGCTTTTCTAAAACATGGACATACTCCTTGAACGTATTAACATTTCACTCACTAGATGGTGCGAAAAGTAATAAGGCGAAGTAACGACGGTAACGGCACATGACGTCATGTTTTGCGGGCGTGCAGCCGGCTTAATCGAATTATAAGACGTTATCACGTCAAAAATACTGTCAAATTTATTCCGCCATGACTTATAATTAAATACAAAGAGACGACCCAGGACCGAGCCACCTGGAGACGGATGATACGGAGGGCTGACCCCAAATAAAAAAGGGAAAAGGCCAGGCAAAGAAGAAGATGACTGATAAAATAGTAATTAGTTTTCTCCGAATAAACAAAAAGAGGCTTGAATATAAAGTTAAGTTCAGGGATACCACTTTTTATTTTTAAGTACCTGGGTGACCGAGCTTTGCTCGGTTTAAATACTTAATATACTTAGATACCTACAGATAAAAGACACCAAGAAATAGATTTTCTTAAAAAAAACGAATTGAAAAAAAAAGAGAACCCATCTGGATTCGAACCCGGAGCTACTAATTCGTGACCGCTATGAGCGCCCGACTTCCCGTCTGAGCTAATTATGCTGTCGCGTCACGCGGCGAAATTTACCTTCACATTCTAATGTCCAATGTGACAGTTTTTCATTGTCTAAAAACGCGCATAATATGCGTTTTTTTTAATAAGACCTAGTTAGATCGATTTATCGTCCCCGAAATCCCCTGCATACATAATTTCATGAAAATCCGTCGAGCCGTTTCCGAGTTTCAGATTCTATATATATATACATATTTATATAGGTACAAGAATTGCTCGTTTAAAGGTATACGATTAACTTTCGTACGAATATAGTTTCTTAAGTTTTTTTTTTCGAAGTCACAACTCAAATGTATTTTGTTTGTTCGTAGGTGGTGGTGGGGGCAGCTGTTGGTCTTCTTCACGTCTTGAACTGCAACCCGAAGGCCCTTGCGGACTTGGTGCCTGGCGACATGGTCGTCAACGCGTGTATAGCGACTGCGTGGAAGACTGCTAAGGTATCATCGCTCTCCCTTTTTCGAAGTGAAAACTTCATTTGGCGCACCAGAGACAGATTTTTCGTGGGCTATGAATTCTACCTTGAATTCTAGAGTCACGCTCGTGAATGATAAATCTTCGGGTAAACACGGGACCATGACCATCTAGAAATGCGTGAGCATTTTTCATTGGCCATCTAGAAATGCGTCAACATTTCTAGATGGCCATGCTCAAGGCCACGCCCTTCGATTTCACCCCCGTAGTTTCCAAAGTAAGCTATCAAATTCTGATTTATAAGTTTTCACTTCTATCGACATGTTCGTCAATGCGTGTATAGCGACTGCGTGGAAGACTGCGAAGGTATCATCTCTCTCTCTTTGAAATATAATATATATCTTTATAAAAGGTAAAAAAAAAAGAAGTGAAAATTTCTATTGGCGGACCACAGATAACTTAAAACGGTGAAGGAAAACATCGTGAGGAAACCGACATGTACCTAGAATCTTTCGAAGTCATGTGGCATCCGCCAACCCGCACTGGGCCAGCGTGGTGGATTATGGCCTTAACTCTCTCCTTGCGAGAGAAGGCCCCGAGTCCCAGCAGTGGGAACGTTTAGTGGGCTGTTGATGATGGACCACAGATAGACAGAAGCGGACAATGGGAAGGGGGAGGGTCGGAGTCACAGGGGATAAGTCGGGTCAGACCTTTACAGGGAAAGCGGTCCTGCAATTCTGACCGTCAAACCACAGCTGGAGAAACTCATTGAACTGTGTAGTGGTAGGACTCTTAGCAGAGTAGCACACCTTTATCAGTTATTCTACCGCCAAGCAGTAATGTGCAAACATTACTGTGTTCCGGTTTGAAGGGCAATGTTTCCAGAGAAATTACAGGGCTTAGAGATATAGGTAACAACTTAGATCTCTGGGTGACGAGCGCAGTGCGGTGCTAGGTATTTTGGCTCTTCATGTTCCAATAGCTGCGTGTCACTGTGCTGTTATGTGGCAGGCATGTTGCTTACCATCAGGCACATGTTTTGCTCGTCTCGTCACTCTTTATTAAAAAAAAAAATTGAAACCGGTTGAAGTCGATATACATTCTAAGTGGTGTCGACCCCGATATATTCAGCAAAGTGTCAAAGGAAGTTCACAAATGCATACCCCCCACGAAAGAAATAAAACAATTACTCCGCCTCACTTCGTAAAGACGAAATTGACTCTGACTTAGTACATACTAGCGGTCCGTCCGCGGTTCGCCCGTGGTATAATAGTATATAGCTAGCCTATAGTATTCTGAGATCACGTACACATCCAAAGGTGAAAGGTTTTTTGGAATCGGTCAAGTAGTTCCTGATTTTAGCGCGTTCGAACAAAAATACCTCTTCAGCTTTATAATAATACTAGCTGTGCCCCGCGGTTTCACCCGCGTCTATTTGAGGAAAATCCATACTAAAATATCCATTGCTGACCACTTTATTACGTTTTACGGAACCCTAAAAATACGTTAATAAGCAACAATGCATTGTTGTAGAACAAATTTGATTACTTCAAATGTAGACACGCGCCGTCACAGACTTCAACGACCAAAGAGAATTTAAATTCACGGAACTAAAGCTCTCGAAGAGAAATATTTTTCCCCGTTTTCTTTACATTCTTCACTCATACTCCGTACCTATTGATAGTAGCGTAATGTTATATACCCTATAGCCTTCCTCGATAAATGGAGTATCCAACAAAAAAATAATCTTTCCTATCGGTCCTGTAGTGTCCGAGATCCTAGCGTTCAAACAAACAAACAAACTCTTCAGCTTTATAATATTAGTAAGTATAGATTAGTATACATAGATGTTGAGGCTGCAGACAACATTAAGTATTCTAAGCATGACCATCTAGATTAGTATTATATTATCTAGATTATTTCATCATCATCATCAGCCTGTGTTCGTCCACATGACTGCTGGACGTAGGCCGCGGCCTCTCCCATAATACGGCACTCACCCCGACCCTCGTCTCTACCCGTCACCAGCTGACTTTCGTATATTGTCAATCCATCTAGTTTATAATATTAGTACAGATGAAAGTACTAACTAAATGCATTTTGCAGGAGTATCCTGGTAACCACGAAGATGCTCCCCCACCAGACCTCACCCCTCCCGTCTACAACTACGTGTCGTCTGAAGAAAGACCGTTGACTTGGGGTAAGACCTTCAATATTCATACATTTTAGGAAATGTAGCATAAAGATATTCGCCTTAGATAAAGAATAAGTAAATAGATCACGGTTTTCCGCACGGTTCCTTTGTACCAATCGTAAGTAGATGAGGTGTATGTTAGCTATGGCGACATAGTGATGTGCCGCGACAAAAGTATGACATTTCCACAAGAGAGACAAGACGAGAGCGATCAGACCCGTGCTTTCGGTGTAAAGCGTTTGTTCTAACTCTATACGTAGTATATGTAAACTCTCGTCGCCCACTTATACGACTCCGCGTTCACCTGACAAATAAAATAGCACTCAAATATGGGCTTCATGCCATGCCTGTTAAGATATAGATTACATTGGCAACATAAATTAGCAGACGGCTGCCATCTAAGCCCGCTATAAATGTACGAACAACTGGAGACTCAGGGCTTTCTCTCACAAGGAGACAGTCAGGCCATAATCCACCACGCTTGGCCAGTGTGAATTGGCGGATGGCATATATGAGCTCAAAAGATTTTTTGATTTTCACATTCATGTGACTTTCGAAAAGACAGTGGCATAGCGCATGATTTTCGAACCAGACAGTGCATGATTTTAGAACCAGAGCAGAGGCTCTAGATTGGCAGTTGCCGTTCTTGCGACTAGACCAGACGAAGCTTAAGAAAAGGACTCTATGACAAATAAAGTAGAAAGAATATCATCCCTAACAATTAATTCAAGAGTACGAAACAATCAGGGGGTCTACCATCGAACGAAAAATGTCATCGCTTTGATGTTTCTCTCTCTTTTCTTTTCGCTTGAAATGATAGAGACAGCATTAGCAAAGCGATAGCCGATTTAGTTAGACGGTAGAGGCGCAGGACTGAAGTCAAGCTCATGTGTTTATCTGTATCATTTGTTTTTTTTTACGATTATACAAGTATTATATCAGCTATCTGGCTCCCATATTAGGTACAGGCTTTGCTTAGTTTGGGGTGAGATGGCGACGTGTTTGATAAATCCTGCAATGTTTGTTTAATTTTCTATTATATAATTATTCAGTTATTTATTTTTCTTCTTAATCTCTAAGTTTTTAACGTGATAACGTCTTATAATTCGATGAAGCCGGCTGCACGTCCGCAAAACATGACGTCATGTAACGTTCCGCCGTTACCTCAGTATTTTTATTACTTTTCGCACCATCTAGTGAGTGAAATGTGTATTACGTTCAAGGAGTCTGTCCATGTTTTAGAAAAGCGACGATATGAAGTTAAGAACTTGTGCTAGTACAATGATGTATCCAGAGATGGCGCTTTGAACAGCTTTTCAAAAAGCTTCAGAATGTTTTACCTAGATGGCGCTTAACACAAATACTATGACCGCATTAAGGAAAAAGACGTTGTCACGTTAAACTATCGTCAGTAAACCGACTTTACAGAAACCATTTTTTTTTTTACAATACATATATCAAAAAAACATTATAAAAAACTTAAAAACTAGGGTGCCGCCAGCAGCGGGGCAGGGCCCAAGCTACCGGTGGTTAGGGCTGCAGAGTGAGGAACCTCCTGACGATGCGCGCTGTGTCAAAGATGACCGCCTTCTGCAACTGGCCCTAACCCAACCGTCTAGCGAAAGTCTCTTTAGATATTTGTCGAGACTCTTCGCTATAAGGCCGTTATAATAATTATTATTGTATTTCAACAGAAAAGTTCATGAAATACAACGAGATCTACGGTTTCGAAGTGCCGACAGTCCAGGCGGTCTACTTCTACCTGCTGCAGCTGACTCCCTCTCGCTTCATGACTGCGTTCTACGTCTTCTTCCTGCACTGGGTGCCGGCTTACCTAGTGGACGGGATCGCTATCCTCATCGGGAAGAAACCTATGTAAGTATCGTAGACTTACATCAGTTTCAAATAACAATGTTGCTGTTTTGTTGCTACTGAATAAACTAGCTCAACGTGGAAACGGAACATGGATTTACACCACTCCACTACGCAGCACGTATCTACTAGCGACAGAAATATATTACAGATACAATATACAGATGTATATTGTACAGCTCTGTGAATTATGGTGCTGAAATAAATTCACAAGATAAACACTAATGTAGGTAGTAACAGGATCACAGTAATGTGTACAGGTGTACACGTTACCACAGAATAAATATTAGCACAAGTACAGAACACTCACTTAGCGAAAACAATTATATAAATAGCGACTCTTGCTGGGACACAACAGAGTTCAATTCAGCTCGCAATGCCTGTCGCGATTTTCAAATAAACATTTGCGCTCTTTCTAACGCGTAACTCTGTCCCTGTCTAGCGCGGAGGGTTGTCGACAAACAATATGCGCGGGAAACGTGTTGCGCAAGCGCTTAGCCGTGCCTCCGACAACCGACTGGCACTTGTTCCCTGGGAGGAACGGTCTAGCTGTAGGCTAAAACCGCGCGACCTTGAGCGAGTGATGATGCACTGACGTTACTGCTTCCCGGTAGAATAACAGGCAAAGGTGTGGCAGAGGAGCTCTTCAAAGAGCACCTACCACTAAAATCATGACACTAGATTGTTAAATATTAAGATTACTATAAAATATGTTTTTCCTTCCACAGGTTAAGAAAAGCGTACACGAAAATCAACAAATTCTCTGAAGTCATCGGTTACTTCGCCACCAGAGAATGGAAATTCTCGAACAAAAATACGCAGAACCTTTTCCAAGAGCTCACCGAAGCTGACAAACATCTATTTGACTTTGATATGAAGAGCGTCGACTGGTCTGACTATTTCTACTGTTACGTACGAGGTGTCAGGGTCTACCTTCTCAAAGACCCCATCGAAACAATCCCTGCTGGTCTTAAAAAACATAACATTTTAAAATGGGTCCATTACTTCTTAAGCTCCGTCCTTATCTTCGTTGTTCTAAGGATATTCTGGAGTTTGGTCAAATTAGTGCTTCGTTTTTGAAGTTCGCTTTAGCTTAGTAGGTATATATGTTTGTGTGTATAGTGTGTTGAGGTAATGTAAATTTTGATGAGTTTTTTAAGATGTAAGTAATTGTAAATTTTGGTGTTTTTGCTGTTTTGAAATAGTTGTACGACGAATCATTCTGTATTTTAAATTTGACTTTGTAAATAAATTTGTATTGAATGACATAATCAAATGTGGTGAAATGGTATATTTTTTGGGAATATTTTTGTGTTGAACACGTTCGTTAAGCCAAATTATTGTATTATGCGTGTTAATAATTAAAAACATTTTTTAGGATGAAACCTTTGTGAGGTCGTGTAAAATAAAACGCTGAGTTGGCTTCAAAAATTATTTTTTACTTTAACCGCATTTTTTGACATGACGTTAACATAAAATCTCATTTAAGTTACAGTCAGTAACTTGAAAAGAATCCAACGGTAATAGCATTATATTTCAAAAAAACTCATAAATCAGTCACAAATGTTCTACAAAATCTGTCATACCAAAAAACTAAAGGTTATGCTAAAAAAACAGTTCTAAAATTACCAATAGATATCGTTGTTATTTCTGAATCAATTGTCAGTGTCAAAACCATTTTTTTACATTTTAATATTTATTTGACATGAAGACTTGGTTTTTTACAGCATCAGTTATTTCAAACTAATGAAGCGTTTTCAAAATGACAGAAGACTGAAAACATCTGTCATAAGTGATTGTCGAGCAAACCACAGATTGCGTTAAGCCTTTTTTACAGTTGGCTAAATTTAGTCGACTGAATCTAGTCGCTTCTGAATTCAGCGAAGTGGAATGCTTGCTGCTAATTTGCTTTTAAATTTGCTTATAAATTTAGTCGACTAACCTTGCTACTGGATTCAGTCAATAAATTTTCCTAAGGCCTTTCATGTTTAATTTTTTCAGAGCAATTTGATAAACACACGTCAATTCTACCAATTAGACGCTTTTTCACTCACATCTGTCAAAATGAAAACGTTTCAATTAGTAGACATGCTTTTATTTAAATTACTCTTTTGCGACATTTAACTAATATCAAAATAGGACATAATTATTAAAACTTATGTATTTAAATAAATAAGACGAGTACTTTGTGATAACCCAACAGTAATGGATTTTGCTCAGTGTAGTTTGTAAGAATATATTTTTTTAATTTCTAGAATATGACAATATGAATGTGATAATAGAGGTTTGAATAAATTAATTAAAATAAGATTGTGTTTTTTTTTATAAATTTCCTATTAACAAATGTAGTAGTATGATTCCTTGCACAGCACTACCTACTTGGGAAGTACATTTCATTGCCAGTTATTACCTATATTGGACAGCGAGCTTGAATGAGATGCAGTAGAGAGAAATAGATTAATTTGTAGACGACATAAGATGAACAGAATGAGTAAAGACAAAGAGATGTGAAACGGGAGATTAAATATGGGGAATAGTGTTGTATAAAAACGAGAGGATATGAGTATCCCTTCAAAAACGCATAGGAAGCAGTCCTGCATAGACAATGTGTCAAAGACTCGAACGAATAGGTTTGAGCTCGGGGTTTCGTCCATCCAGAGGTATAATATATTATATCTATGCCCTGTAATTTCTCTGGAAACATTGCCCTTCAAACCGGAACACAGTGGTGTTTGCTGCATGGCGATACAATGACTAGCAAAGATGTGGAACTTCCCCAGGTGGACTATGCCTATGACTAAAAACTAGTTATAATTGAGTAGATATTTTATTCGTCTGGCATGTTTAAACTATTAAAACTATTTTGTGGTTGAGTTATGACAAATAAATTAATACCCAAATAAAATCCCAAGAACAAGGATCTGCTCTTTCTAAAACCTCATTATATTTTTATTTATACTTACACATTTAAAAAGAAAAAAAACCTCCATAACAGACATTTATCATCGTGACAGAATTTCCGACATCATTTAACCAAAATGTCATTTTATCCAAAATGATAACAATGATTTTTTGTTTGGAAAACAGAATATCCTTCAGATGAATTTACACTTAGTTTTATTTTTAAGTTTTTTAAATATTTACCGTTTCTCGACGGGGACACGGAATAAGGAATTGATTGCTATGAAAACTGGACTCGCGGAAGTGTCGCCATGTTCAATAGGGATGCAATTTTTCGCTGTGTTGAATAATACGGCCGATGAAGATTACTTAGTGGAATTGATTTCCGATGAATGCTGTATCAATTCTGATACGGAAATGGATTGTGATAGTATACAGATCATTGGCGATAGCTCTGATGTTATACAAAAAGGTATAGTAAGACTATAATAAAAATAAATAAATATTGGTGGACAATTCACACAACTCCATCTGACCCCAAACTAAGCAAAGCTTGTATTATGGCGGCCAGATAGCTGATATGATACTTAAAAAGTTGTAAATACATACATAATATACATAGAAAGACACAGTACAAATATTTGAATTCGTCACACAAATATTTGCACTGGGTGGGAATCGCACTCACGACCCTCGGCTTCGCAGGCAGTTTGCCAGCCAGCCACTAAGCCACGAGACCAGCCTGTGATTGATAAACACTATGATATCCTACTAATATTATAAATGTCAATGTTTGGATGTTTGTTGCTCAATCACATCATAACGTCTGAACGGATCTGGTTAAAATTTGAAATACAGTTAGAACATAGTCTGGAAAAACACAAAGGTTATTTTTATCCAGGGAAAATAACAGGAACGGAAATACGCGGGTAAAACCGAAGGGCTCTGCTAGTAATTAATCTTCTTAATTATTATTAATATATATAAATGTCCTGTCACGATGTTTGTCCGCGATGGATTCCTAAACTACTTAACCGATTTTAAATTAAATTGGCACACCGTGAGCAGCCTGGTCCAACTTGAGAGATAGGATAGTTTTTATTTCGATTAATAGTCTTTAAATGACAATATCCGAGCGCAGCCGGAATGGGCCCCTAGTATATTATAGGTATACAAAGCAGGCATGCACAATTACTTTCAGTGATACAAAGTATCCCGGTAACCGGTATTTTTATCGATAATTGATCCATTCACACTTTTTAAAGTGAAACTACATTTATATTAAACTAGCGATCAGTCCCAGCTTTGTCCGGTTTGGGTATTTAATCTATAGCACTTAGGAATCACGTATAGACTACAGGCCCGTGAACAAAATTTACGGGTAAATGAACCACCAGGAGACCTATGTAGGATGATAGAAGAGTGTAAAATATTCAGATTCAGCACTATGCCGTCACTTGGAAGCTGTCCTACTGAGCGCAGTTGAAGAGAGGGGGGGGGGTTGCAACCCTCGATCATTTCTCCTTGTCGCATCATTTACGAATCTTATTACTTTATACCCTTCTATAATCCTACATAGGTCTCCTGGTGGTTCATTTGACCCGTAAATTTTGTTCACGGTCCTGTAGTCTAGTAGGTACATACCTATACAACAGTGAATGATTTTTGAAATCGAATCTAGTAGCTCCTGAAATTAGTGCGTTAAAACAAAGAAAACTCATCAGCTTTTTTTTTAATTCTAATTTGCCACTCCACAGACTCCGGGGTCCGTGACTTTTGTCATTTCAAATCATATTTATTTTTACATATTTCTTGGATAATCAGAAGAAGTGGGAAATATGGGGGGAGTTGGGAACATTTTCAACCTAATACTAGTGCTCGTCTGTTGAGCCGATCACTACCGGATCTTGGGATTCCGCAAGTAATCGACTCGACATCGATTCTTTGCCTTATTGCCATTTGCCCAAGCCGCCTCCTCCCGGCCCAGAGCCTCCACTACGGCTGCATTTCTGTCCCTGATGGCCTGTAGGATGAACTCTCGGATGGTCTTCGGTGATGCAGCCAATGCTCGCCGCACGAACCGATGGCGTCGTCGGTGTCGTCAGCGTAGTATGTGAAGGTCCCCGTGTGCCGTGAGATTGCAACAACCGCATGGGGCACGCTCTCGTGCAGCTTCAGCTTTATAATATACGTATAGATTCTACCTTTGCCAGTTATTCTACCGCCAAGCAGTAATGTGCATACATTACTTTGTTCCCGTTTGAAGAGCAATGTTTCCAGAGAAATTACAGGGCTTAGAGATATAACATCTTAGATCTCTGGGTGACGAGCGCAGCGTAGTGCGAGGTAATGATTTGTTGTTTGAATTCATGTTCCAATAGCTGCGTGTCACTGTGCTGTTATGTGGCAGGCATGTTGCTTACCATCAGGCACATGTCCTGCTCGTCTCGTCACTCTTCATTTAAAAAAAAAAAGTAGTGTTGTGTAGTTCCGTAGTGGTAGGACTCTTAGCAGAATCCGCCTGGGGAAGTACCACACCTTTGCCAATTATTCTACCGCCAAGCAGTAATATGCAATCATTACTGTGTTCCGGTTTGAAGGGCAATGTTTCCAGAGAAATTACAGGGCTTAGAGATATAACAACTTAGATCTCTGGGTGACGAGCGCAGTACAATGCTAGGTAATTATTTGGACTCTTCATGTTCCAATAGCTGCGTGTCACTGTGCTGTTATGTGGCAGGCATGTTGCTTACCATCAGGCACATGTCCTGCTCGTTTCGTCATTCTTTATTTAAAAAAAAATGTGGCAGGCATGTTGCTTACCTTCAGGCACATGTCCTGGTCGTCTCGTCACTCTTTACTTTAAAAAAAAGTAATAATAATACAGAACATGTCCTTATGTAGGCTGATTGTAGTTAACCCTATATAGAAACAATATTGTTTTATATAACCAAAGTAGTTGTACCACTGCTAGATAAAAAGAGACTGTCGAAGGTTTCCCGCCAATTTCCTCCACTCCATTCGTTAACTTTGATGTTTTAAACAAAGAACAAAGACATTTTGAAACATCTGCATAGCAATCTTTGTTTTCTATCTTTACGGTTTTTTTATATCTATGTATCTGTACTTGGCCAGATAATCCCTTTTAAGGTAATCAGGGAATTGGGATTGTCTTATTTACAATTACATTGGCTAGTTCTACAAAAAATGAATCAGCAAAAAGATACACAATTTAAATGTCGCTTAAAAGATGCTTGAACATGGAACCTCATTTAGGAACATGATGTCAATATAGCTAATAAAATGTGGATTTTTTTTTCAGGTAATATAAAAACATTTACACTAGTTGCTCCTGTTCTAGACCCGTTTGAAAGAAATGGATACTGTGTTATACACGTGGATTCCAGTCCACTCGACAAAAGAAGTAACATCATGAGAGACACTATTACAATCAATTTTGATACAAAACTTGAAAATTATGTAAATTTACAATCTCAAACCTACAAAAAATGTGATGAAATAGACGAAGATCCA
This sequence comes from Ectropis crepuscularia, assembly GCA_963693475.1. Lineage (NCBI taxonomy): Eukaryota > Metazoa > Arthropoda > Insecta > Lepidoptera > Geometridae > Ectropis > Ectropis crepuscularia. The sequence continues at coordinate 10,257,945 of OY856367.1, forward strand.
TTTAATGATTGTAAACCAGTTAATTGTGATGTACATTACAACGGAATGAAGCCTATTTTTGATGAAAACACAAGAAAATGTATAGCTGGACCAAAATGTAGAAGCAAAAAATCTGAATCAAGCGACGTGTTCGACCCCAACACTAATAAATGCATGGTTTTTAATTCTATTGACGCTGAAGATATTGATTTTATCAAGTCACTGAGTAAATTACAAGTAACACAAATTGGCAGATTTAAGTCGTCAAATGAGGGCATTACAGTTCCTGCGAAGGATGCAACAACAAAAAGTAGTAACAAGGTAAATAAAACAGAAGTTAGAAAGACATTTTGCGATAACAGTATTTTACAATATTTAATATCAAATAGATACACCTTGATCGTTTTAGCGGTTGTGATATCTGCGCAATGTTGTCTAATATTCACGATGATATACTGTTTAACGCAAAGGTCAATTCAGTGTGAAAAAAAGAAAGTAGACAGAAAATATTTCAATTACCGACAAGATGTGTCAGTGACCACACCATTGATTCCCACAAGCAACATGGATACAGAAACAGCATTCGATTATATCAGCGAATCTAGCAATATAGAAAAGAAGATAAAATGTTACAAGTCGTGCCAAAAGGAACGAAAAAATGACACCAAAATCAGTATGTCTGATGACATCTTAACGAAATGTTTGAATAGACGTGATTGGAATGCTAAACCTAAATCTGATATAACCAAAGACGCAAACAATCCATATTACGATAGCTTTACTGTAGACTGGAAAGCATTTCAGGCGAACCTTAAAGAATCACCTACAGTCGAAACAATTCAAAAAGAAGAGAAGGGTATAGAAACAGAAATGACAATTCAAGAAAATCAGAAACCAGCGAGAAAGCAGTACAAAGAAGATTACACCGATAGTGACTCTTCTGAGAAATTTATCAAATGCCATGATTACAATTTTACGCAATCAATGATCAGAAAAGATGAAATGAAAGCACCATCGATGTCTACTGATACAAAAGGAGCACAGGCCTGTTTTTCGAATGACTCCATAGACGATTTTCTTTCTGAACGTGGCATGGCATTTTTAGCAGGTGAAAGACTATCGAAATATTCATTTTCTTCAATATCCACATCAAATCCAACCGATGATTCTAGTAAAACATCAAAAAACCGTAACATATTGAAGAATGTATTATCTTACTTGTCGAACAAGTCTAAGAAATATACTTCGTCTGATCCGGGGAAAAAACCGTCTGGGAAAGATCTAGAACTGATTCATATGTCTCAAGCTACTATGTATTCATCGTCGGCATCTGAATACAAGAATGTACAGGGGGTAAAGTGTGCAAAAGACTCAAGAAGTACATTTTAGGTTTTGGTAATGTTTGATAGATTAAAGATATTTTTGTAAGGAATTTATGTGTTTTTTTTATAGTAAAGAGTGATGATACGAGCAGGACATGTGCCTGATGGTAAGCAACATGCCAGTCACATAACAGCACAGTCACATGCAGCTATTGGAACATGAAGAGTCCAAATCATTTCCTAGCACTTTACTGCGGTTGTGCACTAAAAATATTGCCCATCAAACTATAATAACTGGCAAAGGTGTGGTACTTCTCCAGGCGGACTCACCCAAGAGTCCTACCACTACAAATAGTTGTACAGGTTTCGGGGTAAGTCTCTTTTTCTCCAGATACCTAGTAAAATTAAAAAGTTATCATTGTACACAAGGCAAATTAAACCACTATAGGTTGGTTATAGCGTAGCACTGAACTGTTCTGTCCTTGCTTGTTGAGTACCATCAGGCGCAGGTGTTGTTCGTCTTGTCACTATTTCTTTATTTAATGAAATACTTTTATGAATCATTTAATATATCCACCACTGACCGATTCCCGGAGGGCAAACGGGACGTCTACTCTCTTACTACGAAAAACGTAATTTCGAAATAAACTCGCGACTTTCCTACTCCGGTTTACTTCGTTTCGCCCGATCGAACGTTGTTGGACGTTTAAATTTTCTAAGCCTACTCCAATTAGAATGGGACGAATCTACGGATCGAAGTAGAACTAGAATAGGAAAGTCGCGAGTTTATTTCGAAATTACGTTTTTGCCGTGATAACGTCTTATAATTCGATGAAGCCGGCTGCACGCATGCGCGGCTCCAGGGGGGGGGTCACGGGGGACATGACCCCCCCCAAAATCATACGTGGGGCGCTACTTGTAAAGTCTTTTTTACTCGATTTATTGTATTTCTACTCGTGACCCCCCCCCAAAATCTGAGGCTGTGTACTGGTGACCCCCCCCAAAATTCGAGGCTGGGACCGCGCCTGGCTGCACGCCCACAAAACATGACGTCATGTACGGTAACGACCGACGGTAACGGTACATGATGTACCGTTACCGTCGGTCGTTACCTCGCCGCATGTTTGTTACAGTTGTATTAATTATTTCGACCAGTAGTTCAAGCGGGGATGTAGCTCAGTGGTAGAGCGTTCGCTTTGCATGTGAAATGCCCCGGGTTCGATCCCCGGCATCTAAAAGCTTTTTTGCATTGTTTTGATTGAAAATGACTAAATTCTACTGATTACTTTTTACATACAAATCTATTAAACAAATGAAATTAAAATTTTCTTTTGAAAAATGCTACCATTCCATCAGTATTTTCTTAAGACGTTGTCACGTTCTATCGTCAGTAAACCGACTTTACAGACAAACATTTTTTGTAGAAAAAGAGTAGACGTCCTACGTCCTGGTCTAACGCCTAACTCTCCTGCTTTCTGCTATGCTTTGATTTGTGACATCATCGACCAATTTGGGCACGCCGCCGCGCCGATGAAACCAAACAACTACATCTGCTTTCCGTATGCAGCGGAACGCGGAACGGAAAGCAGATGTAGTTGTCTGCTCTCAGCTGCGTCACAAATCAAAGCATGCCAGAAAGCAAGAGAGTTAGGTGATAGACATGAAAGAGGTGGAAAGAAGAATTTATCGTCCACATCATAAAATTAAGTCTTTTAATTTCGCCGATTTTGAGGTTAAAATTTCGAATAATGATCTGTCAAATTCGAGTATTCGTTGCAAGTTTCGTGAATTAGCGTCGCCGCAGACGAACCACTGACCACAGGAACAGCCACAAATCGCCGCCACCGACCTATTTACCCGACTGCGCGACGCAAAGGAGTAGTAATGTTGTAATCAGTCTATGTATGTTCTTTTGAAGCACTATACAGACTAAACGCCTTTTTAGTTTATTTTTTTATTCCTACAGTGTTCATACATTTCAATATGAACTGGCCGCACTGGCGATGACGCCAGAGTTCGCTACTTGCGGTGAAACGCTGCTTCTCGCTTCTTGTGGCTGGAACTGGCTTGTTGATCAGCGACCACAAGCGATTCCGGGCACAAGCGAGTGTAGCTTCTTGTGGCGGCGTTTTGTAGCTGTAGCGTGTGGCCCGTGTGCGGCGACGCTTAGAGTAAGCTTAGAACATTTAAACGTCAAACAATTCAAAACGAAGTTTCGTTGTTTATTAGGTACTGATCGTTATACTACGTAAGCCTTAAGCACTCTTAAGCATAACCCGCGAGACAGTTGTAAATTACAGTATGACGTAGAAACTGTCTGTATTACGTATAGGTGCTCAATAATCTAATGACACGTGGCCAAAATGAGAACTAACACCGTCGTCAAGACAACCAAGATTACCGATGCCCGATTTCCCCAAATTTCCCAAAATTTGAAGTGTGTGAGTGTGTGTTGACTTCACAAGTGTGAAAACTCCCGGAAACATTATGGCTTCAAGTGCCAACTGGTATAAAAATGAGAATTTCACGATTTAAATTATCAAGAAGAGATCCGAAGTTAATATCCACTAAGACTAAAATAAATATTATGATTTCTGTTAAGATATACGTGAATAGCTCTTTCACACAGACAGATTATCTATTGTTGTTACTTGAATATCGAAAATTGTATAACAATTACTGAAACAATTATACAAAGTGTTGCAGAAAGGTGCAACAATATTTATGGTAGTTCATCTACATTAAGTTTAGAATCATGTATGTGAAAATTACGCATGAAAGCTCAAAAAAATTTTTCCATAAAAAAAATATTTTTTTTGATTGTTATTTCATTTGACATACCCCTAATGGCCAGATCTCCGCACTGATTTTTGTACGACGTCGCGGCGTCGGCGGCAAGGTCGTTAGCCTGCTGTACATGCTTTAGCTGGTGATTTGGTGGAAATTTTACGTCAAACTTTGACTCGAATTATCTCGTGATCTACCGTGCTGAGGAGAAAGAGAACTTGGGTGATGAAGTCTACATCAGTGTTAGAGTGGACTGTTAAAATATTGTTGGGGGTAAATCCACCACGTTGTATATATCAGTAGAAAACAATGACCAATTTTTTTGTTTACACAAGCTAGTGACGTCGTATAGCGTTTGAGACATTCGAAGGACAGATTAAAAACAATAATTTTGAAAATGAAATATTAAATTGTTTAAGTAATTAATTCGCCCTCCTGACCATAACATTCCGGTGCCGTTAGATTCAGGTACGCCTTTATTTAGCGATTTATTTAGGGGTGTGACTTTATGCAGCCCCGGATCTATATTAAAATAAAGTTTATTTTCTCCAGATTCAAATCATCAAAAGTTTACTTTATGAATCTCATCGGCTGAGAAGGTGAGTGAGAATCCGGCTTCCAACAGGGAAAGACTTAAGAACAATGAACTCCCAAGTGACCAACATCACCAGTAAACCTTGAAGGTTTATGGAACATTATCTGCTGTTGACTGAAGCCATTCCTGACTGCCGGATGGGAACTCTACCCTGAACCTGCGAGCCATGCCCAGCTGTGGGATGCTGAACGCTGTACCTGCTCCAGGCTGCTGAACCTGCGAGCCATTCCCTGATGGAAGTCCTCACTGAACGCTGTACCTGCTCCAGGCTGCTGATATTGGGATGCTGAACGCTGTACCTGCTCCAGGCTGCTGAACCTGCGAGCCATTCCCTGATGGAAGTCCTCACTGAACGCTGTACCTGCTCCAGGCTGCTGAACCTGCAAGCCATTCCCTGATGGAAGTCCTCACTTAAGCCCCTTTTTTTATTATTTTTGTTCTTTTACATTCTCTTTATATCACTCTACTTTTTTCTACCTTCCCTTTTATCTGTATTTCTTTAATATACTTGTAATCACGAACATCTTATTATTCCCCTTCATCCACCTCTCCTCTGTTGTTCACTGACGTGACATTTGGCGCCCAACCTTCCAAAACAACCCCCCCTCTCTTGCTTATTCTTTGATCCCTCAACCCTTGATTTCCTCAACCTTTACCCCCTTAACCTTTGATCCCTCAACCCCTGAATTTCTTCTAAATTCTAAAAAAAAATACTTACACTAGTATATATACTTAATATTTTCTTTTCGGCACTCTTTGGTTATTAACTTATCTTCTCATCCTCTCCTCTCCTCTCCTCATCTCATCCTCATGATCTCTCTTCATCATTAACCTACAGTATTTTATTTACTCTTTAGTATTTTTCTAATTTTCTTACTTTCTCAAGTTAATGAGCTCTAAACTCATTAACTCTTTAACCAATGAGTATCTAACTCTTGGATTTTGTATGAGCCCTAAACTCATACGCTTATCTTGAACCCTACCGTTCAAGGTATCTCTTGAGCCCTACCGCTCATGTTAGCTTTTGAGTCCTACCGCTCGTGCTATCTTTTGAGCCCTTATGCTCATCCTTAATTACTTTCTTCCCCTTATAAAGAGCGGATGATAACTCTATAAATAAGCCTAACTATCAAGCCCTATGTTCATCCCTTTTATCATTCTTATTTTCTTCTATCCATAGAGCGGGTGATAACTCTTTAAATAAGCCGACTATTAGAGCGGTTGATGACTCTTTAAAAAAGCCTGCCATCGCCGAGAGTGTATGCTTTGAGTGTTCGTCATTGAATGTGAACTTACACCCAAACAGAATGGAAGAGATGAATGAAAAAACTTGAAAGGTTACTTGAATGGAGTTATGTTTGTGTGAAGGTAATACCTCTCTTAAACCCTTTAGAATTTCTTACCAAATTTTACAGAAGCGTAAAATTTCCGCAGTCGTGGGGAATATGTAACGTTACATATTGACTACAATATGTAAACGTACATTCCTACTTTCATTCTAAAAACATCACTTTCATAGGAGAGATGTGTGTATTTACATACCAAAATTTTCATATCACTAATTTCCTTTAAATTGTGTCCATTCGATAGATAATAATTTTCTGGTTGTTGTGATATATTTCTTGTATCATATACCTTATTCTAAATCTATAATAATTACGTTTTTCCAAAAATTTAGTTTGTTTACATAATGTAAATACTTCAAAAAACTATTTGTCACTTAGCAATTTTTACTCTTTTTCATAAGGTTGTATAGTTTTTAGAATTAATCCTCTTTGAATTGTCAATATTAAAATAAAGTTTATTTTCTCCAGATTCAAATCATCAAAAGTTTACTTTATGAATCTCATCGGCTGAGAAGGTGAGTGAGAATCCGGCTTCCAACAGGGAAAGACTTAAGAACAATGAACTCCCAAGTGACCAACATCACCAGTAAACCTTGAAGGTTTATGGAACATTATCTGCTGTTGACTGAAGCCATTCCTGACTGCCGGATGGGAACTCTACCCTGAACCTGCGAGCCATGCCCAGCTGTGGGATGCTGAACGCTGTACCTGCTCCAGGCTGCTGAACCTGCGAGCCATTCCCTGATGGAAGTCCTCACTGAACGCTGTACCTGCTCCAGGCTGCTGATATTGGGATGCTGAACGCTGTACCTGCTCCAGGCTGCTGAACCTGCGAGCCATTCCCTGATGGAAGTCCTCACTGAACGCTGTACCTGCTCCAGGCTGCTGAACCTGCAAGCCATTCCCTGATGGAAGTCCTCACTTAAGCCCCTTTTTTTATTATTTTTGTTCTTTTACATTCTCTTTATATCACTCTACTTTTTTCTACCTTCCCTTTTATCTGTATTTCTTTAATATACTTGTAATCACGAACATCTTATTATTCCCCTTCATCCACCTCTCCTCTGTTGTTCACTGACGTGACATTTTATGTAACGTTACATATTGACTACAATATGTAAACGTACATTCCTACTTTCATTCTAAAAACATCACTTTCATAGGAGAGATGTGTGTATTTACATACCAAAATTTTCATATCACTAATTTCCTTTTAATTGTGTCCATACGATAGATAATAATTTTCTTATTGTTGTGATATATTTCTGGTATCATATATCTTATTCTAAATCTATAATATTTACGTTTTTCCAAAATATTTGTTTGTTTACATAATTTCTTATTGTCAATACTTCAAACATCATTCGTCACTTAGCAACCTCCACCCTTTTTCATAAGGTCGTATAGTTTTTAGATTTAATCCTCTTTGAATTACTAATATTAAAATTAAGTTTTTTACTCCAGATTCGAATCATCAAAAGTTTTCTTTATGAATCTCATCGGCTGAGATGGGCAGTGAGAATCCGGCTTCCAACAGGGAAAGACTTAAGAACAATGAACTCCCAAGTGACCAACATCACCAGTAAACCTTGAAGGTTTATGGAACATTATCTGCTGTTGGCTGAAGCCATTCCTGACTGCCGGATGGGAACTCTACCGTGAACCTGCGAGCCATGCCCAGCTGTGGGATGCTGAACGCTGTACCTGCTCCAGGCTACTGAACCTGCGAGCCATGCCCAGCTGTGGGATGCTGAACGCTGTACCTGCTCCAGGCTGCTGAACCTGCGAGCCATTCCCTGATGGAAGTCCTCACTGAACGCTGTACCTGCTCCAGGCTGCTGATATTGGGATGCTGAACGCTGTACCTGCTCCAGGCTGCTGAACCTGCGAGCCATTCCCTGATGGAAGTCCTCACTGAACGCTGTACCTGCTCCAGGCTGTGGAACCTGCAAGCCATTCCCTGATGGAAGTCCTCACTTAAGCCCCTTTTTTTTATTATTTTTGTTCTTTTACATTCTCTTTATATCACTCTACTTTTTTCTACCTTCCCTTTTTGTCTTTATTTCTTAAATATACTTGTAATCACGAACATCTTATTATTCCCCTTCATCCACCACTCCTCTGTTGTTCACTGACGTGACATTTGGCGCCCAACCTTCCAAAACAACCCCCCCTCTCTTGCTTATTCTTTGATCCCTCAACCCTTGATTTCCTCAACCTTTACCCCCTTAACCTTTGATCCCTCAACCCCTGAATTTCTTCTAAATTCTAAAAAATACTTACACTAGTATATATACTTAATATTTTCTTTTCGGCACTCTTTGGATAATAACTTCCCTCCTCACCCTCTCCTCATCTCTCCTCATCCTCTCCTCTCCTCTCCTCATCTCATCCTCATGATCTCTCTTCATCATTAACCTACAGTATTTCATTTACTCTTTAGTATTTTTCTAACGTATTTAAACGTTACCCAAGACTTAGTGGTCTTTTGTTTTTTTTTTACTTTCTCAAGTTAATGAGCTCTAAACTCATTAACTCTTTAACCAATGAGTTTCTAACTCTTGGATTTTGTATGAGCCCTAAACTCATACTCTTATCTTGAACCCTACCGTTCAAGATATCTTTTGAGCCCTACCGCTCATCCTTAATTACTTTCTTCCCTTTATAAAGAGCGGATGATAACTCTATAAATAAGCCTAACTATCAAGCCCTATATTCATCCCTTTTATCATCCTTATTTCTTCTATCCATAGAGCGGGTGATAACTCTTTAAATAAGCCGACTATCAGAGCGGTTGATGACTCTTTAAAAAAGCCTGCCATCGCCGAGAGTGTATGCTTTGAGTGTTCGTCATTGAATGTGAACTTACACCCAAACAGAATGGAAGTGATGAGTGAAAGACTTGAAAGGTTACTTGAATGAATTTATGATTGTGTGAAGGTAATACATCTCTTAAACCCTTTAGAACTTCTTACCAAATTTTACAGAAGCGTAAAATTTCCGCAGTCGTCGGGAATATGTAACGTTACATATTGACTACAATATGTAAACGTACATTCCTACTTTCATTCTAAAAACATCACTTTCATAGGAGAGATGTGTGTATTTACATACCTACCAAAATTTTCATATCACTAATTTCCTTTTAATTGTGTCCATACGATAGATAATAATTTTCTTATTGTTGTGATATATTTCTGGTATCATATATCTTATTCTAAATCTATAATATTTACGTTTTTCCAAAATATTTGTTTGTTTACATAATTTCTTATTGTCAATACTTCAAACATCATTCGTCACTTAGCAACCTCCACCCTTTTTCATAAGGTCGTATAGTTTTTAGATTTAATCCTCTTTGAATTACTAATATTAAAATTAAGTTTTTTACTCCAGATTCGAATCATCAAAAGTTTTCTTTATGAATCTCATCGGCTGAGATGGGCAGTGAGAATCCGGCTTCCAACAGGGAAAGACTTAAGAACAATGAACTCCCAAGTGACCAACATCACCAGTAAACCTTGAAGGTTTATGGAACATTATCTGCTGTTGGCTGAAGCCATTCCTGACTGCCGGAACAACAGAGGAGAGGTGGATGAAGGGGAATAATAAGATGTTCGTGATTACAAGTATATTAAAGAAATACAGATAAAAGGGAAGGTAGAAAAAAGTAGAGTGATATAAAGAGAATGTAAAAGAACAAAAATAATAAAAAAAGGGGCTTAAGTGAGGACTTCCATCAGGGAATGGCTTGCAGGTTCAGCAGCCTGGAGCAGGTACAGCGTTCAGTGAGGACTTCCATCAGGGAATGGCTCGCAGGTTCAGCAGCCTGGAGCAGGTACAGCGTTCAGCATCCCAATATCAGCAGCCTGGAGCAGGTACAGCGTTCAGTGAGGACTTCCATCAGGGAATGGCTCGCAGGTTCAGCAGCCTGGAGCAGGTACAGCGTTCAGCATCCCACAGCTGGGCATGGCTCGCAGGTTCAGGGTAGAGTTCCCATCCGGCAGTCAGGAATGGCTTCAGTCAACAGCAGATAATGTTCCATAAACCTTCAAGGTTTACTGGTGATGTTGGTCACTTGGGAGTTCATTGTTCTTAAGTCTTTCCCTGTTGGAAGCCGGATTCTCACTGACCTTCTCAGCCGATGAGATTCATAAAGTAAACTTTTGATGATTTGAATCTGGAGAAAATAAACTTTATTTTAATATTGACAATTCAAAGAGGATTAATTCTAGAAACTATACAACCTTATGAAAAAGAGTAAAAATTGCTAAGTGACAAATAGTTTTTTGAAGTATTTACATTATGTAAACAAACTAAATTTTTGGAAAAACGTAATTATTATAGATTTAGAATAAGGTATATGATACAAGAAATATATCACAACAACCAGAAAATTATTATCTATCGAATGGACACAATTAAAAGGAAATTAATGATATGAAAATTTTGGTATGTAAATATCTAAGAATTCTATTAATAAATGCTAGTTTTGAGATGAAAATAGAGGTAAAATGTACATTTACAAATTGTAATCAATATGTAATGTTACATTATTCCCCTCGACTGCGGAAATTTTACGCTTCTGTAAAATTTGGGAAGAGGTTCTAAAGGGTTTAAGAGAGGTATTACCTTCACGCAAACATAACTCCATTCAAGTAACCTTTCAAATTTTTTCATTCATCTCTTCCATTCTGTTTGGGTGTAAGTTCACATTCAATGACGAACACTCAAAGCATACACTCTCGGCGATGGCAGGCTTTTTTAAAGAGTCATCAACCGCTCTAATAGTCGGCTTATTTAAAGAGTTATCACCCGCTCTATGGATAGAAGAAAATAAGAATGATAAAAGGGATGAACATAGGGCTTGATAGTTAGGCTTATTTATAGAGTTATCATCCGCTCTTTATAAGGGGAAGAAAGTAATTAAAGATGAGCATAAGGGCTCAAAAGATAGCACGAGCGGTAGGACTCAAAAGCTAACATGAGCGGTAGGGCTCAAGAGATACCTTGAACGGTAGGGTTCAAGATAAGCGTATGAGTTTAGGGCTCATACAAAATCCAAGAGTTAGATACTCATTGGTTAAAGAGTTAATGAGTTTAGAGCTCATTAACTTGAGAAAGTAAGAAAATTAGAAAAATACTAAAGAGTCAATAAAATACTGTAGGTTAATGATGAAGAGAGATCATGAGGATGAGATGAGGAGAGGGTGAAGAGGAGAGGATGAGAAGAGAAGTTAATAACCAAAGAGTTCCGAAAAGAAAATATTAAGTATATATACTAGTGTAAGTATGTTTTAGAATTTAGAAGAGGAGAGGAGAGGAGAGGATGGGAAGTTATTAATCCAAAGAGTGCCGAAAAGAAATATTAAGTACAAATACTAGTGTAAGTATGTTTTTAGAATTTAGAAGAAATTCAGGGGTTGAGGGATCAAAGGTTAAGGGGGTAAAGGTTGAGGAAATCAAGGGTTGAGGGATCAAAGAATAAGCAAGAGAGGGGGGGTTGTTTTGGAAGGTTGGGCGCCAAATGTCACGTCAGTGAACAACAGAGGAGAGGTGGATGAAGGGGAATAATAAGATGTTCGTGATTACAAGTATATTAAAGAAATACAGATAAAAGGGAAGGTAGAAAAAAGTAGAGTGATATAAAGAGAATGTAAAAGAACAAAAATAATAAAAAAAGGGGCTTAAGTGAGGACTTCCATCAGGGAATGGCTTGCAGGTTCAGCAGCCTGGAGCAGGTACAGCGTTCAGTGAGGACTTCCATCAGGGAATGGCTCGCAGGTTCAGCAGCCTGGAGCAGGTACAGCGTTCAGCATCCCAATATCAGCAGCCTGGAGCAGGTACAGCGTTCAGTGAGGACTTCCATCAGGGAATGGCTCGCAGGTTCAGCAGCCTGGAGCAGGTACAGCGTTCAGCATCCCACAGCTGGGCATGGCTCGCAGGTTCAGGGTAGAGTTCCCATCCGGCAGTCAGGAATGGCTTCAGTCAACAGCAGATAATGTTCCATAAACCTTCAAGGTTTACTGGTGATGTTGGTCACTTGGGAGTTCATTGTTCTTAAGTCTTTCCCTGTTGGAAGCCGGATTCTCACTGACCTTCTCAGCCGATGAGATTCATAAAGTAAACTTTTGATGATTTGAATCTGGAGAAAATAAACTTTATTTTAATATTGACAATTCAAAGAGGATTAATTCTAGAAACTATACAACCTTATGAAAAAGAGTAAAAATTGCTAAGTGACAAATAGTTTTTTGAAGTATTTACATTATGTAAACAAACTAAATTTTTGGAAAAACGTAATTATTATAGATTTAGAATAAGGTATATGATACAAGAAATATATCACAACAACCAGAAAATTATTATCTATCGAATGGACACAATTAAAAGGAAATTAATGATATGAAAATTTTGGTATGTAAATATCTAAGAATTCTATTAATAAATGCTAGTTTTGAGATGAAAATAGAGGTAAAATGTACATTTACAAATTGTAATCAATATGTAATGTTACATTAAAATGTCACGTCAGTGAACATACAGAGGAGAGGTGGATGAAGGTGAATAATAAGATGTTCGTGATTACAAGTATATTTAAGAAATAAAGACAAAAGGGAAGGTAGAAAAAAGTAGAGTGATATAAAGAGAATGTAAAAGAACAAAAATAATAAAAAAAAGGGGCTTAAGTGAGGACTTCCATCAGGGAATGGCTTGCAGGTTCAGCAGCCTGGAGCAGGTACAGCGTTCAGTGAGGACTTCCATCAGGGAATGGCTCGCAGGTTCAGCAGCCTGGAGCAGGTACAGCGTTCAGCATCCCACAGCTGGGCATGGCTCGCAGGTTCAGCAGCCTGGAGCAGGTACAGCGTTCAGCATCCCACAGCTGGGCATGGCTCGCAGGTTCAGCAGCCTGGAGCAGGTACAGCGTTCAGCATCCCACAGCTGGGCATGGCTCGCAGGTTCAGCAGCCTGGAGCAGGTACAGCGTTCAGCATCCCACAGCTGGAATGGCTCGCAGGTTCACGGTAGAGTTCCCATCCGGCAGTCAGGAATGGCTTCAGCCAACAGCAGATAATGTTCCATAAACCTTCAAGGTTTACTGGTGATGTTGGTCACTTGGGAGTTCATTGTTCTTAAGTCTTTCCCTGTTGGAAGCCGGATTCTCACTGACCTTCTCAGCCGATGAGATTCATAAAGTAAACTTTTGATGATTTGAATCTGGAGAAAATAACTTAATTTTAATATTGACAATTCAAAGAGGATTAATTCTAAAAACTATACAACCTTATGAAAAAGAGTAAAAATTGCTAAGTGACAAATAGTTTTTTGAAGTATTTACATTATGTAAACAAACTAAATTTTTGGAAAAACGTAATTATTATAGATTTAGAATAAGGTATATGATACAAGAAATATATCACAACAACCAGAAAATTATTATCTATCGAATGGACACAATTTAAAGGAAATTAGTGATATGAAAATTTTGGTATGTAAATACACACATCTCTCCTATGAAAGTGATGTTTTTAGAATGAAAGTAGGAATGTACGTTTACATATTGTAGTCAATATGTAACGTTACATATTCCCCACGACTGCGGAAATTTTACGCTTCTGTAAAATTTGGTAAGAAATTCTAAAGGGTTTAAGAGAGGTATTACCTTCACACAAACATAACTCCATTCAAGTAACCTTTCAAGTTTTTTCATTCATCTCTTCCATTCTGTTTGGGTGTAAGTTCACATTCAATGACGAACACTCAAAGCATACACTCTCGGCGATGGCAGGCTTTTTTAAAGAGTCATCAACCGCTCTAATAGTCGGCTTATTTAAAGAGTTATCACCCGCTCTATGGATAGAAGAAAATAAGAATGATAAAAGGGATGAACATAGGGCTTGATAGTTAGGCTTATTTATAGAGTTATCATCCGCTCTTTATAAGGGGAAGAAAGTAATTAAGGATGAGCATAAGGGCTCAAAAGATAGCACGAGCGGTAGGACTCAAAAGCTAACATGAGCGGTAGGGCTCAAGAGATACCTTGAACGGTAGGGTTCAAGATAAGCGTATGAGTTTAGGGCTCATACAAAATCCAAGAGTTAGATACTCATTGGTTAAAGAGTTAATGAGTTTAGAGCTCATTAACTTGAGAAAGTAAGAAAATTAGAAAAATACTAAAGAGTAAATAAAATACTGTAGGTTAATGATGAAGAGAGATCATGAGGATGAGATGAGGAGAGGAGAGGAGAGGAGAGGATGAGAAGAGAGCGAGGAGGGAAGTTATTATCCAAAGAGTGCCGAAAAGAAAATATTAAGTATATATACTAGTGTAAGTATGTTTTAGAATTTAGAAGAGGAGAGGAGAGGAGAGGATGGGAAGTTATTAATCCAAAGAGTGCCGAAAAGAAAATATTAAGTATATATACTAGTGTAAGTATGTTTTAGAATTTAGAAGAAATTCAGGGGTTGAGGGATCAAAGGTTAAGGGGGTAAAGGTTGAGGAAATCAAGGGTTGAGGGATCAAAGAATAAGCAAGAGAGGGGGGGTTGTTTTGGAAGGTTGGGCGCCAAATGTCACGTCAGTGAACATACAGAGGAGAGGTGGATGAAGGTGAATAATAAGATGTTCGTGATTACAAGTATATTTAAGAAATAAAGACAAAAGGGAAGGTAGAAAAAAGTAGAGTGATATAAAGAGAATGTAAAAGAACAAAAATAATAAAAAAAGGGGCTTAAGTGAGGACTTCCATCAGGGAATGGCTTGCAGGTTCAGCAGCCTGGAGCAGGTACAGCGTTCAGTGAGGACTTCCATCAGGGAATGGCTCGCAGGTTCAGCAGCCTGGAGCAGGTACAGCGTTCAGCATCCCACAGCTGGGCATGGCTCGCAGGTTCAGCAGCCTGGAGCAGGTACAGCGTTCAGCATCCCACAGCTGGGCATGGCTCGCAGGTTCAGCAGCCTGGAGCAGGTACAGCGTTCAGCATCCCACAGCTGGGCATGGCTCGCAGGTTCAGCAGCCTGGAGCAGGTACAGCGTTCAGCATCCCACAGCTGGAATGGCTCCCAGGTTCACGGTAGAGTTCCCATCCGGCAGTCAGGAATGGCTTCAGCCAACAGCAGATAATGTTCCATAAACCTTCAAGGTTTACTGGTGATGTTGGTCACTTGGGAGTTCATTGTTCTTAAGTCTTTCCCTGTTGGAAGCCGGATTCTCACTGACCTTCTCAGCCGATGAGATTCATAAAGTAAACTTTTGATGATTTGAATCTGGAGAAAATAACTTAATTTTAATATTGACAATTCAAAGAGGATTAATTCTAAAAACTATACAACCTTATGAAAAAGAGTAAAAATTGCTAAGTGACAAATAGTTTTTTGAAGTATTTACATTATGTAAACAAACTAAATTTTTGGAAAAACGTAATTATTATAGATTTAGAATAAGGTATATGATACAAGAAATATATCACAACAACCAGAAAATTATTATCTATCGAATGGACACAATTTAAAGGAAATTAGTGATATGAAAATTTTGGTATGTAAATACACACATCTCTCCTATATGTCACGTCAGTGAACAACAGAGGAGAGGTGGATGAAGGGGAATAATAAGATGTTCGTGATTACAAGTATATTAAAGAAATACAGATAAAAGGGAAGGTAGAAAAAAGTAGAGTGATATAAAGAGAATGTAAAAGAACAAAAATAATAAAAAAAGGGGCTTAAGTGAGGACTTCCATCAGGGAATGGCTTGCAGGTTCCACAGCCTGGAGCAGGTACAGCGTTCAGTGAGGACTTCCATCAGGGAATGGCTCGCAGGTTCAGCAGCCTGGAGCAGGTACAGCGTTCAGCATCCCAATATCAGCAGCCTGGAGCAGGTACAGCGTTCAGTGAGGACTTCCATCAGGGAATGGCTCGCAGGTTCAGCAGCCTGGAGCAGGTACAGCGTTCAGCATCCCACAGCTGGGCATGGCTCGCAGGTTCAGTAGCCTGGAGCAGGTACAGCGTTCAGCATCCCACAGCTGGGCATGGCTCGCAGGTTCACGGTAGAGTTCCCATCCGGCAGTCAGGAATGGCTTCAGCCAACAGCAGATAATGTTCCATAAACCTTCAAGGTTTACTGGTGATGTTGGTCACTTGGGAGTTCATTGTTCTTAAGTCTTTCCCTGTTGGAAGCCGGATTCTCACTGACTTTCTCAGCCGATGAGATTCATAAAGTAAACTTTTGATGATTTGAATCTGGAGAAAATAAACTTTATTTTAATATTGACAATTCAAAGAGGATTAATTCTAAAAACTATACAACCTTATGAAAAAGAGTAAAAATTGCTAAGTGACAAATAGTTTTTTGAAGTATTTACATTATGTAAACAAACTAAATTTTTGGAAAAACGTAATTATTATAGATTTAGAATAAGGTATATGATACAAGAAATATATCACAACAACCAGAAAATTATTATCTATCGAATGGACACAATTTAAAGGAAATTAGTGATATGAAAATTTTGGTATGTAAATACACACATCTCTCCTATGAAAGTGATGTTTTTAGAATGAAAGTAGGAATGTACGTTTACATATTGTAGTCAATATGTAACGTTACATATTCCCCACGACTGCGGAAATTTTACGCTTCTGTAAAATTTGGTAAGAAATTCTAAAGGGTTTAAGAGAGGTATTACCTTCACACAAACATAACTCCATTCAAGTAACCTTTCAAGTTTTTTCATTCATCTCTTCCATTCTGTTTGGGTGTAAGTTCACATTCAATGACGAACACTCAAAGCATACACTCTCGGCGATGGCAGGCTTTTTTAAAGAGTCATCAACCGCTCTAATAGTCGGCTTATTTAAAGAGTTATCACCCGCTCTATGGGTAGAAGAAAATAAGAATGATAAAAGGGATGAACATAGGGCTTGATAGTTAGGCTTATTTATAGAGTTATCATCCGCTCTTTATAAGGGGAAGATAGTAATTAAGGATGAGCATAAGGGCTCAAAAGATAGCACGAGCGGTAGGACTCAAAAGCTAACATGAGCGGTAGGGCTCAAGAGATACCTTGAACGGTAGGGTTCAAGATAAGCGTATGAGTTTAGGGCTCATACAAAATCCAAGAGTTAGATACTCATTGGTTAAAGAGTTAATGAGTTTAGAGCTCATTAACTTGAGAAAGTAAGAAAATTAGAAAAATACTAAAGAGTAAATAAAATACTGTAGGTTAATGATGAAGAGAGATCATGAGGATGAGAGATGAGGAGAGATGAGGAGAGGGTGAAGAGGGAAGTTATTATCCAAAGAGTGCCGAAAAGAAAATATTAGGTATATATACTAGTGTAAGTATGTTTTAGAATTTAGAAGAGGAGAGGAGAGGAGAGGATGGGAAGTTATTAATCCAAAGAGTGCCGAAAAGAAAATATTAGGTATATATACTAGTGTAAGTATGTTTTAGAATTTAGAAGAAATTCAGGGGTTGAGGGATCAAAGGTTAAGGGGGTAAAGGTTGAGGAAATCAAGGGTTGAGGGATCAAAGAATAAGCAAGAGAGGGGGGGTTGTTTTGGAAGGTTGGGCGCCAAATGTCACGTCAGTGAACAACAGAGGAGAGGTGGATGAAGGGGAATAATAAGATGTTCGTGATTACAAGTATATTAAAGAAATACAGATAAAAGGGAAGGTAGAAAAAAGTAGAGTGATATAAAGAGAATGTAAAAGAACAAAAATAATAAAAAAAGGGGCTTAAGTGAGGACTTCCATCAGGGAATGGCTTGCAGGTTCCACAGCCTGGAGCAGGTACAGCGTTCAGTGAGGACTTCCATCAGGGAATGGCTCGCAGGTTCAGCAGCCTGGAGCAGGTACAGCGTTCAGCATCCCAATATCAGCAGCCTGGAGCAGGTACAGCGTTCAGTGAGGACTTCCATCAGGGAATGGCTCGCAGGTTCAGCAGCCTGGAGCAGGTACAGCGTTCAGCATCCCACAGCTGGGCATGGCTCGCAGGTTCAGTAGCCTGGAGCAGGTACAGCGTTCAGCATCCCACAGCTGGGCATGGCTCGCAGGTTCACGGTAGAGTTCCCATCCGGCAGTCAGGAATGGCTTCAGCCAACAGCAGATAATGTTCCATAAACCTTCAAGGTTTACTGGTGATGTTGGTCACTTGGGAGTTCATTGTTCTTAAGTCTTTCCCTGTTGGAAGCCGGATTCTCACTGACTTTCTCAGCCGATGAGATTCATAAAGTAAACTTTTGATGATTTGAATCTGGAGAAAATAAACTTTATTTTAATATTGACAATTCAAAGAGGATTAATTCTAAAAACTATACAACCTTATGAAAAAGAGTAAAAATTGCTAAGTGACAAATAGTTTTTTGAAGTATTTACATTATGTAAACAAACTAAATTTTTGGAAAAACGTAATTATTATAGATTTAGAATAAGGTATATGATACAAGAAATATATCACAACAACCAGAAAATTATTATCTATCGAATGGACACAATTTAAAGGAAATTAGTGATATGAAAATTTTGGTATGTAAATACACACATCTCTCCTATGAAAGTGATGTTTTTAGAATGAAAGTAGGAATGTACTGTTAGCAATATTAGTAATTTATACAAGTTCTTATTGAAAGAATAGTGAGAATACTGAAATGCACTCTATGGCAACCCTACAATTCCGGGTTTGATTGGTATGTAGTCTGTGGTTTGGTCGTTTTGGCGGGAAACAATCTAGCTCTTGTTTTTGACTCGTAAAACATGTTAATAAGAAAAATCATAATATGCAGCAGCAAGTCTAAGCGAAAGGTTTAAATTAAAAGTACTAGTAAACCGATAAATAACTAAATAAAGTGATAATTGTACATCTGTTACTGAATTTAAGGTACTGTAAAGCGTTTTCTTTAATTAAGTAACATATTATAAAATGTACTACTTCAGCTGCACAAGGCAGCTGTGAATAAGTTGGTATGACGAAGGATTGATTCCGAAATATAATGCTGTAGACTGATCATAGCTGTTTTATTTATGGACTAATTGTCTTCTATTCAGAATAAATTACGTACTTAACAATTCAGAAGTGGGATCGGCGGACAAGAAGACTATAATTAATAATAGAAAATTATATAATTGTCCGTTGATCCCGCCCATGTGATATACAGTTTTATTCTTTTCAAATTTTTTTTTTCTCAACGCTTATTATTTGCTTGTTAATGTCACTCAATACGAAAACTCTATGATCAGTATTTAATATGTGATAAAATGTATGGTATTCAATTATATGTCAAATTGTTTTACCTATTCTCGCAAGGAATAAATGAATTGAATTGAATTGACGGTTTAATGAGTTGCAGAGTGAACCATCGATATAAACCAACAGATGTACCCTGAGCACCTTGAAATTGATAATAAACGGCGTCTCTAAAAGTGTATCGTAAGTGGTTTCACACAACCAATCTACTTGACCCTAGAATCGTTAGCGGCGCGATATGCTGTGGTTTTACTTATTTTGGTTGTTGACCACGATTAGTAAAAACGTCCGGCGTTCACCGTTTCTGTAAACGACTAGAATGGAAAGAGTGAGCTCACTCTTCCCAACGATGACATGATTCCGTGCGCCCTGAAGTTTGGGAGGGCACATCTGTGTATTGAGATCATTGGAGTGAACAATATCACGTAAGTGGATTTTTATTCCGTGTATAGGTACTTACCATTTTTGAATTTTTCACGCAATGCGGTCCTCACTACATCTATTACTGGAATAAGTCAAGTAGACTGCATCCTATACCGCATTTTCGAGATGATCAAATTAAAAACATAGTCTGGCTATAATTATGCAAAGAGCCAAGCCAGTTCTGATTTTGTTATTATTTTTGTATAAAAACCAAATATATCCTAATTGTGCACACAATATTACACATAATAATTAATGTGTAAATGACGGCTATTCATATTTTCTATGCAATTTAAAAAGGGTATACCATTTTACAAAGATACTCTCTCATATAGTTTTCGAAAATCATGCTTCGATAAATATGTGGCACCAATAACTGCAATGTCAGTAATTCTGGACAAACCATTAACGTTACTTTGAGGCTTATTAAAGTGTTATTTTTTAAATTTTGGTCGCCTAGTTATGAGAACGTTCGATTTACATGAGGTTCGAATCACATGTTCAATACACATGTCCTGTAAGTCACAAGGGGACCGGTATGGACCTAGAACAATAACTTTCAGGGATACGTTATTTGTCCAACGGCACTTTGATGGATAATGGCGTTTGTCTCTTTAAGAGTCCCTTTTAGTCCCAGTTGTGGGAATAAAAATGGTGACTCAACAGACATGCATGTCAGATCATGGGTCAGACGTTGAAGCTGTATGTACGAACCGCATCACATATCATAATTATAAAATGTCCTCAGACTACTATGAAACTCTTAAATGTAGAGTACTACAACGAACCGAACTATTAAATGTAGAGTACCATGACGAAGCGAAGCGGTAATGCGTTCAGTTATAAACCAGTTCAAATGGTTTGACGTCAACTCGCTCATTGTCTATCCACTCGCTTTTGCCTTCTTGATACTATGTTTATAACTTACATGGAGATCCGGACAAAGTAAAGATTGTCTTTGTCTAGTCGTTTTAGCGATTAATTCAATTTGAGAGATAATCTTTTGCACGTAGAATATTTTAAAGAAACTGTATTTAACTGCTGAGTCAGATAACCATGGGCATGTGACTATTATGTGTGTATTAAATTAAACTCCACTTTTCTACCAATAGCTATGAACTAAATTGACATTGCCAGTGATATGATCTTAAGTCACACGTGCCTAGTATTATCAAGGTAGAAAGGAGGTACCAGAGCTTCTCATTATAGATTATAGTTTAGCAGTGTTCTAAACTAAAGTAACCTGATGAAAGTACTTGCTCATATATGAGAAAGATGGATTTAAAGGTAGGTTGAGCAATTATTAATGCCTTTATTGAAAGTTCCAGATTATGGATAAGCCGCACCAAGGACGCAAAGATAGCCTTGAAAGTTGCGGCATGGAGGTTAAACCTGAGATCGAGCGCTGCAAAGGGCGCGCTCAGATAACGAGTATTCCACCGATTGACAAGGACCGGAACGAGGGAGTGGAAGGGAGTCAGGCAAATCCACAAGCGTTAACGAGGGAGTGGAAGGGAGTCAGGCAAATCCACAAGCGTCTAATTTAAATCTGTTCAGTAATGCTGTAAATTGATAGACTGAGAACCGCAGCCAGGAAGTGGAAGGGAGTCTGGATAACAGGCAAGTCCACAAGCGCTCTAATTTGAAATTGTCTAAGTAATGGTGTAAATTGACACGGTTTAGAACCAGGGCGAGGATGTGGAAGGTAGTCTGGATTTTAACAGGCAAGTCCACAGCCTCACATAAATATATAGATTCGATTTATAAAGTAAATTTGACGTGGTTTAACGAAGAGTTGTTGAGGCAACAGAAGGCCATAATATGGAGAAAGTAAGACAAACGATAATGATAGACATAAAATGTCATAGGTTTTCACGAAGATTCACAGTCTAGGGAAAGATCGGTTGCTCTTGGAAAGAGGAGAAGTTGTGGAGCGTTACAGTAAAAGCGACTTTTCTCAAGGTTAAAGAAAAAAAAAAAAAAAAAGAGACGCGAGAGAGGCGCTGCAATTATAGCGACGCATTTAAGTTATTTTAAAAATAAGTTTGTTTAACTCTTTGAAATATCACTTCTGTTCATCGCATTTTGAACCTGAACTTCATGATATTTTATGATATTCTTCATAGATTTATTTAATGTGTTGAAGGCTATGGTTATGGACATTCGACTGCTGAGCTTTCTTTTACCAACGTAAAACTCGAGTTTGATCCAATGTTAAAGGTCAGACTACAATGATTTGAGTTACAAAGTAATGTGTCATAATTTACGAATGGGATGAAAAGAAAATAGTCAACTTTGCTTTACACAATAACAGGCATTGCAAAATCTCAGAAACGTTACTCTAATAGCTGGGCCTAATGGATAACAAAGCTTGCCAAACTTGCACGACATGGTCTCATAGAGACAATATTGTTACTTAAAAGCATACACAAGAAGAATATCGCAGATGTAGAGAGAGATACGGAAGGTAGTAGACTGTTAATTACTCGGAATTGACCATCGATTAAGAGCATCAAATTGCAAACCATTAGACCCATTGCTCAAAGTGAACGTAAACATAAAAACTCAGGGTGTATCAGAAAATGTCGACATGTATATTGTCGAGTATCAGTTTTGAAAGGATCAGTTGATCACGGTTTAACTGAAAAAAAAAAACTAGAAATCGCTATTTCTAATAATGTTAATGTTAACTTTGTATTTTACAAAATAGCTTATAATATAATACTCTGGTATTATCGAATGATGGTATAAAATTGGCATGTACTAGTTGTATTAAGAATTTAATATGGAAATAACAAATACGCCAGATGACCTCTTTTCGAAAATAGGTCTGAAACAAGAGTTTTTCTTAAGTTGAACAATGAAGTTGGTATTGGTCCGGGGCGATCAATACAATCACATACTGTTCCAATAAAATCACAAGTATAAAGAGGCAATCTAAACACACCGTTCAATTCATAAATAATAAAATAAATCTTAACATTCACAAATTATGTGTTACGTTGTTTGTCAGGGACAGACTCTGCGATTGTAACCTGGTTTGCGTACCGTGTAAGGCTTGATCCAACTTAAATGATGATGAAATGAAAGATGGGATAGTCTTTGTATGGAGGTTTCCGAGCGAAGTTGAAGCGGGCCGCTAGTATCTATATAATTATATTACTGCATTGATGCCTTCCTAATTCACACTTGATGATTGTCAGGGAAATGTTATCCGAAATCTCGCTGAAGCGAAGATTCGGTTTAGAACAGTACTTTATTTAATCGAGTGATACCTACGCGTGTAGGACAATACGCACATGTTTACATTGAATGTTGTATAAATAATAAATATATTATAAGAAATAAATATCATCGAAATTAAGATATTATCTATTCAACGACAATGATCAGATCCGAAACATACGTGCATACTTCACCAAAAAGGTTCAACGACGAGGATTTAGTGAGAATGTAAGGCGCGGAACGCCTTAATAACGGAAGTAATGATAAAATTAGCTATTAAATTTCAAGGCCTGTATTGTTTTGTATTAGAAATTTTGACAAATATTAAAAATCTGATCAATGATATGCCTTTAATAGCCGCGGTCGATATGAAGACGTGGTAGCCGCAGATAAACTCAAGTCAAGGATGTTTAATAGGTGTTACTACGATATATCCATGTAATACGTTCATGTGCATGTTATGTTCATGTAATACGTTATATTCAAATCAAGTTCCAATAGAGATTATCAGATTGTCGATCACGAAACAATCAAGGATTCCGTATAAGTACCTATAAGTAAAAATTATTTAATCGGCTATTTGAAGCAGGTTATACCTAATGCTAAATGATTAGATATGCTAAAATAATTACATTCCCTAGTAGAGAAACCATTGATGTGATTCATCATCATTAATTTGTGAGTAAATTATTACTTTGGACTATGTTCAACGAACAAAACTTTTAGTAAAGTTATTACAACTAAGATCAAAAACTGTTGTAAACAATTGTTACATTACTTAATTATTGAAATGAAATGAAATTTATTAGGCATTAACAAACATTTGAAGTTCACAAATTAGTACAGATTATCTATCCTTGATTGGTAATTCAGATTGAGAAGCATTGTTACCCAAGCTAGGGTTAAACCTGTCGTAACAATATTATATATTAGGTATACAATATGAATAATTCGGTTATGATTGTTTTGTTTCTTATGAAATGCAGGTTATCTTTTGACTGCAAATTATGGATAAAGTAGATATGTTATCGTATATGACTGAAATTAGAGATATGTATATTTCTAATTATAATTTTAATGTGATAATCGTCAGAAATTAAAACATAACAATATATCAAGGTTTACTTGATTGTTATTACCGTTGATTCGCTGATTCGGTATTTTGAATTGAATACTATTATTATATAAAGCTAGCCCATATTTTTGTAGTACAATTATTTCACAAAAGAACAATATGGACAACAACATTAGTAAACAGGTGACTAGATACAGGCTTTGGCCTAGTTTGAGATTTATTGACAGAAGCTTAATTTATAATGCAACAAGAATACCTACTAAGTTCTTGTCGTACAATCTTATTATTGTGAATTGTAAATACAAATATAATAAACATTGTTAAACTGTCTGTGTCAATAAAGCATGATTTGATTTGATAATGTAACTATGAAAATATTTTCCGTGTTAAGTATAGTGACACATTTAAAACAATTGACAATTTAAAGAAACTTATAGTAACTGATGATGCCATGTGCTCAATTTTATTTGTTTTCTTTCAAACATTACTAATAAATTATATTCCTTAATTTAAAACACAAATTGCAACTACTTGTAACATACATATTATTTAAAATATCTTAGATAGAAACTAAATGATAATGGATACGGGCTATAACGTACTTCGTACTTATTACATTATGGCTGTCAAACCTGAGCGACCAACAATACCCACATAAGAAAATTAAAAATATCTCAAAACGCCAGTGAAAAGTGTATGATGGGAAAAAGGCTACCTGATAATATAAGAACAACAACTTTAAGAGCAAAATCAAAAATAAAAGATGTTACAATAACTGTTAGAAAGCTTAAGTGTAAATGAACAGGATACATAATAATTAGAGGAAAATAAATCGTGGCAGACCACTCAGAAGATGGGTCGATGACATAGAAGCGACAGCAGGTTAGCGACTACATGGACCAGAAAAGCTTACGTTTGGGAAAAAGTTGGAAGAAGTTTGAAGGCAGTTGGAGGAGGCCTTTGCCAATAAGTAAACAGACAGTGCGATGGCAATCTAAATTTAAGAACTTTAAATTGTAATAACATTGAAAAATTGTAAGCATTATATGAATAGAGCCTATTATTACTATTACTATAGAAATAGAACAGAATTACTCGTATAATTTGGTCAAGATATGTGAAATAAACTTAAAATCCTTCAACATGTATACTTAACAATATATTATTAAAGCGCGAGGACTCGCTTCTGCAGGATGGCCGAGCTGTTAGCAATATTAGTAATTTATACAAGTTCTTATTGAAAGAATAGTGAGAATACTGAAATGCACTCTATGGCAACCCTACAATTCCGGGTTTGATTGGTATGTAGTCTGTGGTTTGGTCGTTTTGGCGGGAAACAATCTAGCTCTTGTTTTTGACTCGTAAAACATGTTAATAAGAAAAATCATAATATGCAGCAGCAAGTCTAAGCGAAAGGTTTAAATTAAAAGTACTAGTAAACCGATAAATAACTAAATAAAGTGATAATTGTACATCTGTTACTGAATTTAAGGTACTGTAAAGCGTTTTCTTTAATTAAGTAACATATTATAAAATGTACTACTTCAGCTGCACAAGGCAGCTGTGAATAAGTTGGTATGACGAAGGATTGATTCCGAAATATAATGCTGTAGACTGATCATAGCTGTTTTATTTATGGACTAATTGTCTTCTATTCAGAATAAATTACGTACTTAACAGTACGTTTACATATTGTAGTCAATATGTAACGTTACAACATATTGATTGGGTAAACGGGTAACTCACGTGTAATAAGCTCGGTCAATCTGACTCGAGTTTCGGCCGCGTCCGGCGGCCTTTTTGAAGGAGAGTGTACGCGCACTATGGCTTCCGGTTTGGAACTTAAACAACAGTACAGTGCCAAACGGGAAGCCATCGTGCGCGTACATATATATTTTGTTATTTCCTTAATCATCTTTAGAACTCCATATACTTTTAGTTTTATGATAGTTTGAATTAAAAGAATATCGAAAATCACATTTTTGTAATTAAATATTTCTTAGTAAATTTATAATAAATGATTTTAAATATTTTTTATCTGTGGTCACGTGACTGCACACCAATATGACTTATTGCATCACTGCCTGCAAAACAAGCTGTCGAATACTGACTAGACTGTTTACTTCTTTGCCTTTTTAATACAGTTTGCGATCTTAGCGACGACGACTTTGATTGTTTGTATTGAAGTAAAACAAGTAAACACATAAACCGGACATACAGTCATGAATCGCGACCAATGTTTTGTGGTTAGTGATGTTATGTCAGTCGTTAGTGTTTTAGCGGAAAAAAACTAAAATACTAATATTTTAAACATTTTTTTTTATGTCCAACCAGCGTCAATCTTTAATATAAAAGCAATTCCGAAAATTGTTAACATCCCTACTAGATAATTTTTGCCAATTGGGTTCTGTACCAAATTTAATTAAAAAAACTTCATTTTTACCTGGTGTCCCATGACACCACATCTTATTTTAACTTTTATAGGAAACACATGTCTGTTATCTCGCCTGATGTTAAGCAAGAATGTGGTCTATAATGGTGGTGCATTTTAAATCAGGGGACTCAATTCTCATTTCCAAACTGTTTTTTGACTTAATAATCTTAGCAAAAGAGAAAACATATCGTAAATGATATTTGAAACGTAACTAATCAAGGATTCTGATCCAAGTCCAAATTTTTAATTCCTAAATCGATCAATGACATAATTATTAGGAAAAAATATCGATCTCTAAAAAGTAATAAAATCATACAATTTTTTACTAAATTTGCCGCCCCCTAAGATCTGCCGCCCTAGGCTTCACCCTATTATGACTATTCTTTTTTGCAGTCCAGTCATCCAATCACTATATAAATACATTTTTTGTGTTATAATATTCGGTTATTTTTATTTCAATTTTATTTTAATGGTGGGCTAGAATTTTTTTTTTTTTTTTAACTTTTATATGTTTACACTTGACCGCCATCTCACCTAATGTTAAGCGACGATGCGGTCTACGATGGAGCGTGTTTACCTAGAAAAAAACCGATTCACTCTCGATTTGAAGACACAAAGATTATAATTAACGGGAAATACCCACTCAGCAACGTATTTCACAGTCTTAACGTTCTTATCACAAAAGTTGAGTCAAATCTCTTCGTTCGTAATTTTGGAACATCAACCATGAAACGATGTCGCTTTTTCGAGCTGCGAGCATTCCGATAGAAAAAAGGGCAAGGTGGTATCAGATCGTGCATATCAGTCGCACACTCTCCGAAGTGTATCCGATAAAAAACCGATAAGCTAGCAATTTTTCGGCGATGTTCAAGACTTTGCAGTCTTTTTCGCACGAGGGTGTCATTGCCTATGAGCCTTTTGGCACGTCTCTCGATCGATTCCAGAGCTTCCAGCTGATACTTAGCCGAACCATCCCAAAGGTGCGAACAGTACTCCATACAGGAGCGAATCTGTGCTTGATATAATGTAAGCAACTGTTCAGACTTGAAGTACCTTCGCACCTTTGAAAGGACACCCAGTTTTTTGGCAGCTAGTTTAGCCTTGGACTCGATATACGACCCAAAGTTGAGCGTAGACGACAAAGTAACGCCCAAAAGCTCGAGATGGTCGGATACCGGCACGGACACACCGCGAAAAGTAGGAGTCTGTTAGAATGGGCTCTTTTTTGCGGAAAACAGACACGCCTGCGTCTTTCCTTCATTAAACCCGACCAAATTGGCATCGCCCCATTTAGAGACTGCCTCAAGGGTCAAGTTTAAACACTCGATCAAACTCTCTCTCAGTGCCTGAGTTTGCTGACTATTGGCCCTCGCGCTAGATTCCGCAGATTTGACTGGCCTCGTGGCTTAGTGGGTAGTAGCTCTGCCTGCGAAGCCGAGGGTCGTGGGTTCGATCCCCACCCAGTGCAAATATTTGTGTGATGAATTCAAATGTTTGCACTGTGTCTGGGTGTTTCTATGTATAATAAGTATGTATTTAAAACTATATAAGTATTATATCAGCTATCTGGCCGCCATCACACAAGCTTTGCTTAGTTTGGGGTCAGATGGTGTTGTGTGTGAATTGTCCACCAATATTTATTTATTTATTTAGATGTGTAGCTCTCTACAACAGTGCTATCATCTGCGTACCCAAAGATACCGGGCTTCAACAGATCGTTGATATGTAGCAGGAAGAGTGTCGCAGAGAGCACCGACCCTTGAGGGACTCCGGCATTGATAGCCATTTGATCCGACGAGCAACCATCAATGACCACTCGTATGGATCGATCCCCCAAAAAGTCCGATATCCACGCTATAAAGCCTGGAGACAAACCATAAGCTGAAAGCTTGCATAAAAGACCATCATGCCAAACCCTGTCGAAACCCTTCGAGATATCCAGGGAGACTGCAAGTGCTTCCCCGTGCTCCTCGATAGCTTCACTACAGATGTGAGTGACGTACGCTAGAATATCCCCGGTGGACCGGTTTCGGCGAAAGCCGTATTGTTGGTCACTGCGGAGGTCGTTCGATTCTAGGTACGTCAGGAGCCTGTGGTTTAAGACACGTTCCATAGTCTTACAGAGTATGGACGTGACCGAGATTGGCCTGTAGTTGGCAGGGTCAGCACGACGTTCTTGGGTACTGGTTGCACGTTGTATTGTAGTTGGGTCTCATTTAATTTATTGATAATAGTTGTTATAAATGACTCAAAATATTACAAATGTGGAGCAGCTGTAATACTAAATAATAATATTGTAAATCACGGCAACTTTCATGAAACGTTTCGTGTTGCGAAACTAGGTGCAACTGTTATAGGATTCATGCTACAGCCAGTGCACCCTCACTCGCTCAAGGTCGCGCAGTTTTAGCCTACCGCTAGACCGTTCCTTCCAGGAAACAAGTGACAGTCGGTTGTCGGACGCACGGCTGAGCGCTCGCGCAAAACGTTTCCCGCGCATATTGTTATTAGATATGTCGTAAACCCTCCGCGCTAGACAGGGACAGAGTTACGCGTAAGAAGAGAGCGTAGATGTTGAGTTGAAAATCGCGACAGGAATTGATCGCTAATGCGAGCTGAATTGAACTTTGTTGTGTCCCAGCAAGAGTCGCTATTTATATAATTGTTTTTGGTAAGTGATGCTTCTGTACTAATATTTATTCTGTGCTACTGCGCTCAGAGTATAGTAGATTTAGTTGACTGTCTAATAATCTGTTGCAAATCATTGTACAAGTACTCGTACCTCTATTTAAATTATCCGTACTCTGAGCCCTGAGATACAGATCTATAGGCCCTACCTAGTTCGGGGCTCGCTGTTTTAAATCTGTATATATTAATGTTTGTTTGAGTAGTATTCTACCCCCAGGCAGTAATGTGCAATCATTACTGTGTTCCGGTTTGAAGGGCAATGTTTCCAGAGAAATTATAGGGCTTAGAGATATAATAACTTAGAACTCTGGGTGACGAGCGCAGTGCAGTGCTATGTTATGATTTGGACTATTCATGTTCCAATAGCTGCATGTCACTGTGCTGTTATGTGCCAGGCATGTTGCTTACCATCAGGCACATGTCCTGCTCGTCTCGTAACTCTCTAATTTAAAAAAAAAAGTTATGATGACGTGGCAGGAAAGTCAAGAAATTTCGTCCGAAATTTCGTCCGTTTCGTTTAACGTTGAATTAAAGTAGACTTCCAGAGATTGGCCTATTGGCTACCAGAGATAGCTCTCGATAAACCTCTTAGAACTTCTCATAGAACTTGAGGCCATTGAGATGAGACCATGAGAAAATTATGGGAGGCCTTTCCTCAACCTCGGGACAATAATTATAGGCTAAAATAATAAAATAATAATAATAATTAATCATTCTTCTTCTTCTTCGTGTCGATGATGTTTCTTCTTACTTGCTATTGTTTTTGTTTCCTTAATACCTATTTTGTAACTATACCTACTATCTACATTTTTTTTTTTTAATTTTTACTGTTGGCACTGAAAAGTGCCTTTTTGTTTGGCGCTGATAAAGGCCGTTTCGGCGCTCTGATAAGAGCCGTTGTATTTGGGTCCTGAAAAGGACCGTTAGACATCATCGTTGTAGAAGGATTAGTCAGTCTGCACCGAAATGCTGACTGTCCAGGGGTGGCCGGGTGTAAACGCAATCATAGTTATCTATCAAAATAACACCGCACGGGGAGGCTCCTTCTAATGAATCATTTATTTATAAACATTATCAGTTAATCATCTTGCACTCTTGCAGCTACACACGCAAGGCGGGCAGAGTGTGGAAGTGGCTTCCGTGGGGATTGTTACATAGCTTGGAGGCACCACCTGTGATAAACGTAATTAACATTAGAAATACAAACGAGAGAATAAACCTACTTTAAAAAAAAAAAGGTGACGAGACGAGCAGGACATGTGCCTGATGGTAAGCAACATGCCTGCCACATAACAGCACAGTGACACGCAGCTATTGGAACGTGAAGAGTCCAAATCATTACCTAGAACTGCACTGCGCTCGTCACCCAGAGATCTATGATGCGATATCTTTAAGCCCTGTAATTTATCTGGAAACATTGCCCTTCAAACCGGAACACAGTAATGTTTGCACATTACTGCTCGGCGGTAGAATAACTGGCAAAGGCATGGTACTTCCCCAGGCGGACTCTGCCAAGAGTCCTACCACTGCGGCTCCGATGATGTTCATAAGATTCAGTTTGCGGGGATTTTGGGGGCGATAAATCGATCTATAGATAGATAGATAGATAGAAACACTTTATTGCAACACAAAGAAATTAAAATATTACACAGAAATAACTTATTAACTAGTGCCACAAGTGGCGGCCTTATTGCTGAGAGCAATCTCTTCCAGGCAACCAGCACAAAGGACACAGCCTACATAAATATACTCGTAGGCGGGGGAAGCGACATTCATTTAATAATACTACTACATATTTATATCTATAACTACATACAATAATAAATATTCACCTATAAAAATGAGACTATAGTATAACTTCAAAAAATTTATTAACCATAGGGACTGCCGATAGAAATTAAAACTTATAAATTATAATTTTAGCATTAAACATCAGTAATGTAGCATAATATTATAACGTCACATTTTTCAAAAGATATACTGGAGGATCGGTCACAGCCTCGAATTTTGGGAGGGGGGTTACCAGTTACCAGTAGAAATACAAACAGCTACCATCTACTTAGTATGATGAACTTAAATCATGTTAAGTTTCATTTGAATTGAATCAGTACCTAGTTTCGGCGTGATGAGAGTTCCCTATACAGAAAGACAGACAGACAGACATGAAAGAAAAAAAATGCAGTTTCGCCATCAGTATCGACTATGGAGTGCCCCCAATTTTTTTTTTCAAAATATCTTCAATGTACGTAGAATAATTCGACCCGCTACAGTTTTATTATAAGTATAGATTACGCTTTCACGTAGTCTATAGCACTCATGGATTTTGTACTTATACAACAGTGAAAGATTTTTTGAAATCGGTCCAGTAGTTCCTGAGATTAGCGCGTTCAAACGAAAAAATTCTTCAGTTTTATATTATTAAAGAAAGTATAGACTTGCCTTAATTTTCCTGAAATGCAAGTTTCCGTAGAGTTTCAAGTTGGACAGAGGTGCTCGCGTAACGCATTGACACTGGAAAAAAAATGTTTCATGCTTTTTTTTTTATAGGGTTATTGGTAATCAGCCTGCATCCTTTTAAGAGGATGTTAGGTACATTTAATACGTCAACTTTTGTTCTACAGTTTAAAAAAAAATGTTTTTTTTTTCTTTTACAAAATAAATAAAAAGTGCATTTGCACGGTCTAAAAGTATCGAACTCTTCGTAACAATTCGTAACGAGAGCGCGTACGCTCTTTAACGCGCAAAAAATGATGTACCGAAGTGAATATACACTAAAAAGTCGCTAAACAGTACAAAAAAGGGCAACAAGGGTTATCTATGAAGTTTTAACGAAAGTTGTAGAACAAAAGTTGTTTGTTTAAATATACAGAACATGCCCTTAAACGGATGCAGGCTGATTACCAGTAACCCGTATGTCCCGATATAAAGACCGGGCTCTCTGACTTATCCCTAACATATGGTGGGTCAGGGGTTTCTTATCTTACTTATTTTACTCTCTATCTTATGGCTAGCTCTTAACATAGACTAATGATATTTATTACTAATTCTTAGATCTAAGTTTTGTGAACTGTTCGATTGTTTCATGTTACAGCTGGTCTAGTCGACTCTAGTCGGGAGAACGGCG
The DNA here is from genome assembly GCA_963693475.1 of Ectropis crepuscularia. Classification (NCBI taxonomy): domain Eukaryota; kingdom Metazoa; phylum Arthropoda; class Insecta; order Lepidoptera; family Geometridae; genus Ectropis; species Ectropis crepuscularia. The sequence goes on from OY856367.1 coordinate 10,290,186, forward strand.
ACTGCCGACCGAGAGGGTCTACCGCCTAGCTAAAACTGTCTTACCTTTGATATTTATCTCTCTTTTCTTTTCGCTTGAAGTGATAGAGACAGCAATAGCAAAGTCATAGCCGATTTAGTTAGACCGGTAGAAGGTTCGAATTTTACACGCACCATTTTTGAAGTCGTGTCAGTGCACCCTCACTCGCTCAAGGTCGCGCGGTTTTAGCCTACCGCTAGACCGTTCCTTCCAGGAAACAAGTGACAGTCGGTTGTCGGACGCACGGCTGAGCGCTCGCGCAAAACGTTTCCCGTGCATATTGCTATTAGATATGTCGTAAACCCTCCGCGCTAGACAGGGACAGAGTTACGCGTTAGAAAGAGCGCAAATGTTTATTTGAAAATCGCGACAGGTATTGCGAGCTGAATTGAACTTTGTTGTGTCCCAGCAAGAGTCGCTATTTATATTATTGTTTTTGGTAAGTGTGGCTTCTGTACTAATATTTATTCTGTGGTCGTGTGCGTAAAGCAGCTAACTTAAAAACGGTGAAGACAAAGCATCACGAGGAAACCGGAATGTTCCTGGATTTTTCGAGGTTATGCGTTATCCTCCAACCCGTACTGGGCTAGAGTGGTGGAACATGGCCTTGACTACTTCCTTGCCCCGTGTCCCAGTACTGGTTATATTTGGTTAAATGTTTTCGACTCGCGACGCGGCCGGCGTCGTGACGTCACACAAAAAATCATTACTAAGAAATGAAACCAAATTTTGTGTGTCTGTAAACGACAATGTACTGATAAATATTATCACCTATCTCTTAGGCATCAAAATAAACTAATAATCGAGTATGTTTATCATGAAAAAATAAGGTTTAAAGTCCCAAAACCGGTTTTGCCCAAATTTGGCCTCTCGAGGCTTGACTACTTCTAGCAATGCCCCATTGTTTTACCCATATCGTTTCCGTTCCCCTTATTTTTCTGGTGTTAAAAGTAGCCTATGTGTTCTTCCAGACTATGATCTAACTGTGTTACAAACTTCAACCAGATCAGTTCAGACGTTACGACGTGGCTGAGCAACAAACATCCCAACATTCATACTTTCGTATTTGTGATATTAAAAAGATTATTTTTTAATATGGTTTAGATGAAATATTTGTTACTTAGCACCAGTAATAAGTTCTTATTCTCAAAAAGATCGTAGTAGCGTTTTCTTGTAATCTACAAATAATCTTAGTAAATAATATATGTAAATGATCTTACCCCAGGCTAAATAAAACAAAAAATACATTATTTAATAATAATAGGCAAACCGGAGTGAATCGGTTTCTTCTAGGTAAGCACGTTCCATCGTAGATCGCATCGTCGCTTAACATCAGGCGAGATGGTGGTCAAGTGCGAACCTATCACAGTTAAAAAAAAAACCAAATCACATTTGATTATGACCGACTCGGACACGAAACATAACAAAAACTTGTGATTTTTTGAGTCCAGAGTTTTGAAAAATAATATTAATTATTATTTAAATTGCATTGTACTTACTTTCTGAAATATAAAACAAATGTCATCAGTAAAAAATATGCTACTAATAGAAAATACGAGTACTTATCAAGTGCTTGTCTATAATTTTAATCTAAGTATCTAGTCTGTGTTTATTTAGTGCTAAGTTTCTAAAACTAATTCTTTATTATAGTTTTATCCAGCTAAGCTTTTTTATCAATAGTATTTGGTATAAAGCGATTAACACGCAGCGTTGAGCCTGAATGCATTCTTAAGGCGCTGAATAGACTCAAATGCCACTTTTTTAACACAAATTTACCAAAATGTATTTGGTTTGAGATGTTGAAAAAAATATATGTTAATCTTGAACATATTTCTTAGGGAACCTTTGATTTGAAAACACAATTTAGAATAAATATCTCGACAAGAAAAAAACTTTAAAAAATAAATGAATTTTAGACGTAAATATCCGTGTCGTTAATTCTGTTTTATATGTTGATTCTACTATCTTCTAACTTTCTCTCAAAAATATACAGCAAGCTAAAGCGATGTAAAAAAAATATTTCTAAACAAATACTCTACGTATACTTACTGTAGCAGGCTAAAGAACAAAAATAATTTTACTAAAATTGATTTTTTTATTGTATTTATTGATGTCTATATAGCGCTGTGTTTAATTACAAAAAGAAATGCATAATATATTATGTGTATTATAATAATAATTTTACTTAAATTTTGAAACCAACCTTTGTCTGTAAAAATAATTGGTAATTAGTATGGAATTTGACCAAATATGAAAAACGCAAATTAATGATAAAATAATTTATAATATACTTATTAGGCTGTAGTTAACTTTACTTACTTGATACTGTAAAGATAACAAAATGAATTAATAAATGAGATTTATTATTTACGCTAATTTACTAATTTGATTTAATTTTTTAAACGACTTCGAATAAAGAGGAAGGAGAAGGTTGTATGCTATTTTTATTTTGTTTTTTGAAGTGAAAACTTCTTTAGGCGCGCTATAGACAGAATTTTCGTGGGCTGTGAAACGGATTCATCAATCGTCACGCTCGGATATGATAAGAAATCTTTGGGTAAACTTGGTAAAAACGGCCAGGTAGGTACCAGGGCAACAGAAACAGTAAAGAGTTTCGATTACCTACCTCCAACAGCCCAGCGTTTATCTCCAGATACCAGGACAACAGAAATATAAAAGAGTTGCGTTTGTTAGATTAAGGGTTCCTTGGAACCCTTCACCTGACGTTAAAATTGACTAAATGGGTGATTTATACGTGTCAAATCCTGATTAATAAGATATTTTACAGGATATTGTAATAACAAGAAAGGAATTGATGTATTTCCGAAATTATATAATAAGTATAACCATGTTATAAATAATACGGTTAAATATAATTAATAAATAATATGCAAGTATTATTGTATAAAGTATAATAAACATAATATATAAGTAAATCAACGTTGTCAAATCCACCACCTATTCCGCTATAACTTGTTATAGTTTGGTTGGAGGGGCGGCGCTATGACTATGGGTGAGTGGGGTTGACAACGAGGATTATAAAAGTGATCGTGGCTCTGTTCGGCTGGCCTGTCTTTTCTTATATATTGTTGTCTACAACTTACTGTGTTCTCTGTTGCTCTGTATAATTCTTGTTCCCGAGCGAACGATTGATTAAGCCAAGATAAGTATTATAACTGTTGTTTAAGATTTACTTGTGTACAGATTGTGTATGTCAAGGCGCAGAGTTTTCTTGACCACGATTCTTTCTCTGTAGTCTATAGGTGCACCGAAAGTGGAATTAAAGAATAAATAACATTTAAATACCATCTATTGGGTTTTCTATTCATCCTACCATCTTTTAAGTAGTTGACAGCACATTCACATCTAAGCTCACAGAATTAAGGCTATCCTGATGTAAATTAGGTTATAACAGCGTAGAATCCTAAGAGATTCTAACATCAGAAGTGGGATAGAACGGAAACTCTATGCCTTGCAATGTTTCAGATCCAGTAACTTCTGCGATGAACTGCGGACAACGTGTTTACTGACGAGATGATTTGCTGCATCTGGCTAGCGCCAGCCACAACGTTACTGCCAGCTGAAACACCTTTGTGGGACCCCCCCCCCCCCCACGACATCCAACAGCCGCAGTAAAACAAGGGAAGTACATTTCAATCTACAACTATTTCAGATAAAATCGGACTGAAAAATATTTAACAAATACCCACATATTTTTTCTTCACGTTTCGTATGGGATTTGTTTTTACTTACTTTGTGTTATCATAACCCGTTATAACCCGCCTATCCTTATGTCTCTTGTTCCACAATTGATATCATACAACGAATAACAGTTTGAATTCAAAAAGGATGTTTTACTGCTTTTGGAAAAGAAAAACGTGTTCTCATTAATATCTCCTTTTGAGAAACCATAGCACATTTTATCGGATTTGTGAGCATACATTATGAGCATCAATTAACGTTACTAAAATTCAACAGACATCACAACTTTTTATATTAGGATTCATAGTAAAAATTGTTTTCAATGTGGGTACTTACATTTCATATGACGAGGATAGATTATGTTCTACATAAAGCTACCATCATCTGTCCAGTCAGTTACCAAAGTGTATTTGTTGTGTTGACAGTTGTATGTCATATCATTAGTATAATTTTTACTTTATGTTGTAGGACGTGATACTCATAATTATGTATTATTGTTGTATGATTTGAGACATGAATTTATTTTTATCCAAAGTTAAGTAAAGTTCTTTATTTGCGAAAATGGGTAATTACAATAAGATTTTAAATGTTTGCACTGAGAACTCCATAATCAACCTTACGGGATGCAAATATTAGGTTATGACAATTTGTTAAAAACTTTACCTATTCAAGGACTACCAATTTCACATTACTATTGCCTACATTACATAATTTTACAAAATTGACTAAGCAATTATAACAATCCATGATAATGGAAGCAACGCAATAAAGTAACTGAGTAATGAAAAACAACTAAACCAAATACCAATGGCCAAAGTAAAAACTCAAATCGTGTTACTAGATACTGTAGACTTGCACCATTCAAGGACTGCAAATTTCTTATCATTATTCATTCGCATTATCATACAATTATTTATTTAATTATAAAAGAGTAATGACAATTAAAGCATTATAGTAATAAATTTAGTTACGATACTAATGTCCACGAAATAAATAAAAGTTTACAAATCTGAACCTTATTTGTCAGTCAGATACTCGTTAACTGTATAATGTGCAATTGATTCTCTCAAATCGAAGTGTCGTCAAATCTGAATACCCTTTTGTTGTTGATGTGAGTTTTTATATGTCGTGTAGTGATAACAGGTAGGTCCTATCTCATTATGCAGGTTCACTTGGGTTTTTACGGATTGAGAGGCTCTTGTTGCTTTCTCTGATGAGTCACAAATTGTAGTTGGCTATTTGTTGTGCGTTTTGCAGAAATACTGTTGTAAATTTTACTCATTTGTAAGCAATACTTATTACCAAACAGAAAAAAAATGATAAAAAGATGAGAAATATTATCGATAACATAATGATATCTAATCATTATGTTATATTAGAAAGAAATATTATCGTGATTAATTACACAATTATTTATTATTATTTGTGTTAGTAATTTATAATGTAAACGTAAAACATATTTATTCAATAACAGCCCCCTTATGTACAGCTGAAGTTTTAGAATTAGTAAATTTAGATTTTCATATAACCTTTTACTTATTTCTTGTTTTAAACGTCAAAATTTTATTTCTAATGTGAAAAAACAAAATGTATCTAATAATAACTTCATAATTTGACGAGTCTGTACAGAAACATTCAAAATGTTTAGTTTTAAGCAACGATCTCAATCCACAGATGTGCCCTCCCAAACTTAAAGGCGCACGGAATCATGTCATCATTGGGAAGAGTGAGCTCACTCTTTCCGTCTTAGTCGGTTGCAGGAAACTGTAAATGCCGGACGTTTTTACCTATCACTATTCGTGGTCAACAACCAAAATAAGTAAAACCACAGCATATCGCGCCGCTAGCGATTCTGGGAGTCGAGTAGACTGGATGTGTGTAAACTTCTTACGATACACATAGAGATGCAGTTTATTACCAATTTCAAGGTGCTCGGGGCACATCTACTGGTTTATATCGATGGTTTTAAGTATGAAATGGTATAAAGTACGTAAGCCTCTGAATTCTGTTCTTGTCATTTTTTGCTCTGACCCTCATTTTTTTTCCATTACTTTTATTATTAAGTCCTTACATATTAAGTCTACTTCCTTTCGTGTTATGTTTAGTATTCGTATAGGTGTAGTTTTTCTTACCAGCTTCTTTTACGTATTAGAAATCTGTTCTAGGTTTAATGCCCAAAACAAGTTTAGAAAACATATTCCTTCAAAAAAAAAAAAGAGAAAGAAATGGAGAAGTGTATAGCATCAATTATTGTGGAAACGAAACTACAAACACTGTGTTTTCCAGACTCTGGCTGCTGCACAAGCTGACCCGTCAACGTATTGACGTATTGCGCCATCTTGATGACATCGGTCTTCAAAAAATACGATTTGGGCTGCCACTACAACATGCCTCATCTTTCAAGGAGTCTGGAGACTCTGGCTGCTCCACAATCTGACCCGTCAACGTATTGCGCCAACTTGATGACATCGGTATTCAAGAAATACTATTCAAGCTGCTACTACAACATGTTCCAAAGAGTCTGGAGGTATGAAGAAACTAGCTACAACTATTAAACGTTAACTTGAAACGCCCATACGATGACATCAGCTTCGAATAACAATTGTACAGTGATCTACGAATTTACTGAATGTCACATCTGAAATCAGGTACCAAACCATTAATATCTGTCAGGATAGTCAAACGGAATATGAAGTACTCCAGTATAATATAATTTAATTAAGGAATTTATGGCCGTAATAAGTTAAATAAGTACCTTCAGCGATTAAATTTAAAATATATAAACACATGAATCGCATAAAAATATTGAAGGAGAATTATAAACGGAAACATAATGAATATAAATTCGAATTGTCCACCACATTACAAAAAAAAAAAAAACATATTATAATGGTATTTGGCACGGGGGAGATGTGATTGCGGTTGTCTGCTTTTGTTGGCCGGGAAGTCTTCCAGGCTCCGGTAATATTTATATCAAATTATATTTTTATAAATGTTGCGGGAGTTTTGAATGATTTAGAGTGGCAACAGTCTATAGCCGTAGTTGCTCTTTTTTGTGTTAGGTATCATTATTAGGTTAAGAATATTGTAAATCGAAAGCTTTCCATGTTTTTGTCACAGAAGTCTGTTCTGTGTAGAGACCATGTAAAGTGATTATATTACTAACCCTGAGATCGCTGAAGGACCGATCGATTGGCAGGACAGGTAATGCTATTGCCAGCGAGTAGATGCTACTGGTGTTGATACAGGTTACCTGTACCTGCCGACTATTAAAAATGACTTGTGACCTACTTGACTGAGTACTGCTGATCTCGACAATTGATTTTAACGATCGGTCGGGGTTCTCACTCCGTAGTTGCTTTTAAATTGGCCCGGGTGTGTAAGTCCCTCTGAAAGTCAAAAGATAAAAACTGGACCAGTTTGAATTTTAGTATTCTATGGATGGGGTTCTGCCACTAAAAACAAAAACGGGCATCAACGGGGTTCTCACTCCGTAGTCGCTTTCAAATTGGCCGGGCAAATGTAAGTCCCCCCCCCCTGGTCAAAAGATAAAAACTGGACCAGTTTGAATAGTATTCTATGGATGGGGTTCTGCCACTAAAAACAAACGGGGCACCGGTGTTTTCACTCTACAGTCGTTGTTCAAGTTGACCAAAAAAAAAAAAAAAATATAAACCCAAGGCCTCGTACAAAAGATTACACCTTGGTTCAGGTTGAACAGTACTCTGTGGATGGGATTCAGCCACTAAAAACTACGGGGCACGGCGTTCTCATCTGGTGTTGCTGTCAAAGCCATCCACGGAAAATTATTGGTGGAAAATTAAATAATATTGGTGGACAATTCACACGCGATGCCATCGGACCCCAAACTGAGCGGGGCTTTATGATGGCGGCCAGATGGCTAATATTGTGCTTAAGTAGTTTTAAGTTTTAAATACACACTTACTATACATAGATTATGCGAATATATATTATATATGAAAATTGATCCGGCTTGATTAGCAATTTACAGGAAGAGAAATGCCACTAAACTGAAAAGTTAACTAACTAAGTTAACTAAACAAAAATAAAAAATATATGAAATGAAATCATGAAAGAAAGAAAAAGTATAAAACCTTATGTCTATGTACTATAAGTAATATATCCATATTAACAACTTTCTTTTGTTTAAAAAATACATTAGTTAAGTTTAGTACCTAAGCCTACAACTATGTGTATAGTAAACTATTGAGCATTCACGTGCTTCGGGACGCAGCACAGTCAGTCTGGCCGTGTTAGATTAAGGGTTCCTTGGAACCCTTCACCTGACGTTAAAATTGACTAAATGGGTGATTTATACGTGTCAAATCCTGATTAATAAGATATTTTGCAGGATATTGTAATAACAAGAAAAGAATTGATGTATTTCCGAAATTATATAATAAGTATAACCATGTTATAAATAATACGGTTAAATATAATTAATAAATAATATGCAAGTATTATTGTATAAAGTATAATAAACATATAAGTAAATCAACGTTGTCAAATCCACCACCTATTCCGCTATAACTTGTTATAGTTTGGTTGGAGGGGCGGCGCTATGACTATGGGTGAGTGGGGTTGACAACGAGGATTATAAAAGTGATCGTGGCTCTGTTCGGCTGGCCTGTCTTTTCTTATATATTGTTGTCTACAACTTACTGTGTTCTCTGTTGCTCTGTATAATTCTTGTTCCCGAGCGAACGATTGATTAAGCCAAGATAAGTATTATAACTGTTGTTTAAGATTTACTTGTGTACAGATTGTGTATGTCAAGGCGCAGAGTTTTCTTGACCACGATTCTTTCTCTGTAGTCTATAGGTGCACCGAAAGTGGAATTAAAGAATAAATAACATTTAAATACCATCTATTGGGTTTTCTATTCATCCTACCATCTTTTAAGTAGTTGACAGCACATTCACATCTAAGCTCACAGAATTAAGGCTATCCTGATGTAAATTAGGTTATAACAGCGTAGAATCCTAAGAGATTCTAACACGTTCGTTATGCACTTCTATCGGCAGTTCCTATGACTGCCAATTTTTTTTTGTATGTATGTTACGCGATAGCGCCACCAATTGTAAATCATTTCTTACTTTGTTTGGTGGATCATAGTTGGTCCCATATAAGGTGGTCCCATATAAATTTTATTGAAAGCGGGGCTGTAGCTCTTGAAATATGAACAAAAAACTAATCCTTTCATGGATTTTGACGAAAAAGTGATAAAATCTTATGAAGTCACATGTTCGAATTTAATATTAAATTATAGTCGCTTTTTGTTTTTTTGGAGAAAATAGATTGTTTACATACCGTTTTCTGTAAAAAAAGTGATTGCTAAATTAATATTTATTTTGTTTTAATGTTTAAAAATAAACAGAGCATTTTATTACCAGACTGAAAGAAGGGTTATGTTTTTCGCGTGTATCATGTATGTTTGTAAATTTCTTTATTCCCACGTATATTCCAAACGGCGGGATGGATTTTGACGATTCAGATATCGTTACATTTGTCTCAATTACCCAAGTGTCCTTAGATAGGTATTAAATGAAAAAAATCAAGATAGCCGATTTTTGACGCAAAAATGTAAGTAGTTGAAAAAAAAAATTTTATCTAGCATATCGAGTAGGGTATCAAAATAAAGGTAATTTACAGAGCATTTCAAATATGTATATTTGTTGTGTAGTTAAATGCTATTTGAAATAATTACAAGCATTTTATTTCAATCATTCGAATATGTTAGTTCAACAATTAAAATAAACTAAATTTAAAATAATAATCTTAGTAATTTCATTTCTGTTTTGTTTGACACACCTTCAAAAGTACTTACCAATCAGTTTTTGCTACATTTACATAGGTAATAAAACTATACGCTTTTGTTTATAACACTTTTTAGTGTTCGTTTCGACTGCCGAAAGGAACACTAAAAAGTACAAAATAAAATAAACAATTAAAAAAAGAATAAAACCCGACTAAAAAACAACAAATAAGAAAAACACTACAAAGACCGAAACAAGATTGACAAAATAAAGTATGTACATTACTACATTATAAGCTGAAAGTCTAAGTTAAATAAATTATATTATGTTTGGTGGTAGGCGGGACCCATACATTTTCTAACAATTAAAAATAATTTACAAATGGGTGCCGCCTGCCGCCCAACATAATATAATTTATTTAACTTAGACTTTCACCTTATAATGTAGTAATGTACATACTTTATTTTGTCAATTTGTTTCGGTCTTTGTAGTGTTTTTCTTATTTGTTGTTTTTTAGTCGGGTTTTTTTTTTATTATTTATTTTATTTAATTCATCACTTTAACGACTTGTGATGTACAACTTTTGTAAAAGGATTTTATTATCGATAGCAAAATTGCGCTTGACTTGAAAAATATCTAAACTGGAAAACATCCAAGTTATATCTAGCACTACATCAAGGATATCTAATCAGGTGATTTTTTAGAAAAACTGCAGTAGACTCTAGTTTTTCTGTTCTATTTGTTCATGTCACAGGTTCGTGTATTTGAAACGTCCACAATGACACGTTATTGGTTTTTCGAGCTACGTGAAATCCTATAGAAGATCTTTCAATTGATTTTAAAATATAGGTATTTGGTGACTTACCCAGAGCTACAAAGAAAATGTAAATATATATTTACATAAATATGTAAATAATATTGATAAAATTTCTAAGTAAGATAGCTATTGTCATGATAACAAATTTATAAAATTCAGCCTTTTATAAAATGAAATAAATAATATTAAGTTTAAAACGGATATTTAGGTAAGTATATCAATAATATATTTTTATTATGGATGACACAACTCATGTTAAGTCACAGCAAAAAAAAACTCATATAATTTTAATTAAAAAGACTAAAAGATTTGCCAAAACTTACCTCAGACTGTAATATAAAACCACAAGAGACTGATCAGTTTGTTTAATTAATTGTGAAAATAACCATACAAAATATAAAACAAATTTTATTTGTACAAAGCTTTTCGTAGATTATATTATTATTTCGTTTATGAATATGTTCGAGGCAATGCTTAGTAAAATTTAATACGTTAAGTTAATACGTTTTAAAATACAGATGTCTGTTATCAAACTTCGTAAATATATAAATATAGGTAATTTAAAATAGAAAAAAATACTTACATAAACTTTCTGAAAAATAAATTAAAACATTTTTTTTTAAATTAATATTTTCATTCAAGGGAAGAACCAAATAAATTAACTTTAACCATAATTGATGGTTATTTAGGCAACTAATTTACAAAAAACATAGAAGTATGAAAATATGAAAGAAATAATTTTAAAATAAATATTATATGTATTTACACAAATTAATCTACAAGTCTTATATTTATCTAATAATCAATATTGTATTCATATTTTATTGCTTTACTGTTGATTTTTTTTATCTGTTCTGAACAATGCATTTACTTAATAGATTTTCATAAAGTTTACTTACCACTAGCTGAGTTAAAAAGAAAAAAAATGTTAAGCACAATTAATGTAGAATCATATAGAATGGTTCAATAAATAATTATTTCATGGTAACTTACAGCGCCGCTCTGTCAAATAAAAAAGCAAAATTAGAAAACAATTTTAGAATTACATAAAAATCAAATTTATTTATTTAAGTAGATATTAAATAAATACGCACCGGTAACTGAAAAAATAAACTCACAGCAATCAATCATTGTTCATTTGAAAAAAAATGTAAAACATGAATGAATTGTATTTTGTTAATTTAAATTTATGTATTTTGTAAAAAAATATTTACCGTGAACTAGAAATTTAAAAAATGTGGTTTTAATATTGTAGTATGAAAAATCAATAAATAGTTTAAAAATATAGGACAATATTATAACTATGAACGAAAGAAATAAACTCACGTTCATCTGTTAAAAGAAAAAAAAACAGCAATATTTATTTATTCAGTCCACGAACATTGTGTACACCGTTCACATTAAAAAAGTAAAATCATTAAATAAGTACAGGGCTAAGTGCCACAATAATTATTGGTGAAGACATCATGCACATTAAATCATTAAATTTGAGCTGAAAAACTTAATTACACAAAATAATTTGATAATTTTTAGATTATTAATTAAATTTCATGTAAAATGTAAAAATTTCATTCAATTTAATGTAAAAGAGAGATCCTTAGAGACTTTCTAATTATTTTTAACAATAATTAGAAATAATTAATAAATAATAATGTATTAATAATAATTTTCATATCACTATATTTTGATGTATTGTGAAATTATTACATTTTACATGAAATTTACATGAAAGTTATTCAAATTGGTGCCAAAGAAATCGATGGCATTTGTCCGATTCATGTATTTATTCAATAATTAAGATCGACAAAAGATAAATCGCCAATTAAAATGATTAATTTTAATTTTACAAAAATAACAAGCACGAATAATAAATCAACATGTTATATTATAACTTTATTTATTTTATTTACGGTTAGATGTATAAAATAAATATTTCATGATATATTTAACATACTAAAATTTCTATCAAAAATAGAGTTTTTACTGTGTTTAAGCCAAATAACAATACTTACAAGTTCCTGCAAGTGAAAAAGGTGTGAACGTACTGATTTAAACAAATATTTGTATATTTTAATGTAGGTATCAATGTACAATGTACATACGAAATAATGTAGCAGTGATACGCAAACATTACTGTGTTCTCGTTTGAAGGATAGTTTTTCCAGTGAAATTACAGAGGATAGAGACAATAGATCTTATGTCGAGCACAGTGCAGTTCTAGGTAATGATTTGGACTTTTCATGTTCCAACAGCTGCGTGTATCTGTGTTGTTATGGACACATCAGGCACATGTCCTACTCGTCTCGCCAGTTTATACTAAAAATATTTTATTTTAAGGGATCGAACTAAATATTTATTAGCCTTTACCAAACATTTATATAAAAAACGAGTGAATTTCCTTATTTAAATATATTGTAGTATAATTTCAACATTTTGATATAGTAGGTACTCGTTTTTAGGATGTAAAAACTAGTTGTAATTAGCATCAGTTGAGTTTTTGAGTATTATTTATCTAGGATGACAGATGGAGAAAAGTAGGATATTTATGCCTTGTACCTAATCTCGAAAATAGCTCCAATAATTTTAGTAATATTTAGTAAACCGTTTTCGTTAAATAAAATTTAGTTTTCGGGGTCAATAAATTCTAGCTAGGTTCCATTTTTAGAAAACATTGTTTTATGCGTGTCTCCAGCCACTAATTATTATGTTAGTTATACTTATATTTGTTTCAACTTACGGTTGTCTGTAAATGAAATAATTCCAAAATTAATTGAGTTCGTATATTTAAAAAAAAACAGTAATTTGTTTCAAAAATTAATTCACTCACCATGACGGGATTCTGAAATAGTATTCAAACGATTAATATTATTTAACACAAAATGAATCTTTTTACTAAATAGAGATAAAAAACAGTATAGAAATAGAGAATATAAACAGTATTGTAAATAAAGTATGAAATCAGAATTTCTTAGTCTATTACAAACATTTTATTAAAAAAATACAATTTCAAATATCAAACAATAGGCACACAAATACACAAGTTTGGAGTAATTAATTATTATTTTAAATTATCGTATAATTTTTATCATTTTATTTATAGTTTGGAGTTTTTACGAATTGGATCCTTTTGTGTCTCTTCTAGCGCATAACTTTTAACTTATAATTAAAAGACGGACTTTCCGTTTTTCACATATTCTTATGTTATGTTAAATTTTACAAAATTAATTGTTAAGATAGAGTTGGAAATAATTGGAAAAATACATTTCTACAAATACTTACGCCCTGCCACTGAAAATAAAATTACATAAATATATATTATTAAATTGCGTACTTAATTAACATGTTAAAAAAAAAAGCTAAATTCAAAAGATTATTACCATTTAATCAGTGTCCATTTAATCAGATTATGAAAAAGAAACAATAATAAATTATTAAATGTATCAAGAAAATATTTAGAAATATGTCTGGAATGTAAAATTATTGTTAAAATTTTATTACAGTGAAACTATATTTTTAACTTATAAGATATACGTTAGGTATGTTTAATTTATGGGTATGGGAACGCGGCGAGCATCATGGTCACTTTTGCGCCAGGAGCAGTTAAGGGTTATTCGGAGATTAGTTTTTTAATTCATAAAATATTTGTAGGATTCAAATATAATTAGTTCGTTTTACATTTATAGGTATTATACTTCTAACCATTAAAAAAAGATTAACATATTTATTATTATTTTGAATAAGGAACAATCATTTCAAAAACTTACATAGTCATCCTGTGAATTTAGTAAAATGTAATATTAATAAGCTGATATAAATTACCCAAATCATTTCTATAAATTTTATGTACTTTATCGGTAATGACTTATTTACCTGTTTATAAATAAAAATGTCAGGTAATTACGAAACTCATTCATTCTCTTTCTCCATATTTGGTTTTTTAAAATTGTATATGAATAATAAAATATCTATAAGCATTGGAGTTTCTCTCAATTTTATATGAATAGTAAAAGCATTGGTTAATTTATACTAACCGTCACCTGAAACATGTATAATGTAAAAAGTATTTAATTTTATTAATTGTATTATTATTTTTCAAATAACTGTTGTTATTTTAACTTACGACATTCTGAAATTAATACAAAATAAATTAAAATTGTGTTTATTCTTAAAACTAAACATAATATTTGAATATTATACGATTCAAGCGGTACCTCTGGCTGAAAAAATTACAAAACTTGTTAATCGTGAGTTTATAATTTAGTCAAACCATATTAATTAAAAAAAACAATTGTAACGGAATAAAATAATAATTCTTAGTACGTACTGTAGTCTGGGAAAAAAATATTTATTTAATTATTTGATTACAGTTTAAAATACGAAGTCTTGACTTTGTATCACATTTATTTTAAACTTCAAATGGTTAACTTACCATATCAGGCTACAAAAAGGAAACAAAATAGTATAATTAGATTTACTTTACGTATTTTTATTATAAAATTACGATACTTTAAGAAAGCAAGTAATTATTTAATGATGATGACTGAGTCAAATATATAACGTGCTAATTAGTTCATCAGGTTTATTATGAAAAAATATGAGACACGGATAGTATGTTTTATAAAATTATAGTTTGATATTGATTAAACTTTCGGGGCTGTGACATCACGTTATCGTAAACATGGATAATAAAGAAAAAGTAACGTCACTCGAAAACATTTTGTATGTGAAAAATTTGAATAAAAATCTCTTAACAGACCACCCAAACACAAGAAAACGAGTTATAAAATACGTGGGCATTATTTTTTGATAATACATATTTTTTTTAGTCATCGTGCCTATTTATCACAATCATCATCAGCCGCAAGACGTCCACTGCTGAACATAGGCCTCCCCCTAGGTTTCCTCAATGAACGGTATTGTGCAACCAGCAACCAGGGGTTTCCAGCGACCTTTGTGAGGTCATCTGTCCATCTAGTGGGAGGCCGTCCAACACTGCGTCTTCCGATTTGTGGTCGCCAATCAAGAACCTTTTGTCCCCAACGGTTGGGTTGTCAGTTCTGCGTGCGATGCGGCCTGCCTATTGGCACTACAGCCTGCTTACTCTTTGAGCTATGTCGGCTACTTTCGTTCTTTTGCGAATATCCTCATTTCGGAGCCTATCGCGCAAAGAGACTGCGACCATAGCTGTCTCCATAACTCGCTGTGCGACTCGGAGCTTTGTTATGAGGCCCACAAGTTTCAGTTCCATAAGCAACCACTGGCAATACCTATTATCATGCCTATTACTAAACACTAAAGATGCGCCCACTTATACGACTCTACCCGACAAATAAAATACACTAAAATATGGGTTTTATGTCATGCCTGTTAAGATATAGATTACATTGGCAACATAAATTGGCGGACAGCTGTCAGCGAGCGGTCTGCTAATTTGTGTTGTCAATGTAATCTGTGTCTTAACGTCCATGATATTATAAAGCCCATATTGACGTGATAACGTCTTATAATTCGATGAAGCCGGCTGCACGCCCACAAAACATGACGTCATGTACCGTTACCGTCGGTCGTTACCTCCCCGCATGTTTGTTACAGTTGTATTAATTATTTCGACCAGTAGTTCAAGCGGGGATGTAGCTCAGTGGTAGAGCGTTCGCTTTGCATGTGAAATGCCCCGGGTTCGATCCCCGGCATCTAAAAGCTTATTTGCATTGTTTTTTGCATTGTTTTGATTGAAAATGACTAAATTCTACTGATTACTTTTTACATACAAATCTATTAACCAAATGAAATTAAAATTTTCTTTTGAAAAATGCTACCATTCCATCAGTATTTTCTTAAGACGTTGTCACGTTCTATCGTCAGTAAACCGACTTTACAGACAAACATTTTTTTTTTTGACGTGACAACGTCTTATAATTCGATGAAGCCGGCTGCACGCCCGCAAAACATGACGTCATGTAACATTACCGCCGTTACCTCGCCGCCGGCGTTACCTCGCTCTAAGGCGTAGTTGAAGTTGTCACGTTCAACTAACGTCAGTAACCCGACTTTACAGACAACTATTTTTTTTTTAGTATATTTTATTTGCCTGATGGTAGCCCAGTCGTATAATAAGTCGGCGCTTTATATGAAAGTCGTAGTGGTCTAGTGGTAAGAAAGTTGGATTTTACAGTTGCGAGATCAAAGATTCAATAATCGTCCGCACTTCTGATTATATCTTTCGAAGTACTAATTTGTTATCACTACTGGCTTTCATGGTGAAGGAAAACATCGTAAGGATACCGGAAGGTTCAAGGAATCTTTCGAAGACATACGTCCTCCGGCAATTCGCGCTTGGCATGTGAGATGGAAAATGGGTTTGTCTCGGAACATGAAATGAGGTAAAATTAGGGACGTTTAAAAGTTCATAAAGTTTTAAATTTACTGAAAATATGTTGTCTTTCTTGGCTTAACAAAAAAGTGAAAAAACATTGTCCCAATAATTGGTCCCATTTTCGAATCAATCCACGTTTTTAAATGTTCATATTCATAAAGTATTGAATACGCATTTTTTATTGTTAATTAACTAATGTTTGGCGAATGCTCTACTACTATACATAATTTAGTTAAGTAATGTATTCGCCAAAGAACGAAAGTGGGCGATATAGCTCAAAGTCTCAAAGAGTAAGCAAGCTGAAGTGGCAATGGGCAGGCAACATCGCTCGCAGAACTGACAACCGACAGGGAAGAAAAGGTTCTCGAGTGGCGACCACGAACTGGAACACGCAGTGTTGGACGGCCTCCCACTAGATGGACAGATGACCTCACAAAGGTCGCTGAAACCCGCTGGTTTCAGGTAGGGCAGGACCGTTTGTTGCGGAATTCTAGGGGCCTATGTTCAGCAGTGGACGTCTTGCGGCTGATGATGATGCTAGCGAATACTCTTAACGTTAGTATCTTAGTAGTAGTTACATAGGTATATTTATTTAAACTAATTAAAATTGATCGTTATCAAATTGAGATTAAAATACATTCTTAAACCTCAAAATTGATTAAGAAATCAATGCAGTTAGTAGGTATTAAGCACAAAAAATATATTTAAAGAATTCAGGCACGATTATCGTATATAGAACGTATCATAATTTTTTAACATTTAACACTGTTAAAAAATAATGATAGGTTTTTAAAATGTTCTCATACACACCCCTAGCTGAAAAAAGCAAGGTATATTATGATTATTTCATTTTACTATTTAGGAGGCTGAAAAATAATAAATTATTTATAGTTAAAAATTTTCTTTAATTTATTGGTATCAAACTATTTTTTTTTTCAAACTGGAAACTTGTTTAATTATATACATTTTTATTGTGGCTTATAGTGTTAGTATTAATGGACGATTACTCACTGTGAGCTGAAATTAAAATTAAACAATTAGATTTTAAATTATTAATGAGCTATTCAAATGTTTTTTTTTTTAAATAAAGAGTGACGAGACGAGCAGTACATGTGCCTGATGGTATGCAACATGCCTGCCACATAACAGCACAGTGACGGCACGGTTAAATCATGGCATCAAGGGTCAGATGCAGAAGGCTGTCATCCTCGACACAGCGCGCATCGTCAAGAGGTTCCTCACTCTGCAGGCCTTGGGAGCCCACCGGGAGCTTGGGCCCTGCCCCGCTGCCGGCGGATATCTAGGCTTAGGTTTTGTAATGTTTTATGTTGTTTTTATACATATATATTGTAAAAACTTAGATCTAAGAAAGGCAAAAAATGTTTGAATTAAAAACAAATAATAAGGAATAAAAATTAATTTTAGAACTAAAAAACACTTACTCTAGCCTCTTCTTCTTCATGCTGAAATGGAAAGAATATTACTTGTTATAATTTTATTTTGTTGATACTTATAATGAACTGAGCAAAGCATAAGGTATTGTGAGCAAGACTGAAACAAAAAAAGGGATTTAAAAAGACCGCACGTTGCGGTTGAAACTAGAGTTAAACAATAACATTTCAAGAACGGAACTTTCTTGATGTATGGAATAATGAATCGGCAAAACACGCAAAACGCAGTGCTACGTAGTAATGTCGCTCAACAAGCTATGAAAACAGCTATGAGGTTAGATCGGCAAAGTCAAAGCCAAAGTTCTTTATTGATAAATGTACAATTTACACGTCAATGAAGTAGTTCGTCAGGGAACTAAAGCCGCCGACATAGCTCAGCGTATTAACAAACTGAAATGGCAGTAGGCCGGTCACAATTGTCGCAGACCTGATAGCCGTTGGGGTAGACGGGTTCTGGAGTGGAGATCGCGAATTGGTAAACGTAGTGCAGCACGCTTTGAGACTAGATGGAGTGACGATATACGAAAGACGGCTGCTGGCGGTTGGAAACGTAAAACTGAGGTTACAGCTGAGTGACGTATAGGAGATGCCTATGACTAGCAGTGGACGAATACATGTTGATGAATCATGATGCTTTTTGGTTGAATTTAACCATTTCGCGATCACTAGTATCAAAACAAAAACATCACATTTAATGTTTTTAACACGCTTTTATTAGGTCGACCCACAGAAATCTAAAATCTTATAATTTAACCATCTTTCAAGGATCGTAGCGTCTTGAAAATTGGCAGCTGTGTGTAGTTCTGATGACAATACAATAATATTGTACTATGGTATGGTATGGTATGGAACATCGTATCATAGCTGTGTTTGGACTTGTTAGAAAAGTCTTCAAATGAACTTTGACCACGACTAGGTTTGAATGTCTTATGATGAAGCTGGATGATAGGCAAGCGTGTTTTTCTAGTGTTTTCAGACTATTAATTTATTTTACACAGATCCCTTCAGGATGTTGTTAGTGTGACGTTCTAAGGTAAATATTAAGGACATATGATCGAATACCACGTGTTTTGAGTTTGTTTGTTTGTGAATCTCTGAGTATTTTTCACAGTGTATTTGTATACGTTTTTCGTCACTGGTTTCAATGGTAAAGGAAAACATCGTGAAGAAACTGGCATGTTCTTAGATTTTTTCGAGATCATGCTCCATCCACCAAACGGCACTATGTCAGCGTGGTGGATTATGGCCCTGACTGTTCCCTTGTGAGAGAAGGTCCTGAGTACCAGCAGTGGGAATGTAAAGTGCTATGTTATAAGTTAAAATTACTTACTGCTTCTTCTTCATCGTGATGTTCTTCCTGAAAATAGTAACATAAAAAATTATGAAATAGCCAGTTAAGATGATGACTGTGGGTCATAAATATATCATTCTAATTAGTTCCTCATGTAGATTATGGAAAAATATGGGACACGTATATCTTGTTCAACAAGAAGTTATTCTACAAGAGCCGACGCCACAATAGAACACAAAAACTCTCCGATCATACTCTGAATCTCATGGCGGTTAGGCGAAGTATGCGGTTGCAGTCTTCGGTAGACATGACGGTCTACAGACGGCTCTGTAGACAGATTTCATACGCTGCTACAATACTACGAGTATTGAAGAAGCGATCAAGCGGAACCAAGGCTCGAAAGTGTTCGCAAAAAATGTGTTTCTTGGGCAAAGTCAATTGACCAAATTGAAAACCGATGATGGCAACGTCACCTCGTTGAAGCCCGAGATTTTGGAGGAGATCGAAAAGTTCTATGAACAATTATACACCTCTGCGCAAGCACAACGTGTCGCTAACATGGCTCACCCCAGAGCCAAGGTGACCCAACACTTTACCGAAGATATCCCGGAAGTCAGCCTGTACGAGATTAGGATGGCCCTCAAGCAACTTAAGAACAACAAGGCACCTGGCGACGACGGAATTAATTACGACCGAGCTTCTGAGAGCGGGTGGAAAACCGGTACTTAAAGTCCTCCAGAAGCTGTTCGACTCCGTCATACTTGACGGTAAAACGCCAGAAGCGTGGAGCAGAAGTATGGTGGTGTTCTTCTTCAAAAAAGGTGACACCACCTTGTTGAAGAATTACAGACCCATCTCACTTCTGAGCCACGTTTATAAGTTGTTTTCGAAGGTAAACACGAATCGTCTCGCACGCAGGTTTGACGACTTCCAGCCACCCGAACAAGCCGGTTTTCGAAAATGCTATAGTACCATAGACCACATCCTTACGCTTCCGCAGATTACACAGAAACCCGAGGAGTATAATCGACCACTATGTATAGCGTATGTGGACTTTGAGAAAGCCTTCGATTCCATCGAGACCTGGGCAGTGCTTCAGTCTCTCCAGCGATGCCGCATCGGCTATCGCTATATCGAAGTGTTGAAGTGTATCTACAGCAAAGCCACAATGTTTGTCCGATTACAGAACCAGTGCACAAAACATATCCGGCTACAGAAAGGCGTGAGACAGGGATATGTTATATCTCCGAAACTGTTCACTGCCGCACTGGAAGATGTTTTCAAGCTACTGGACTGGAACAGACATGGCATCAATATCAACGGCGAATGTATCACTCACCTCCGGTTTGCCGACGACATAGTCATTGTGGCGAAGTCGTTGGAGGACCTCGGTGCAATGCTCAGGGACCTCAGTAGACTATCCCAACAGGTAGATTTGAGGATTAATATAGACAAGACGAAAGTTATGTCAAATGTTCATGTCTCACCTGTACCGGTTATTGTTGGGAATACCACACTCGAAGTTGACGAATACGTCTACCTGGGTCAAAAGATCGAATTAGGTAGATCCAACTAAGAGGTTCAGCGAAGGAACCAACTTGGATGGGCAGCGTTTGGCAAACTACGGCGACGACAAACTTGAAGACGAAAGTCTTCAATCAGTGCGTGTTGCCAGTGATGGCTTATGGAACTGAGACGTGGTCCTCATAATAAGCCTCAAAGTCATACAGCGATCTATGGAGCTATGGAGAGAGCTATGCTCGGAGTCTCTTTGCGTGACAGAGTCCGTAATGAGGATATTCGCAAAAGAACGAAAGTAGCTGACATAGCTCGAAGAGTAGCTAAGCTGAAGTGGCAATGGGCAGTCAACATCGCTCGCAGAACTGACAACCGATGGGGAAGAAAGGTTTTCGAGTGGCGACCATGAACTGGAAGACGCAATGTTGGACGGCTTCCCACTAGATGGACAGATGACCTAACAAAGGTCGCTGGAAACCGCCGTTTGCAGGTTGCGCAGGACCGTTCGTTGTGGAAATTTAAGGGGTAGGCCTACGTTCAACAGTGGATGTCTTGCGGCTGATGATGATAATAATAAAATAAAAATCGACAAAAAAAATAGATAATTACATTTGTAGAGTGAGGATCGTGACGTCACTTCTGGATAAAAATCGTACCCACAAGTGACGTCACTCAAAACTTCCTTTGAGAGCTACGGTGCCAAAGACAGACACACACAGGCCGAAATCGACGTCAAACTTATAACACCCCTCGTTTTGGTCGTGGGCCGAAAAAATACGTAAGTGTCTAAGTTTTCACTTATTTAACCAGTACCTCATAAGTAATATGGTCAGTCAATCCGACTCGAGTTTCGGCCGCGTCCGGCGGCCTTTTTCAACTGAAATTAGACTTTGTTTATTGTTTCAGTGCCAAACGGGCACCATCGCTCGCGTGCACTCTCCTTGAAAAAGGCCGCCGGACGCGGCCGAAACTCGAGTTGGATTGAACGGCCATAGTACATGTGAGTTACCCGTTTATCCAATAGATATGTGTAACATCCACGTTAATTTTAATACACACACAGATTTTTTTCCTTTAAGGTTCGTTCCACGTTTTATTCTAAGGTTTTATTTTTTAGTTTATTGCATAATGTATGTGTAGTACAGAACTACAGTATACATAGTTATGTCTATGTCTCACCTCATCGTGGTGTTCTTCCTCTTCCTGATAAAATAGAAAATGAATTCCAATTACTTTGTTACAATACAATATAGGTAGCCTAGATAACTTTTATACTCTATGGTGCCCCGGTGCGCGCGCGTGATTACAAAATTAGCGGGAAAACGGCTATCGGGCTACGTAAGTGCGTTATTTATGCTTAGGATTTTGAAGTGTGACGTTGTTTTCTCATACTCTCATAGTAAGTACAAGCTTTGTAGACTACAGGTCCGTGAAACTAGTATAAGTACAAGAGACGACATAATGCTGAATGTTATCATTTAAATCCTTCTGTCATTCTACATAGGTATCCTGGTGGTTCATACATTCTGTTCACGGGCTTGTAGTCTATTGTTTAATTTGGTTAGGTTGGGGCTAGATAAATAGTGCGAGAAATAAAATAATATTTATTTAACCACTCGACTCGGATTCCGTATGAATGTAGGTATTGTATACGCGTGAGATTTTGTATTCGTAGTCTCGGAACGCGTATTAATGTAGGTAAACGGACACACCACATATTTAAAAAGGTCTTTTAAACGTGTCCTTTTTTTCCGAAGACGAATGGTTTTTATAGGAACAAAAGAGAAGAATGTATGCATTTATATTGGTGTGTAACAATGGTGGTATTTTGTAATATTTTAACTTATACAGGGCTATCGGTAATCACCTTGCATCCTTTTAAGGTAGGGCCTTGTAGAACAAAAGTTGTTTTTTTTATATAAAGAGTGACGAGACGAGCAGGACATATGCCTGATGGTAAGCAACATGCCTGCCACATAACAGCACAGTGACACGCAGCTATTGGAACATGAAGAGCCAAAACCATTACCTAGCACCGCACTGCGTTCGTCACCCAGAGACTAAGATGTTATATCTCTAAACCCTGTAATTTCTCTTGCAACATTGCCCTTCAAACCGGAACACAGTAATGTTTGCACATTACTGCTTGGCGGTAGAATAATTGACAAAGGTGTGGTACTTCCCCAGGCGGACTCTGTTAAGAGTCCTACCACTACTTGTATATTCCTATACAGAACAATAAACGGATGCAAGCTGATTACCAGTAACCCTGTGTACTTTAAATTTGACTCTGTATTAGTATGTAAGCCTTACTATTTACACACATATTTTAATAAACTAGCGATCCCCCCCCCCCGACTTTCCCCGTGGTACAAATCCAGCATATATCACTCATGGATTACGCATACATGGAACAGTGTAAGAATAGGGTACCGGACTGGATCAAAAATACACCATCCTAATTAGTCCGTCAGCTAGATCATGGAAAAATATTGGACACGTATTTTTTGTTTTTTCATAATATTAAAAATCGTCAAAGATATAGACCATCAAACTTCGAGAGTGGGGGGTCGCGACGTCACTCGTGAGTAAAAATCGTACTCACAAGTGACGTCACACGAAACTTCGAAGCGCTGTATCTTCGTCATTTTTTGTTTGTGAAACAAAAGAAAAAATACGTGTACAATATTTTTAGGCAATCTAACTAACGGGCTTCTTAGTTTTTTTGAGGATTGTACCCTATTCTTGAAGTCGGCCGCGACAGGAGACCGCCACCGGAGACTGCGACACGCACTTAACATTATAGCACAGTATAAAGAAATACTACCAGTTTTTCATCGCTTTTGATTTTGGGAGAAACACCGATAATGTCTAGACACGGGTAGGGTTATCGCAAACAAAAATTTGTTAGAATTTGTTTGTTCTTAAAACATACGGTAGACGTCAGCCCTGAGCCGCGCTCCTGTAATACTAACATTGTAATGTAGGCAATGCAGGAGCGCGCTTCCCGGGTCTTACCCCGCACACGCCGCACCATTGCCCCGTCTAGACGGCTTCGTCGAACGACTGTATGATTTAATAGTCTGTGATTATAGGTTTGTATGGGCGCCAGTTCGCACCGAGACCACGACACGTGTCTCGGTCTCCTGTCGCGGTCTCGGCGCGAGTATCGGCGTCCACACGAAACTATAGTTTCAAGTGCCTGTCGCGGTCTCCGGTCTCGGTCTCGTGTCACGGTCGCGGCTTGAACCCCGCCTTAACGCAAACTACCATAGATTTACCTTTATAAAATAAAATATAACATACGTATGTACGCGTATAATATGTTTTGAAGTATACTTACATGATGTTCTTCCTAAAATTGAAAATGAATACAAAAACGTCAATAATTATCAGTCATAAAAACATAAGGGGGTGTCCATAAATTACGTGAGGTGTTTTAGGGGGGGAGGGGGTCGAGTCAAATCTCATCTAATCTTACGTTGGAGGGAGGGGGGGGGTCTCGGCAAATATCACGTAATTTATTTTCCTTGAAACAAAAAAAAATACTATTTTGGTCCATTTAATCCAGATTGTACATGCTTAAGATTTACCTAATCTTAAACATAATCGACGATCGAATCGACGCCGTCGGCGTCGCGACGTCGCACAAAAAAAATCATTACCTACTCAACAACGAAACGATATTTTATGTGTCTTTACAGACACATAAAATACGACAATGTACTAATTGATATATCTCCTATATCTCAGGCATCAAAATAAACTAATTATTGAGTATTTTTACGCTTAAAGCGTAACAATAATAGTATCATGGTAATTTGTAATTTTAATGTGAAATATTCTGCCAGAAGCAGCGTTTCCACAAAGCCGTAATAAGTTTTTATTTAATTTAAGTGTATTTTATTTTCTTTAATTTAAGTGTCATTAGTGTAATTCGTTATGTAAAACGGTAGGTACTAATTGAAATAAAATAAATAAATAAGTAATGTGGAAAACTTTATAGAGTATATTGGTACGAAATTCCGTTAGCATTTCTTAATTTGTCGTCTCGAAATTTTTTTATCATTCGACATGACCCCCCCCCCTCCCATAGTCTTAGTCCCCCCCCCCCCTTAGTCTTTTTTACTCGATTTATTGTATTCCTACTCGTGACCCGAAAATCTGAGGCTCTGTAGGCAAAATTCGACGCTGGGACCGCCCCTGATTGACGGTGGCACCTTAGCGCTAACTGTCATATAGATCCGTTTACAAAATAAAATATATAAGTAGAGATTTAATACGATAACATGGCCCGCCCCTCCAAATTACTGTTTTAATGTGTGTAGTCACATCCTTACGAAAGAGTTTGTATGTAGTTGTAATTATTCGTAGGCAGTAGCAGTACTCACGCATGCGTGGTGGTGCGTTGTAAATACTTTCACAAATACTTTCAAACGTTTTGAATTCGAGAGGGGCGGGTCATGTTATCGTAGTAAATCTCTACGTATAGATAGATACTCTTTATTGACACAACAAAAATAAAAATACATACCAAAAATAAACAAAACATAGTAAATTAGTGCGACAGTGTATATGTATGTAGTATGTATATGTTTTGGAGCTTACTTACTTTATTTTCTTCCTAAAATCGAAAATTAATACAAAAACATCAATATTTAATCGACATACAAACATAAATGTAATCGTAACAATAGTAAGTATTATGGTAATTTTAATGTGCAACGTTCTGCCCGAGGCAGTGTTTCCAAACTGCCGTAATGTGGAAATCTTTATGCCCAAAACTCTGGCGCACGGAATTATATCATCGTTGGAAAGAGTGAGCTCACTCTTTCCGTTCTAGTCGGTTGCAGGAAGCAGTGAACGCCGGACGTGTTTACCTATCACTATTCGTTGTCAACAACCAAAATAAGTAGAACCGCACCATATCAGGCCGATTCTAGGGATCAAGATTGGTCGTGTTTAAACCATCGATATAAATCAATAGATGTGCCCTGAGCACCTTGAAATTGGTAATAAACTGCGTTTCTGTGTGTGTCGTAAGTGGTTTACAAACAACCAATCTACTTGACCCCTATAATCGCTAGCGGCGAGATACCTATACTGTGGTGTTATTTTGGTTGTTGACAACGAATAATGATAGGTAAAAACGTCCGGCGTTCATCACGTCCTGCAACCGACTAGAACGGAAAGAGTGAGCTCACTCTACCCAAAGTTGACATGATTGCGTGCACCTTGAAGTTTGGGAGGGCCCATCTTGGGTTGTACGATCTATGGTTTAAACCACTACGTCTGTGTAACTACGAGGATTTATTACCAATTTCGAGGTGCTCAGGGCACATCCAATGGTTTATTTCATGGTTCAAAGTGACCAGCGTTGCCAACTGTATTTTTCAGATGATCGTACCTACTATTTTTCTTGCGAATAGGGGTGTTAACACTAATCACAAATTAATGCATAAAGCTGCCTATACACACTGGGCCAGTGCAGGCCAACGCCAGTGTGTGGAGGGTCGTTTTGTGATGACTCGCGTCGCTCGCCTCGCTGGCCGAGTGACGGCAAGTGGCCAGTGTGTATAGGGCTGTTTTGTCTCGACTGTCTCTCGTGACCGGTGTCGGTTTTTGTGCACAAAACAAATGCGCTCGGCGAGTAGCGTCCTGTTCTCCTATTGGCCTACCGCGCTTTTGCCAGCGCTGGGCCAGTGTGTGGATGCTACGTTTTGTCTCGTGCCGTTTTGTCGACACTCGCGTTGGCCTCCACTGGCCCAGTGTGTATAGGCAGCTTAAAATAAAACTTAAAAGTACGTATGTTTTGGAGCTTACTTACTTTATGTTCTTCCTAAAATCGAAAAATAATACAGAAACGTCAATACTTATCCGTCATATAAACATTAATTTAACAAAGAGTACCATAGTAACTTTAATGTGGATCACACTGCCGTAATAAACCTTTATGAAGTACCTAGGTATATTGGATATTTAACAATCATATTGTCCTAAAAAAATGTTTGTCTGTAAAGTCGGTTTACTGACGATAAAACGTGACAACGTCTTAAGAAAATACTGATGGAATGGTAGCATTTTTCAAAAGAAAATTTTAATATCATTTGTTTAATAGATGTAAATGTATGTAAAAAGTAATCAGTAGAATTTAGTCATTTTCAATCAAAACAATGCAAAAAAGCTTTTAGATGCCGGGGATCGAACCCGGGGCATTTCACATGCAAAGCGAACGCTCTACCACTGAGCTACATCCCCGCTTGAACTACTAGTCGAAATAATTAATACAACTGTAACAAACATGCGGCGAGGTAACGACCGATGGTAACGCGGTAACGTTACATGACGTCATGTTTTGTGGGCGTGCAGCCGGCTTCATCGAATTATAAGACGTTATCACGTCAAAATTGCGTGTTACATTACCCCGGTCCTACGCTCAGAAATATGTTATCCTAGCTATCTCTGTTAGCTACCACAATCGAGAGTTTCTTACAGAAAATAGGGTACAATCCTCAAAAAAACTAAGTAGCCCGTTAGTTAGATTGTCAAAAAATATTGTACACGTATTTTTTCTTTTGCTTCACAAACAAAAAATGCCGAAGATACAGCGCTTCGATGTTTCGTGTGAAGTCACTTGTGAGTACGATTTTTACTCACGAGTGACGTCGCGCTCTCAAAGTTTGATGGTCTATATCTTTGACGATTATGAAAAAAACAAAAAATATTCAAATATGTCCAATATTTTTTCATGATCTAGCTGACGGACTAAAAGGATGGTGTATTTTTGACCCTGTCTGGTATTATTGGGCGTCTCATCGAAATGAAGCTATTCACGCAAAATTAGCTCGATAGTAATGTCATAATAATCATAATAGTCATAGTAATAATCAAAGTAATCAATGGCAAAAAGTGTACCAAAGCTCATGGACGATAACCACCAAAAACTATTTAAAAAGGGTACAAAAAAATTGTTGACAAAAAAAATTGGCAGTCATAGGAACTGCCGATAGAAGTGAAAACTTATAACTCAGAACTTGATAGCTTACCTTGGAAACTACACGGGTGTAACCGGAGGGCGCGGCCTCGCCATCATGGCATGGCCATCTAGAAATGCGTCAGCATTTCCCATTGGCTCACGCATTTCTAGATGGCCATGCCATGATGGCGAGGCCCCGCCTTTTCACCATTTCCCATTGGCTCACGCATTTCTAGATGCCTAATCGCCAAGGTCCCGAGTTTACCCGAAGATTTCTTATCATATCCGAGCGTGACGATCGAATCCATTTCACAGCCAACGGAAAATCTGTTTATAGCGCGCCTAAAGAAGTTTTCACTTCAAAAAACTTACTGGAGCCTGAATCGTTTTACATTAGGTATTATAATTTTATATATATAATATACAATACAAAACACTCTTTTACACTTTCTCTACTACAAATAAAGGTGAGGACGCTTAGGTCAAAAATACACCATTTTAACATCAGTTTGTCAGTTAGACCATGGAAAAATATGGGACACGAATTTTTTGTTTTATGGAATTATTATCAATAATCAATAAATATATAGATCATCAAACTCCCAGAGTGGGTGGTTGTGATGTCACGTCATCGCAAAATGAAGTGACGTCACTCGAAACTTCTAATTATTTGTTTATTAAAAAACAAAAAAAATTTTTCGTCATTCCGAATCGAATGAGGTATCGCCTCGGTATCGCATATGTTTCTAAAAGTTTTATTTCTATTTAGCAAGTTTTTGAACTTGTTGACTAGACTAGTATCTATGGCTATTAAAAAGTATGCGCATCAAATATTATTACAAGATATGTACAAACCACTATAGGACAAAAAATATTATGCGAATGAATAGGACACCGCTTAAATATGGTTAAATACTTAACGGTAGATTTTTTTTCCAAAATAACAAAATCAGTTTTTTTATTACTACATCATCATTGCCATCATCAGCCTTTGTTCGTCCACTGATGGACATAAGCCTCTCCTATAATACGTTACTCGGCCCGATTCTCGTTACGTCTCCAACTATCACCAGCTGCCTTTCGTATATCGTCACTCCATCTAGTCTCATTTATTACTTAATGGTAATTAATTAGTCATTTATTATTACTGCGGGTTTTTCTTCGGCTTTGTCCTCCGCGGGTGCGTTTTCCTTGAAAAATGTACAAAGAAAAACATTATTTCACCTAGGTATGCAATAAGATGGTAAAAAAATTGTTTAAATCCCATGACAGCCTGGTTTTTCCATAAAGAAATTCTCAACACATGATGTTTTTCTTTCTTCTAATGTAAATTAATACCTATATTAGATACAAAAACAGCAATAGTAAGATAATATTAAAAAAATATATCTGATACCAATTTATACACATTTCATTTTTTTTATGTAAAACAAATCATAACTAGATACCAAAATAATAAACTAAAATAATAATATAATAAATAATATACTAAAATAATATATTTTTTTGGTTATTTTATGAAATACTTAAATGAGAAGAGCTCCCTCCACGAAGCGCAAAATGTGTAGATCAGTTATTTAAACTCTTATGCCGTGATTATATATAAATATATTTGTATATTTATTTATATAATTATAGTTTTTATATATATTTATATATAAATATATATAAAAACAGATACCGGAAAAATATTAGTTAATTAACATTGGTATAACTTTATGAAAAATCGACATATTTTATTTCTTATACCGAGGTTTTGTATGTTTAAGGTTCTAGATACCACTATATATATTTTTTAAATTTTTAATTGTTGTTTAATACTGTAAAATCATAATTTTAGATAGTACACAGGGCTTTTTAGATGGCGCGCCTATGCCGTAGCGACTTCGTGGAGCACTACTTTCAGCGTCAAAAAGGGTATAATAATTATACCCTTTTTGACGAATATAATAATTATATACTATAATTAATAAAGATAGAGTAATAGGAGTTAACACTTTATATTGGGAATTTTCTCCTCTTTCAAGATCTTCTTTCAAAATTTCTTAAGTATCCTTAGTTAAGAAATTGTTAAGGTATAATATACCTAAAACCCATATTTTTGTAATCTTATTTTGTTAATAACTATCTCAATTTTTTATGGGCTAATAATCCCTTAAAAGCATTTTTTGTACTCGTCATTCCGAATTGAATGAGGTTTCGCACATGTTTCTAGGAGCTTTATTTCTATTTAGCACGTTTTTGATCTTGTTGGCTAGACTAGTACCTATGGCTATTAAAAAGAATGCGCATCCAATATTATGAGCAAATATTATTACATAATATGTATGCGGAACAACTATAGGACAAAAAACATTATGCGAATGAATAGGATACCGGTTAAATATGGTAATTATAATTATAATATAATGGTATTTTTTCGAAAATACCAAAATGTTTTTTTTATTACTACATCATCATCATTACCATCATTAGCCTGTGTGCGTCCACTGCTGGACGGTAGGCCTCTCCCATAATACGTCACTCAGCCCGAACATCGGCTTTACGTCTCCAACAATCACCAGCTGCCTTTCGTATATCGTCATTCCATCTAGTCTTATTACTTAATTTTTACTTAATGCTAATTAGTAATTTATTATTGTCTTACTTCGACTTTATCTGCGGGTTTGTCTTCCGCGGGTGCTTCGTCCTTGAATAATTTAAAATAAGTATCATAATTTGAAAATCTGAATTTATTTTCATCAAACATAGAAAACATGCCTACTATTGAAGGAGCGCAACTCATTAGAAAATTACTTATAACCAGGTCTTTTTTGGAAATTCTTTTTTGGGCACGTTAATTCTCCAAAAATTTAAGTCTTTAATTTATAGGAGAATTCGATGTGCCACCGGTGCGCATTTGGGGTCATTGGGTGCTCATCTCATACTCAAAATACACAAGTCCCTGAACCCACAAAAAAACATGCCTGTAACTCAAAAAAATATATTAATCAGTACAATAATGTGTTTATGTGTTTTTCTAGACTATAATCTATCTGTGTTCCAAATTTCAGCCCGATCCGTTCAGCAGTTTTTAGGTAAAAGAGTAGTAACAAAGATCTATCCATCCATCCATACTTACAAGCTTTCACGTTTATGTGTAATATTAAGTAGGACTATATCAGCTCCCATAGTACCTACAACCTTAACTCCTTAACGCCTTAACTCTCTCCTTGCGAGAGAAGGCCCCGAGTCCCAGCAGTGGGAACGTTTAGTGGGTTGTTGATGATGAGTACCTACAAACTTTGCTCAGGGTTTTTTATAGTATTTAGAGTAACGTGACGAGCAGAACATGTGCCTGATAATAAGCCACATGCATGCCCCTGACAGCACAGTGACACACAGCTATTGGAACATAAAGAGCCCAAATCATTACCAAGCACTGCACTGCGCTCATCACCCATAGATAAAAGATGATTCATCTCTATGCCCTGTAATTTCACTGGAAACATTGCCTGTCAAACCGGAACACAGTGATGTTTGCACATTACTGTCTGACGTTGGAATAACTGGCAAAGGTGATGTACTTGCCCAGGTGGACTCTGTAAAGAATCCTAACACAATTGATGGCTTTTTAATTGTTTGTATTTATACAATAGGAGGTAGGACTACCTCTGGCAAAACGTCTCCCCCTTAGATAAATAATAAGTAAATAGATCAGGTTTTTGGGGACGGTTCCTTTGTAGCAATCGTAAGCAGATGAGGTGTATGTTAGCTATGGCGACATAGTGATGTGCCGCGACAAAAGTATGACACTTCCACAAGAGCGACAAGACAAGAGCGATCAGACCCGCGCTTCTACCGCCTAACGAAAAACGCTTTGACGCTTTGATATTGCTGTCTCTTTTCTTCTCGATTGAAATGAAAGAGACGGCAATGTCAAAGCGTCAAAGCGTTAGGCGGTAGACCCCCCGGGGGGTCATAATGTCATCACTTTGATGTTTCTCTCTTTTCTTTTCGCTTGAAATGATAGAGACAGCATTAGCAAAGCGATAGCCGATTTAGTTGTAGTGCTTTTGGTGTAAAGCGTTTGTTCTAACTCAATACGTAGGTACTATATGTAAACTCTTTGGTCACCCCCAATTCCCTTCACATTATCCGGTCCTGAGCTTCCATTGTTCTATATTATAATCACTCCGAGTTCGTCTAACTATTATACTTAGGTAGGTACTTAGAAATACAAGTCAGATACCTGTGCCTGAAAAACCAATAAAACATAAGTGAGTAAAGTAAACAATTATCTTGATGATATCCTGATGATGATTTTATCTTGATGATAAAAGGTCTAGGGGAGAGAGGGGCATAACGGGAAATTTAAGAGAAATAAGCAATAAAAGTTTAATCAGCATTTACTAGAACACTTAGGTTGAGTACTTACTAAACTAGTATTTGGCACATACATTGGTGTGTTACTTATCACACCAAATAACCAAATTTAGAAAAAATATTAAAAATATGAAACCCTTAACAAAAAACAAAACCCCTTCATGCCTCAGGGTAGGGGCAGGATGGGGTACTCAATTTGAGGCAAGATATGATACTTGGCCACATAGCCTCAAAGTGTGAGCCAAGGACATGCCCAACCGTGGCACAATGGCACAACTGCGGTTGGTCCTAAAATTGCATTTTTAGGGCCTTGCGACATGCGAGTCAGTTCACAGCGGTCAGTGTGCGGGATGGAGTGAACGAGTTTTTGCTGGCCATTAAAATGCCAAAAAAATTTCAGTAAGCCACGTCTTTCCTTTAAAGTCATTGGTGTGAGCAGATGTGGTATTATTTCGTATCTTTGTAGCTAACACTTGCACCGGCCGTATGAGATGAACATTGTACAGATGAGACAGCAGCTCGCTGATTTGCTCAAAACTACTTCAATTACTTGTGTTTCATACTCTCTGTAGGCCAACTATCATGTAGGGTACTCCATGATATTCCGGACTTATGGACTATAACCATGGACGTATAAAAGAGAGGAGTCTGTCAGAAATTTGGAACTTAGGTTATAATCATGGACGTATAGAAAAAGTCCGACGTAATCTCGTTAAAACAAAAACTGTGTCTATAGAGTCGGCCACATAGGTATGCACGTGTGCATTGTCACTGACTGACACGCACACGTACAACGTACACACAAGTTTGCGCGAGTAATGACCCACTGATGTGTTAATGTGTACGTGTGTCAGCCTGTATGTGACAACGCACACGTACAGATTATGTGGCCGACTCTATAGACACACTTTTTGTTTTAGCAAGACTACGTCCGATTTTTTATACGTCCATGGTTATAACCTAAGTTCCAAATTTCGGACAGACTCGTTCAGTTCCTTCAACTTCACTGAGCAACAAACATCCCCAAAAATGTACACATAAAAACGTCCAATAAAAAGTATTATATAGTAAAACTATCAGTGTCCCGCGGTTTTACCCCGTTCCCGCTATTTTCCTGAAATAAAAAGTAGCCTATGTGTTATTCCAGACTATAATCTAATAGGGTACAATCCTCAAAAAAACTAAGTACCTAGCCCGTTAGTTAGATTGCCAAAAAATATTGTCCACGTATTTTTTCTTTTGTTTCACAAACAAAAAATGACGAAGATATAGCGCTTCGAAGTTTCGTGTGACGTCACTTGTGAGTACGATTTTTACTCACGAGTGACGTCGCGACCCCCCATTCTCGAAGTTTGATGGTCTATATCTTTGTCGATTTTTAATATTATGAAAAAAACAAAAAATACGTGTCCAATATTTTTCCATGATCTAGCTGACGGACTAATTAGGATGGTGTATTTTTGACCCAGTCCGGTACCCTATTGTGTTCCAAATCGTAATCCCATCAGCCGTTACGACGTGTTGTGCCCAACAAACATCCTATCCACACTTTTACGTTTATAATACTAGAAATACTAATAAACAATAGTAATTGCAATAAAGTACTTACCATTACTAATGTGACCAAACATGAAATAAAAATGAATACGAAAAGTTTCATGTCAATATCTGAAACAAAAGCATTTTGTTATTGTGTTGTAATTTTTGAAAATTGTACTTTTAGAATTGAAGTGACTTGTTTTTTGGAGGTAAACGCAAAAAAATAATTAAAACAGGAAGTTTTTGTTTTCGTTTATATCCTTAAGAATATTGCTATTTTTGACCGAGTTTAAAAAAAAAGTAGGTTTCTCAATTCGACCGTATGTTTTTTTTTTTTTTTTTTGTGTTCGCGGATAACTTCGTTGTTTATGAATCGATTTGGATGATTCTTTTTTTTCTTTCTTTTTCTGGACTAAAATAACCTACACTCGTGTCACTAGTCTCAGGATCCTCGGGATGGACTTCTTTTTGCGGAAAACAGACACGCCTGCGTCATTAAACATGGCCAGATTGGCATCGCCCCATTTAGACACCGTGTCAAGGGTCAAGCTCAAACGCTCGATCAAACTCTCTCTCAGTAGGTACCTGAGTTTGCTGCTCACTGGCTCTCGCGTTAGATGTATTTAACTCTCTAGAACGGTACTACCATATCGTCGCGTCGCAGATAGTACCAACCCTTGAGGGACTTACTTTACTTACTTTTACCCAAAAAAAATATCCTATGAGATAGAGAAGGAAAACGCTAAATCTACGTATAATTTAAAATAGTTTCAAACCTGTACGAAATAGCTCTGAACTGAAAAACAAATCACAAACTGAGTACTTATAGCAATGTCATATAAATTTTATTGTCAAGTTACAAAACTATTGCAATCGACAAATCCAACTAATAATAATATTATGTTTGTGAAAGTTTGTATGGATGTTTTTGAAGTGAAAACTTCTTATGCCGCGAAACAGATAGATTTTTCGTGGGCTGTGCATTGAATTCTTGCGTCACACACGGGAATGAAAAGATATCTTCTGGTAAACTCGGGACATGGCCATTGGTCATCCAGAAACATGTCATAATTTCTAGATGGCCATGATCATGGCCACGCCCTATTGTTTCGCCTGCGTAGTTTCCAAAGTCAGCTATCAAATTCTGAGTTACAAGTTTTCACTTCTATCGGCAGTTCATATGACAACCAATTTATTTATTTTTTAAATATTTCTGGTTGTGTGTTGTAGGGGGGAGGCCTAAGTTCAACAGTGGACTACTTGCGACTGATGATGATGATGATGTGTGTTTGTGTCTGTCTACTCGGGTAAAACCGCGGTGATTTAGTACTAGTACTGAAACTAAGAGACAAGAAATAAAATAACTCTTATTTGACTTGGAAACACAATGTAGATTTGTTCGATAAATTCCGATGCTTTTGATGTTATAGATTTACTTGGTTTTTTAGTTACTAGGCATCGAATGACATTTCTGTAGAAAATACAATATGTTTCAAACTGCCTGTTAGACGGCGGTAGCGCATAAGCAGTCCACTAAATATTCCCACTGCTGGGACTCGGGGCCTTCTCTCCCAAGGAGAGAGTCAAGATCATAATCCACCACGCTGGCCCAGTGCGGGTTGGTGGGGAACACAATCATGACCTTGAATAATGCTAGGTACATGTCGATTTCCACACGATGTTTTTGCTTCACTCGTTTTTAAGTTAGCGGCATTACGCACGTGACTTCGAAATGACAGTGGTGCGTGTGGGATTTGAACCCGGGGTCTCCGGATCGGCAGTCGCCGTTCTCCCGACTAGACCAGCCGTAACTTCTAGATAGCGGTAATAATTGTTTGCCGTTAAAAAATAATAATCCGCCTGGGGAAGCACCTTTACCAGTTATTCTACGATCACGCAGCAATGTGCAAACATCACAGACATCACTTGACTCCTACGATAAAGTCCTACCACTATAACATACAAAATGAGTTTATAAGTAGGTAAATAAAGTATAATACCAATGACATACTCATTGGTATTATACTTTTTATGAGTTGAAAAAGATTATATGAATTTCCCACTCTATATTTACTGATATCAAATACACAATGTTTCAAGATATAAATTTATATAAATATTGTCGGACATTTTACACACAACACCATCTGACCACAAACTAAGCAAAGTTTGTACCTACTATAGGAAGCCAGATAGCTGATCTAATACTATATTTTTAAATATAATACTTATTAGACATAGAAAACACCCAAGCACAGTACAAATATTTGTATTCATCACACAAATATTTGCACTGGGTGGGGATCGAACCCACGACCCACGGTTTTGCAGGCAGACTTACTACCAACCAATCCACCAGGCCAGCCTATGAGTCAATATTTACAAAATATCCCATTGGAATCTGCAATAAGTCCTACCACTACAAAATTGCCTTTGAAAGGGTTATTTTTTTTATAACGAGTGACGAGACGAGCAGGTCATGTGCCTGATGGTAAGCAACACACCTGCCACATCACAACACAGTGACACGCAGCTATTGGAACATGAAGAGTCTTAATAATTACCTAGCACTGCACTGCGCTCGTCACCCAGAGATCTAAGATATAGTTACAGCGATTTTTTAAAGAGTGATGGTAAACTTACAATAAAATTGTAAAAATAATGATATTATTCATTACAATTGTAATAAATACATATTATATTTTAATGGTTGACACTTATTTGTACGATACTCATTATCGTACAATAAAATGTTAAATTTAAACTTTAAAAATGTATACTCTTTATATGCTCTTTTTTTGTTTTTAAAATTGACGTGTAAATTGTACATTTATGAATAAAGAACTTTGACTTTGACTTTAAGATGTTATATCTCTAAGCCCTGTAATTTATCTGGAAACATTGCCCTTCAAACCGGAACACAGTAATGTTTGCACATTACTTCTTGACGGTAGAATAACTGGCAAAGGTGTGGTACTTCCCCAGGCGGACTCTGCCAAGAGTCCTACCACTACAAATCATTAATTTATACCTAGAAAATAATTAAACAACTCATTTATAAAACATATATCATGTATTAGAATAATATTATGTATCAACATCCCATTTAAAATATGTTACATTTACATAACTTCGTCATTTCGCTTCTTCTGATTTCTCTTGGTATGTGATCACACCCTTTTCTATTAGGTCTGGAATTTCTACTGCCAGCCATGGTCCCAACTGTAGAAAAAAGAAAATATCATTTACTCATTACGCTAATTTATTGCTTCATCTTATACCTTTAAACGAGCAATTCTTGTGTATTTATATATAGAATCTGAATCTCGGAAACGGCTGGAACGATTTTCATGAAATTATGTATGTAGGGGGGTTTCGGGGACGATAAATCGATCTAACTAGGTTTTACTTATTAAAAATGTCATTTATTGCGTGTTTTTAGACAATGAAAAACTGTCACATTAGACATTAGAATGCAAAGGTAAATTTCGCGTGGCGCGACAGTATTACGAGGGTCAAACTGAAAGTTCTTAGAACTGGCCACTTATAAACAATATAATAAAAAAATAATTCTATAATTTGAAAATAGAACTCTTTGCCAATATTACTGAGTATATACTTCATTCATTTGTCATTTGTTTTACGATTTGGCGGCAAATTGAAAATTGTCTGTGTCACGTCAACATGAATTTAACACGAGAAAATTTTCGTGCAATGATTTTTTATGACTTTCGATGTCATTTAAGTCAACAAGAAAGTTATGATAGACTACGATTGGCCTTTCACGATGAAGCCCCATCTCGTGCGACTGTTTACAACTGGTTTAATGAGTTTAAACGTGGTCGCACTAATCTCACTGATGATTTACGTGAGGGACGGCCTTCTACGGCGACGACTGAAGATAACATCTGTGTTGTGCGGCGTATGATAGAGACTGACAAAAGAGTGACCTATCAGCAGATTCGGACAAGCTTAGGCATCGGTATGAGTCAAGTGCACAAAATCCTACACGAACATTTAGCGGTCAGGAAGCTTTGCGCCCGGTGGATACCTCATAATTTGACTGAGGCTCAAAAACTCCATCGTGTGGATTGGTGCCGTAAAATGATTGAAAGATTTAACGGAGGTGACTCAAATGCTGTGTTCGACATACTAACAGGTGACGAAAGCTGGATTTACTGTTATGATCCTGAAACCAAAAGACAATCTGCTCAGTGGGTGTTTCCTTTCGAGGAGTTGCCAACTAAAGTGAAGAGAGATCGAAGTGCGGGGAAAAAAATGGTGGCCTCGTTCTTTGGAAGGATAGGTCATTTCGCAACAATTGTGTTAGAGGATCAAAAAACAGTTTCTGCAGAATGGTACACTACCAATTGTTTGCCACTTGTCTTGGAAAAAGTTCGAGAGAAACGACCTCGCAGTAGGATCCTCCTTCACCACGACAACGCCTCATCGCACACCGCCAAGCGAACGATCGACTATTTGGCGACATCAAACGTTGAATTACTGGGTCACCCGCCGTATAGCCCCGACCTCGCGCCTTGTGATTTTTATTTATTTTTAAAAATTCAAGAAAAACTTAAAGGAAAGCGGTTTATGAATGCTGAAGAAGCGGTGGCTGCGTATCGCGATGCCATTGAAGAGACCCCTAAGGACGAGTAGGCAAAGTGCTTTTCCCAGTGGTTCCATCGCATGCAGCGGTGTATTGACGTGAATGGACAATATTTTGAAAAGATATAATAAAACTAATAACTGGCTAATGTAATCAGTTTTTGATTTTCTAAGAACTTTCAGTTTGACCCTCGTATAGCACAGGTGGGAAGTCGGGCGGTCACAAATTAGTAGATCCGGGTTCGAATCCAGACGGCTTCTCTTTTTTTTCAAGCTTTCTTTTTTTTTTAGAATATCTGTTACTTGGAGCCTTTTTATATGTAGGCATCTAAGTATATTTAGTATTTAAACCGAGCTAAGCTCGGTCATCCAGGTACTTGTGTTATTATGTTACAAATAGTCAGGATCACAGGAACAGATAAACATTAAATTAAGTAGTGACACAACGTACCCCAATAGGGTACAATCCTCAAAAAAACTAAGTAGCCCGTCAGTTAGATTGTCAAAAAATATTGTACACGTATTTTTTCTTTTGTTTCACAAACAAAAAATGACGAAGATACAGCGCTTCTAAGTTTCGTGTGACGTCACTTGTGAGTACGATTTTTACTCACGAGTAACGTCGCGACCCCCCACTCTCGAAGTTTGATGGTCTATATCTTTGACGATTTTTAATATTATGAAAAAACAAAAAATACGTGTCCAATATTTTTCCATGATCTAGCTGACGGACTAATTAGGACGGTGTATTTTTGACCCAGTCCGGTACCCTATTGGGCATTGCAATTTAAATGTAATAATCTTTTGGAGCAAAGTGTATTCCATAGTCAAGAATCAAGTTATCCATCCTCGAAATTTCTAAGGTCGTCGGTTAAAAATTCGCAAATACTATAATAGGCTTTTGAGATCAGCAGGTCTCTTAAGGTCCTAACATACTTAATCATCGATTGTATTAATTTTAAGAGGCAGTTTATTATATTTTTTTATTGCTGATGCATGCGGACCGAATTAAAATTTTGGGTTATTCTATTCAAATAGTGTTCCTTATAGTGAAACATTCAGCATCACATGCCGCGTAGATTTATTATTGAAGTGAAAATTTATTTTGGCACACCACATACAAATTATTTTGAGTCTGTGAATGATTCATTGTCACGTTCGGAAGTGAAATATATGTTCGTGTGAATTCGCAACCGCCGAGGGTGCCAGAGTCAGAAAGAAACATTCTGCTGCTGCTGACTTTATTTCAGTATCATTGTATTTATAAGATTCAATTTGTTCCAAAAAATCGTAAAGATGTTCAATTTCAATGTATTTTATTTATTCTCTGACAATTATTTCCAATTTCTTATCTTATCCCTTTCATACATTATTTAATTCAGCTTACTCTTTCATACTTACAATTGTCTCGCATCTATGCTTCTCTTTCACGCTAATACGTTGCAAGCTAATTTTTCACTGCGCATTTTGAACTGAAAACTTATTTTGGCGCGCCACAGACAAATTTTTCGTGGCCTATGAATGAATGAATTGAATTCTAGCGTTACGCTTGGGAATGACAAGAAAAACCTTCGAGACCATGGCCCTTGGCTTCATGCGTCAGCTTTTCTAGATGGCTATGGTCATGGCCACGGCCTCCGGTTTCACTCGCGTAGTTTCCAAAGTGAGCTATCAAATTCTAAGTTTTCACTTCTATCGGCAGTTCCAATGACTCTTTCTTTCTATAGTATAGTGTGACATGACAAACACAAGAAGTTACGGCTACTCTTCAAGCCTAGTAAGTTACGTCTACTACATACTCGTCACGTCACATATAACGTAACTTATACTTAAAAAAAAAACTTTAGCCTATCTTTTGTTTTAGTAAGATTGAGAAATGTTAATAGTTTTTTAAAAATCCTTATAGTGTCTGCAAAAACTCAGTTTATCAAATCATCACAAACATGTATACAAATTTATTCTCGTAAGTACAATATGGACTGAGGGTAGGGAGGCCTTTGCCCAGCATTGGGACATTATAGGCATGGCCAGATTTAGGGGAGGGCAAACGGGGTTTACGCCCCGGGGCCTCCACAAACGTGGGGCCTCCACAACAGACACTTCGGGGAAAAAAATAAAAGTTTTACTTTAAACCATTTGTAGTCCGGCTTTTTGCTTGAGAAATCTTAACCTAGGGGGGGCCTTTACACCTTTAAATCCGGCCCTGAGTATAGGCTCCAAATAAATAATAATAAGCACAATAATCTGAAGACTCACCCCAAGTGCCATAGCGTGTGCGATCCCAAACCGAGGCACGTTCCTCGCCCACAGAGGCTTGAAGTGGTCCGTGAGGCAGATCTTGCCTCCCCGGTACATCTTAGCTGTCTTCCCGTCCAAGCCAGGCAGTGCTAGCTCAGGAGCCGTTGTCGGGTACGTTACTGGAATCTGTTAAAGATTATAAAAAGATTTTTGTAGTGGTAGGACTCTTGGCAGAGTCCGCCTGGGCAAGGACCACACCTTTGACGAGTGCAGTGCAGTGCTAGGTAATGATTTGGAATCTTCTTGTTCCAATAGCTGCGTGTCACTGTGTTGTTATGTGGCAGGCATGTTGCTTACCATAAGGCACATGACCTGCTCGCCTCGGCACTTTATATTTAAAAAAAAAAAAAAAATTGTATATATTATTCTAAGAGCTGGTACAAATTATTGGATATTTGAGGTACGGTGAAAACTTGTTGCATAGCTCTCCTATTTTATACCCCAACATGGAGGTACAGACCTGGGCCTCTACCGCCTAACGAAAAACGCTTTGACGCTTTGACGTTGCTGTCTCTTTTCTTCTCGCTTGAAATGAAAGAGACGGCAATGCCAAAGCGTCAAAGCGTTTTTCGTTAGGCGGTTGAACCCCTGGCTGGTGAGTAGTGGAACAAAATTAATCCCTCAATTTTTATAGAGGTACAATATATATTTTGTTTATTGATTTTTAATAGTTTGATAGAACAACAAATATCCCCTATCTATACTAATATTATAAAGCTGAAGAGTTTATTTGTTTGTTTGAACGCAAGGATCTTGGAAACTACAGGTCAGAATTGAAAGATTTTTTCTCTGTTGGATAGTCTCTTTATCGATTAAGGCTATAGGCTATTTAACGTTACGCTACTATCAACAGGAGCGGAGCATGAATGAAAAATGTAACAAAAATGGGAAAAAATATTGCTTTTTGAGAGCTTTCGTTCTGTGACAGCATGTGTCTATCTTTTAAAGGTTGCATCATTAGAACCTAAGGTAACTGAAATTTGTTAAAAATTTGAATTGGTACAACCAATTTTCGATAGATGGCGTAGCAACACACGCACGGTTCAGATTGTTTTGCAAATCAACCTGACAGACTAATAATAATTACAATGGTATATTCTTAGTGTCCCCGGCTGGTCCCCGTGGGGATAGCGACCACTACCCTCTAACTAAAAAAAAACAAACCTTACAAGTAGGTACGTACAACGTGAGATCACTTGCATCAATTGAAAAGCAAATCGAGCTAACACAAGCTTTGGAAAATATTAAATGGGATGTCTTAGGATTGGCAGAAATTAGACGAACGGGTTGTAAAATAGAAGAATATCCTGAATACATCTTCTGCTACTTCGGAGAAGCAGTAGGCCTCAATGGGGTTGGTTTCCTAATCAAGAAATGGCTAAAATCAAATATCCTAACTTTCACAGGAATTACGGAACGGGTGGCTATATTGAAACTCAATCTCAATGGGAAAGTTATATCGGTAATCCAATGTTACGCTCCAACCTCAGACTCGGACGAAGAAGAAATAGAAAAATTCTACAATGATATCAAAACAGCCTTAGAGATGAGCGAAGGAACTATACTCGTCATGGGCGACTTTAACGCCAAAGTCGGACAGCCGTTAAGCCACGAAAGCCTAGTAATGGGAAGTTACGGATACGGAGCTCGCAATGACAGAGGCGAAAAATTGGTACAATTTGCTCATGAACACTGTCTGTCAATAACGAACACATACTTCAAGAAAAAACCCAGTCGAAGATGGACGTGGATCTCACCCGATCAGAAAACGAAAAATGAAATAGACTTTATTTATTTATTTATTTATTTAGAACAATTGTATACTATGCTAACAGCTTATGCCAACACGCATAGGAACCAGTATTTCATTAAAATTTATAATGATCACAAATACAATTTAAAAATTCACAACATACTATTTAGATGTAAGTCAACCCAAACATACAGCATGTAATCATACAGCTACTACTTACTTAAGAAACTAATAACTACAGAGATAAACTCTCCTTGCTTATTACAAAATATATCAACGTCTGGCGAATGAGCGAGTAAGTCATTGAGTAGAGCAAGGGCCTGTGCGGTGGGCGCGAACTTAGCCGTGTCGGTGCGCGCGCGCGGCTCCTGGAAGAGTCTCCGCACGGCGCACGCGCGCGAGCTGCGCAGCCGGTCAGGGACAGCGAACGAGCAACGAGCCAAGGCCTCAGGGTTATCGATGTCACCATTCAGAAGCCGGTAATAATGCACCAGCAACGCACACTTCCTCCTAGTGTTCAGAGTGTTTATACCAACCATACCGGCAACGAACAGAGACGGATACAAAAATGGATAGTATCCATACAGTTTTTTGTACAGATATCGACAGAATTTCTTCTGTACTTTTTCTAACATCAACTTGTATTTGTCTTCGTGTGGGTCCCAGACAATCGAATTGTACTCCAATTTGCTACGAACAAATGCATAGTACAAGATCACAATAGCACTTCTGTCGCGGAACCTAGCCGTCTGCCGCATGACAAATCCGAGCGACTTAAAAGCTCCTTTGCAAATATTTTCTATATGCTTATTGAATCTTAGCTCGACATCTAAGGTCACTCCCAAGTCATTAATTTCCGTGACGCGCTCCAGAGGGACACCAGCGACCCGGTAGCTATAGTGAATGGGATTACGAGAACGACTGAATGTAATGGATTTGCACTTAGTTTCATTAAATTCCATTTCACTACCTTCTGCCCAAGACACAACACTGTCAATGTCCCGCTGAAGCGCCTCACAGTCATCAGCACTACCAATAGCCAAGTACAATTTCAAATCATCAGCAAACATTTGACATTTCGCCGCCCTAACAACCCCAGGCAAATCATTGATTAAGACAAGAAACTGGGTCGGTCCTAATGTGCTACCTTGACTTACGCCAGAATTGGTCACGTAGGGGTCAGATTGAAACCCTGACAACTGTACATACTGGTGACGACCAGTGAAGTAGCTAGCAAATAAGTCAAGTAGTTTCGGAGTGAAGCCAATAGCTGCGAATCTTTTTAGAAGAACATCATTCTGGACACGGTCGAAAGCTTTTTTAAAATCGAAGTATGTGGCGTCTACTTGTTTAATTTGATCCATTTTTGCGACTGCGTAATCAACGAAGTTAATTTGGTTAGTTACCGTAGATCTACCTGCTCTAAAACCATGCTGACTTTCCGTCAGACTAGGCTCGATCTGTCT
The DNA here is from genome assembly GCA_963693475.1 of Ectropis crepuscularia. Lineage (NCBI taxonomy): Eukaryota > Metazoa > Arthropoda > Insecta > Lepidoptera > Geometridae > Ectropis > Ectropis crepuscularia. The sequence goes on from OY856367.1 coordinate 10,334,138, forward strand.
GGTAATATGACGATTTAGAACCGATTCAAATATTTTGCCCGGGGCTGAGAGGATGGCGATAGGCCTGAAATTCTCGACTTTAGTTCCAATTCCACCCTTGGGTATTGGCGCGACTCGTGACATTTTCCATACATCGGGATACTTAGATGTCGATAATGCCAGATTATAAATAAACATTAAAGGTGCTATGATGACTTCTAAAGAATCTTTTAAAATAAAGGATGGAACGCCATCCGGGCCAGCAGACGAATAAGGTTTCAAGCGACGGATTGCTAGAGCGATATCTGCGTAAGAAATAGCTTCAAGACTAATACGCGCAGAACAAAGCGGTGTCGCCGCTTCCTGCTCAGCAACTGCGGCGGATAACTTTGGACTTTGAGGCAAAAATACTGAGCTAAAATAATCAGCGAACGCATTAGCAGCATCCCGTCCTGTGACGGTCTGTCCATTGTACTCGAATTCGTTACAAGATTGTCTGGAACCTTGCTGTTCCTTTACGAATGACCAGAAACTTTTTGAATCCACTTTTATATTCGCCTCTACTCGCCGAATATATGCACAATACGTCCGATCGATGAGCACCTTAGCTCGCTCTCTGTAATATTTAAATAACTCACTATTAAATTCCAATTTGAACTGTTTGTACTTTTTCAGATGGAAATACTTATTTTTTAAAGTTTTTATTATATCCGATGTATACCAAGTCGGATAGTAATATTTATTAAAAATTATAGCAGATTTGTGATGTGCAATAAGACCAAATCCGTAACAAATATTGAGGTTCTGAATAAAATAGATTTCCCATCGGACCACAGACCAGTGAGAGCTACACTACAACTAAAATATCTAAAACTAAATAGGAAAAAAATTAAACCTAATCCAGAAACATTAAAAACAGACGACGAAGTTACCGCGTACAACGAGAACCTGAAAGAAAACTTAGACTCAAGCATACTTTCATCCATGACTGACATACAGAGATACTACGACATTCTTGAAAACACAATCAGGAAAAGCCTAAGAATAAGTAATCCAACAAACAATACAGAAGGAAAACACAAAATCCTAAGCAAGAATACAATAAAGCTGATACAGGAAAGAACGGACATTTTGACAACTCAAAATAGAAACAAAACAACAAAGACTCGTCTAACAAAGCTTTTCAAGGAAGTTAACAGAGCGATCAGACTAGACTACAAAAACCACAGAAACGGAATTATAGAAAAGAACCTTAACAGATACAGGAGCTCAAAACGGGCATTTAAGGAACTCAACCGGCACAAAGAATGGATTCAAAAACTAAAGAAAGACAATAAGGAAACAAGAAACAGAAAGGAAATAATTAACTGTGCAACCAATTTCTACAGGGACCTTTACAAAAAACAAGACGGACATGTAACAGAACCAGATGAAAAACAAAACATAAAGGAAACAGACGAAGAACCAAGTACACCAAAAGACCAAGAGGAAGTTCCGCCGTTCACAGAACAAGAAGTAGTAAGACAGCTGAAAAATCTCAAAAAAGACAAAAGTCTGGGTCCGGACAACATAAGAGCTGAAGCCCTTGTAGCAGGCGCATCTTCACTGCTCAAGTATATTACCTTACTCTTCAACTTGGTACTACATCAGGAAAGGATCCCCAAACAGTGGAACAGCTCGGAGATCGTACTTCTTTACAAGAAAGGGGACCCTATGGATATTGGAAACTATAGACCAATTAGCTTGCTTTCGACAATGTACAAACTGTTTACCTCATTACTTCAAAATAGACTAGCGCCCCAAATAGACAACAGCCAACCGAAGGAACAGGCAGGCTTCCGGTCAGGCTTCTCAACTACTGATCATATACATACTATAGAGCAAATTATCGAAAAATATAAAGAATTCAACCAACCATTATACATCGCACTAGTAGACTACAGCAAAGCTTTCGACAGTATTACACACGATTCAATTTGGAGAGCACTACATGCGATCAACATAGAGACAAAGTACATAAGAATCATAAAAAATATATATACAAACAGCGAAAGCAGAGTAAGACTCGAAGACACAGGAGAAGTAATAAAAATAGAAAGAGGAGTCAGGCAGGGCGACCCTCTATCAACAAAACTGTTTATTGCCGTCTTAGAAGATATATTCCGAAAACTAAATTGGTCAAGGACAGGAGTAAAGATAAACAACACTCGCCTCAGTCACTTAAGATTTGCAGATGATATCGCACTCTTTGCCGAAACAGCTGCAGAAATGAAACAAATGCTACAATCGCTAAGTGACGAAAGCGAAAAGGTAGGGCTTCAGATGAATGCTACAAAAACTAAAATTATGACAAACAGTAACACCATACCAATTGAAGTCGAAGGAAAAACTATTGACTATGCAGAAAGCTACATTTACCTGGGCAAACAAATATCATTCAACAAAAACAGCAACGAGCAAGAAGTAGATAGAAGAGCCAATATAGCATGGAAAAAATATTGGTCGCAAAAAGAAATTGTAAAAGGGAACTACAGCCTTAAACTAAAAAAGATAGTGCTAGACACCTGCATTCTACCATGTCTCACATATGGATGCCAAACATGGACATTTACTAAGAGGATAGCAAATAAAATAAACTCATGTCAACATGCGATGGAAAGAAGTATTTTAAAACTAAGAAAGATCCAACAGGTTAGAAATGTAGAAATAAGAGAAAGAACGAAGCTGACGGACGCTCTTGAGCACGCACTCCAGAAGAAATGGAGATGGGCAGGGCACCTAGCCCGATATACAGACAGAAGATGGACAATTGAAACTACAAAATGGAAAGGCCCCATAGGAAAGAGAAAAGTTGGAAGACCAAAAATGAGATGGGAAGATGATATCAAAGAAATAGCGGGAAAAAAGTGGATTGAAATTGCAAAAGATAAGAAAAGGTGGAAAGAGTTGGAGGAGGCCTTTACCCAAAAAGGGACTATACAAAAAAGAAGAAACTAATACAACTAACTTATTAATAAGGATATATACTAATAAAACTAACAAATAAGTTATAAGATATGAAATAAGATGTATAGGTTTTTAAGGCTTAAATAAAAAAAAAAAAAAAAAAAAAAATTCTTAGTGTAATTTTTGAGGACCTATTGCATAACATACATAAGTACAAAAAAAAACAACTGAAATGAGAACCTTAGTTCATCATTAGGCACAATACATCAGTGGATAGTGGAGTAGAGTCAGTGCACCCTCACTCGCTCAAGGTCGCGCGGTTTTAGCCTACCGCTAGACCGTTCCTTTCAGGAAACAAGTGACAGTCGGCTGTCGGACGCACGGCTGAGCGCTCGCGCAAAATGTTTCCCGCGCATATTGTTATTAGATATGTCGTAAACCCTCCGCGCTAGACAGGGACAGAGTTACGCGTTAGAAAGAGCGCAAATGTTTATTTGAAAATCGCGACAGGTATTGCAAGCTGAATTGAACTTTGTTGTTTCCCAGCAAGAGTCGCTATTTATATAATTGTTTTTGGTAAGTGTGGCTTCTGTACTAATATTTATTCTGTGGTAGAGTGGAGTAGCGGATAGTATAGTGGAGTAGTCCACTACTCCACTATGTTCAACAGTGGCTGAACATAGGCCTCTCCTCTAGATTTCCACAACAAACGGTCCTGCACGACCGGCAACCTGCAGTTTCCAGGGACCTTTGTGAGCTCATCTGTCCTTATGGTGGAAGGCCATCCAACAATACGTCTTTGCGTCTAGCAGTTCGTAATCGCCAATCGAGAGCCTTTCATCCCCATTGTTTATCGGTTCCGCAAAAAAAGTGGCCTCCACAAGAACACTTTAGCTTTTGAAGTTGGTTAAAATGATGTAATTATTAAATTCTCTTCATACTCACATCAAATTCCAGATCAAATTCGTACTTCAGCAAGTTGTGGACGTACCAGCACTTGCCGAACCACCTTGTGCCGGTTTTGTCAGACTCCAGTCGGAACCAGTCATTGTCGGCCTCCTTGTTGTTTTGTACATACTGAAAAATGTATTATTTAAAGTTATTTAACTAAATAAACACATTCTTAATTTTATTAGAAATTAGTGGTTTTACCAGTTTAGTTCCCATTAAATTTGATGAATTCAAATATTTGTCTGGGTGTTTCTATATATATTATGTATGTATTTAAAACTATATAAGTATTATATCAGCTATCTGGCCACCACAGCACAAGCTTTGCTTAGTTTGGGGTCAGATGGTGTTGTGTGTGAATTGTCCACCAATATTTATTATTATTTATTTTATTATCCCAAAATATGCCCACATTGAAAAGTTTTCCATACTTATGTGATTATAATCTTTTTTGACATGACATCACATGATAGGACAATTTTTATTTCTCGAGAGAAGCTGAAAATTGCGCTAGTAATAACTATATTATTTTATAACATGCAAAATAGTTCACGAAGTGAAAGTTAACCTATATACGTGTTTAATATTTTTTAATAAAATCGTAATCAAGGTACCTTATATTGAGTTCAAGACGTACAATATCACATCATGATAATAGTAAAAATGTATACGTGTACAGGGGAGCAATATTTACCTTAATTAAAGCCTGATATTCTTCTTTTAACCTGTTCACCCACAATTCTTTGTCTCTCGGGCCTGCTTTCGTTTGCAGCAACGGAATGCTGCTGAGGGTCTTCCTCGTACCTTCGTCTACCATTTTGATGGTTTATTGAGACTTTAATACATCACAGTTTTTTAATAATTACGAAAACATTTAAAAACGGGTTTGTTTTCGTCAATGATGATTGTTGTTCGAAAAATGAAATGTCTAGGCAGTGCTGCCAGTTGGCAATCTTCATTTCTCCCCAAATAAATCCCGAAATCAACACCACAAAAAAAATCAAGATATGAGGCGTTTTCGAAACGACTACGACTTGTGAAAGATAGTTATAAATTTATCCAAATGTGGCACCACTGTTTGTTTTTGTAAAAAATCTCTAACAAAATAAAACATTGGCGCCACCTATGGTGAAATTGGGGACTGTTTTTGACAGGTGTTTTTGCATTTTGAAAACGCCTCATTAGTGGATCAATGTTTTCATTCGAGTCGACAATAATAGTTACATGTTTTTTTGTTCGAAGTATGGCCATCTATATAAATGGCCATGCTTTGACCACTTATTTGGACGACAATGCTTTGAAGATTTATTCCTGACTACCAGCGCCCTCCGGGTTTACCCGCATAGTTTCCAAAGTGAGCTATCAAATTCTAAGTTTTAAGTTTTCACTTCTATCGGCAGTCCCCATGATTGTACATTTTTTAAGAATTAAGCCTTTTCAAAGATTTTGCCAAAAGTGTTGGTAATAATTGATTTTCCCATATTTTTGGGCTCTTTATTTTTTTAAGTCAACTCTAGAAAAAAAATCAAAGTTATTTTCGTCGTTGTTCATTTTTGTATATAGTTTGGAGCTATTCAGTAAGTATTAACGTGCTAAGTTATTTTGACTATCTTCACGTGATTTTATCAATTAGCCGTGGTTTAATTATTGCTACCTATTATATTCTTCCTGGTTGTGGTATTGGAAATAAAACAAATTACATTTTAATTTTCCCTATCAGTAAACTGATTTGACCAAGAAATAAATAATACACAAAATATATTATAATCTAATCTAGTCAGTTGTCCCCCTTAATTATAAAAATACCTAATCTTAGGGATTTTTTTCGATCTGGCAATAGCGGGTCAGATCGACGTGTCTAACCAAAGATAGAGATGTTGTTCGGATACATGAATAAAACAGATTTAGGTACGTTTTCATTCTCACAATTAAAAAAATATATAAACTGTTGTCGTGTATAGCCTGTGGTAAAGGACGTAAAGGTGTAATCTAATCTGTGATTTATTTCATTCAATGCATTGTTTACGTGCAATTTTGTGGTATCGATCGATAAAAAATAGTTTTATTCGTTAAAAATGTTCGAGCAAAGTCTAGTCTGATTTTTCAACAATAGAACATAAGGACATCTAATAATAAACCAAATATTACTGTGATAAAAGTAACAATATTCGTAAGTTTCTTGAAATCTGTGTAACCTTTAAACGTTTTTTTAATTGTTTGTGTTGTTATTATTGTATTTTTGGCTTATATTCCATTCCACAAACATGCATTGTAGTCGTAATTTGTCATGAATCGCTGGAACTTGTTTTGTATCAAGAAAACTCTGCGCCAAAATCAAAATTTGATCATACATATCAGTATTATTTTACCCCGCCCTATCATCTACTTAGTATAGTGGTACATCAGGATAGTGGAATATATTTAAATGACTTATTTATTTACATAACTACATTGTGACTAGATAAGAAAAAAAAAATGTTTTTTTACTGGGGAGCGCTTTTACAACATAATTACACCAAACTACACTAGCTTCCTTCCCCATTAATTAAAAACATGTGGATTATCCATAGACTGGGTAAAGCTATAATGTTAATAATAGTTAAGTGCTTAACATAAATAAACTACAAAACGAATCACCACACTACTTGCCTATTTTCTTAACACATAGGTAATATGAATTATCCATAGACTGAAAAAGGTCTAGCATTAATCGCTTAACATAATATATCATAATCATAATAAAGATATTAGCGAGCCTAAGACGTGTGTCTTAACAGCGTGCCCAGCATGTCTTACCATGCTGAATAAACATGCTTCAATTTGGCTCAATATATATTGTATGTATACTCTGAGTAAAAAACCCATGTAAAATATGCCAAATACAAAAGTATTAAATCAAAATCAATATTATTGAAATGATAATTTCATAAACTTGATAATAATTCTCACGCAACACACTATATCCAGATAGCCACCCCAAGTAGTGTCACTTGATATTGTGACCACTATGAAGCGGTCTCTTGCAAAATAAAGTAACTTTTAAAGTAACTGTCAGGTCTAGGATCCCTTGCTTTGAAAAAGGATGTTCTTTGGTGCTAAAGAAGACCAATTATACAGAAACATGCTTATGATCTGTATTAAGGTGATTAGGAGAACCTCCTATCAATTATTAATAAATGAAAAAAAAAATTGGCAGTCATAGGAACTGCCGATAGAAGTGAAAACTTATAACTCAGAATTTGATAGCTCATTTTGGAAACTATGCAGGTAAAACTGGAGGGCGTGGCCATGAACATGGCCATCTAGAAGTGTGCTGACGAATTTTAGATAGCCAATGGGAAATGCTGGCACATTTCTAGATGGCTAATGGCCAAGGCCAGTCCCAAAGTCACCCGAAAATGTCTAACCTATCATTCCCGAGTGTGACGCTAGAATTCAATACACAGTCCTGGAAAAATCTGTCTGTGGTGCGCCAAAAGTTTTCACTTCAAAAATAGAAATGCTTGTTCTTGACTAATTTCTCTTCAATTCTGAATCTAATGCTACGTTGATAGGACAATGGGGTCAGAGCAATCATCTCAGCCGCAGAAGAAGCAGCCTCAAAGAGCACCGATAAGACGTGGGCACACCATAGCTGTCTCCAATGCACCAGGTAAATATTAAGTAAATATAGTTATTATTTTAGTCAATAAAATTATACTATTTAATTGTAATTTTACTAGCAAAATCCTAGGTAAAGGAGAATAAACTTAGTATTAACACTTCCATCACCAAGACACACATACGGAAACAGTAAATATAGTAATAAAAAATAAGTAAATATAGGTTTGCACTTGACTGCCATCTTGGCTGATGCTAAGCGACGATGCGGTCTACGATGGAGCTTGCTTACGTAGAATACCGAGTCACTCTCCTTAAAGGCACCAAGATTGGATCCATTAGGAATACGAATTGGGTGACCACACCAATGAAATGTGGTATACATAGTACTAGATCATGCCGTTTAGTTGTACACTCGCCAACGCCAATGTCAAAGTTTAGTTTTTTATTTAAAACTGAATAATTTACATGTCAATTGGTGAAAAAACCAGTATGAAAGCATAGAAAGTTCCCATCCCCAATAATGTGAGTCGTCTGTGATTTAGTGTTGAATGTGATATACCAACCAGCTTGTCAGCGTTACGTATGTTGTAAGAATTTCTGTCGCGTGTTGTACGACTCTAGGTAATTTCTGACATATATTTCTTGGATTCAGATACAGGTAACTTAAGTATGCATGTTCTTTAAAAATAGTCTGACGAATGTGCATTTAACGCCACATTTTAGGGCACATTACGCACGCTCCGAGTCGTCAGCGCGCGCGTCAAACCTGACGCCGTACTGTAACTTAGAATGCACTATAGTGCTATAGCAAAGTAACACGCACGAGACACTTCCGCAGACTCCACTCCGAAATGTACCGCTGTATTTGTAGCTGTGTTGTATTTCTCTTTTAATATGTTCTATGTGATACTTGTAGCAACTTTTGTTCTCTCTGTACTAACTTTTTTTTTTCTTCGTTTGTTTTATCAGTGAATATTGTTTGGCTTTACTGTTTTTTTACTTGTAGCTGATTATATGACGCATATTTTGGTCTAAGGCCCGTAACTCTAACTATAATAACTCGTTTTCGGTTCGATTTTGAACAGCTGACTTTTCTCAATTTTTTTATTGTGGTGATTGTGTAATGCAATTTTGTATACCATTTAGAATAAAATAAAGTATGCTGTATTTGTAATTTCAGAGGCGGGCCGTAGTACCGATCCTCCGCCGAGTGGGCGCTCCTCTCCCGGCGCTAGTGTCTGTTCAGACACGGAGCTCCCGTACATATCGTACACCGTCGACCGGCCTATTGGAGGTAACGCAAACCTAAGTAAGATCCTTTTTTTTTTCGTTTTTTATTTTTTGTTTATTAATGTCTTTATTTCTAAAAAATAGGTTTATTTTCTTACTAGAAACGCTATAAGGTTTTTCCAGCGTAGTTCCCGTGATTTTCCTGTTATAAAAAGTATCCTGTGTTATTCCAGAGTGTAATCTAACTCTGTTCAAAATTTTAACCCGATTTGTTCAGACATTTCGACGTGATTGAGAAACAGATATCCAAACTTTGATTTTTAAAATATTAGAATTAGAGAAATAGTAGGATGTCAAAGTTTTAGTGTTTGTTGCTCAATTGCTCTATCACGTCAGAACGTTTTTTTTTTTTAACTTGAATAGGTTTACACTTGACCGCCATCTCGTCTGATGTTATGCGACGATGCGGCCTATGATGAAGCGTGCTTACCTAGAAGAAACCGATTCACTCGCGACTTGAAGACACCAAGATTATAACTATCGGGGAAAATCCACTCTGGTAGCTCATTCCACAGCTTAGACGTTTATCACGTATGAACGGATCGGATGTAAAAAATGCATTTGGGACCAATTTCTTCGAATGGTCAAAAATTCATATGGGATATATATTTCCCCGAATAGACCCATATAAATTTTATCAAATCTCGGTGGAGTGATTTTAGTAATATTAACGAAATTAAAAAAAAAACAAAACATTGATGATATTAGTTTATTATAAGTTCTATTAAAATAAGTGAACTGTGTGAGAGATTACTCTCCTAAATTGTTTCAGATTCCCCAAAAACATCATCAAAAGGACAACAGCCAGCGACGAAGAAGTCTATCTTGCAGCGGCGACAATTGAGCTTGCAAGCTCGGAAGACCAAGAGGACCAGAGATATCGTGGTGGTCAAACAGCCATCGGATAACCAGTTGGATGAAGATATTAGAAGATTGCAAGTTAGTTTCTCACTAGCTGTGTACAGTCCGCGAGGTATAAGCTGAGCTTTGCATTAGTGTGAGTGATCACCAAAAGTACAGTCAGACGCAGGACGCTGTGACCATGTTCTCTTAATAAGGTGTTTCTTCAAACCAGAAGTGCTGCCATCTGAATATGATTTTGATGAAGTGTGAGTGGTGTCAATATATGTTTCATCGGTATAAACGATAGGCCTGCCCTGAATACGGTATTCGGAAATTTTAAGTAAATAAGTTATACGTAGGTGACGGATCTCATGCTTTTCCATTAAATTTTTTCTGTTATTCTCTGTCCTTGACCATTTGAATCCTAAAAGAGATACTTCTTTTCGCAATGACCATATTGATCCTGGATAGTTAAAGTCAGCTTGTTGTTTAAGAGTTTGTTGTCTGACTGTACTTTTGGTAATAGATGCGTATGCATGTGATCACTCACACTAATGCAAAGCTCAGCTTATACCTCGCGGACTGTACCATGGCTTCAAGTTCAAGTTTTGTTTTACCCACTACTTCTAGTGAGTACGGTTTCCGCACTTAGTCCTTGATTTGGACCATTGTACGTTGACCATGGGCTGTTATTCCATCCAGCCCAATTCCTTCCAGAAGCAGATCAGACTTCCCATTCTCCTCAGTGTGTCCACAAGGGATCTCGGTGATCCTAGTGTTACTTCTCGTATTTCGGCGACGTTTGTGCATTCGAGTAGCACATGTGCTACCGTTTCTTCAGCCGCCATGCACGCCCTGCATACAGGACTGTCTGTGACACCTATTGTGTGAAAGTGTTTATTGAGTGAGCAGTGTCCGGTGATGGTCCCTACCACCAGGCGCAGGCTTTTTCTGTCCAGCCGCAGAAGGCGCTTGGGCAGTCTATTGTCTAGAGACGGCATTGCCATCTTTGATTGCCCGCAGCCTGGTGTCAAGGTCCACCATCTCTCTGCCTGTGTGTGTGTTCGTTCCTGTAGCCATCTACGTAGCTGATTAAATGGGATTGGCACGATGGGTTCGGGACCGAAGACCGTCATGTTTGATCCCCTTCTGGCTAGTTCGTCAGCCGCATCGTTGCCCAGTGATCCACTGTGTCCCTTTATCCATTGCAGTGTTATTTTATTACCATATGGTACTGCAGCTCGCTCCAGTGCTTTATGGCACTCAAGTATTAGTCCGGAGGTGAAGTTTTGTTTGTTTAAGGATTGGAGGACTGAGGCGCTGTCGGAGACTATGCGAATATGCATATCCTTGACCTGCCTAGTTTCTATGGCATGTGCCGCCCGGATAATGCCTATGCATTCCGCCTGATAGACGGTGTTCAGCATTCCCAGGGGACTGGAGATATTTATGTTCAAATCGTTCGAGAAGACTCCAGCGCCTGTGCCAGAGCTTGTTTTCGATCCATCAGTATAGATTCTTAGCTCTATTGGGCCAGAGCAGTCATGCTGCTCTTCGGTGAGTTGTATTTGGTAGTGTTTTTCCAGACAGTATGTTTTCGGGATTCTGTCATTGGGTGAGGATACCATGGGTTGCCATTTAGTGATATCCTCTTTTATCCGTGTGTGTCTAATTCTGGGATCTTTACTTAGAGTGCCGGCTATGTTGAGTCTAAGGGCAGCTAGTGCCGCCTCCTCTTGCACAATAAAATGTAGAGGTGGTAGTCCGAGCATTGCCTGCAGAGCGGCAGTGGGTGCAGTTCTCATGCTACCAGTTATGGCTACACAAGCTAGCCTCTGCAGTTTTTCAAGATGTTGTTGGGCTGTGACTAGGTCTGTCCTGGGCCACCAGACCAAGGAACCGTATGTAATAATGGGTCTAATGACTGTGGTATATAGCCAGTGAGTGATCTTGGGGCTGATGCCCCAGTTCTTTCCAAGAAGGCGCTTGCATTGCCACATGGATATGCTGGCTTTTGTTGTGATGTAATCTATGTGTTTTGCCCAACTCAGCTGCTTGTCCAAATATACGCCCAGGTATTTGGTCTCGGTTGAGAGTGTTAGGATCTTGTCAAAGAAACGTGGTAGCCGTAGTGGTGCTAATTTTCTTTTTTTTGTGAAGAGAATAAGCTCAGTTTTGTTTGGATTTACCGCTAGTTGATATTCATTGCACCAGTTCTCTACTATTTTTAAGGCTTGGCGCATGAGATCACATAGGGTGTTTTCGTGGGTGCCATTTATTATTATTGTTATATCGTCAGCGTACCCTACTGTGAAGAAGCCTTGGTCATTTAGCCGTTTGATGAGGCTGTTCACAACAAGGTTCCATAGTAGTGGAGAGAGAACGCCTCCTTGAGGGCAGCCTCTCGCCACAATGGCCCTTGTGGTGTCATTTACCGTGACTTGTACAGCCCTTAGTTTGAGCATGTTGGTGATCCATCCACCTAGTGTTCGATTCACACCGTGTCCCTCTAGGGCCGTGCTGATGTTATGAAAAGTGGTTTTGTCGAAGGCGCCTTCTATGTCAATGAAGACCGCCAAGGATGAGCATTTGTGGTCTACCGCGCATTCGATCTTTGAAACTACACTGTGTAGCGCAGTTTCTGTTGATTTGCCTGTGGTATATGCGTGTTGTTGTTTGTGAAGTGGTTTTTCTTTTAGGGGTCCGTCGCGGATGTAGCGATCACAGAGTCTTTCAAGAGTTTTCAGCAGAAAAGATGTCAGGCTTATAGGTCTATGGGCTTTTGGTTGTGTGTAGTCGGGTTTGCCTGGTTTGGGAATGAAAATAACTTTCACCTCGCGCCATGCTTGTGGTACATACCTATGCGCTATGCAGGCTCGATATACTTTCACCAGCCATGGTGTTAGGGAATCTAAACCCCATTGTAATAAAGCTGGGAAAATTTCATCTAGGCCTGCAGATTTGTATGGTTGGAAAGTTTTGACTGCCCATTTTATCCGGTTTTCTGTTACTATAGTGTTGGCTGTGAACCTGTCTTGATCGGTGGGTGTCCATACCGGTTCATTTGCCCATGTTCTGTCCCCAGAGAGGATACAATCTGGGAAATGCGTGTCAAGAAGGACTTTGCTGGTGTCATGATCTGTCATTGTATAAGAGTTATCAGGTTTTTTCAGCATGCCAAGGGTGCGATCCTTATCAGTTGATAGGATCTTCTTTACCCGTGCTGCTTCATTGTTTGATTCGATGTCTTCACAGAAATTTCGCCATGCTGTTCTTCTGGCGGCTCTGGTTTGTTTTTTGAAAGTGTGCAGCGTTTCTTTGTATAAGTCCCAGTCTTCAGTGAGTCTTGAGTTTTTAGCTTTGTTAAATTGTTTGCGTAGTGCACTTCTGAGCTTACTTAACTCAACATTCCACCAGCGGTTTCCCTTACCTTTGGTGTTAGGTGTTTTTAGTTTGCAGCTTGCCTGATACGCTTCGATTATAAAGTTTGAGAGCTTTGTAACGGTTTCTTCTAGTTGTATGGGATCTGTTAAATTAGAAGGTGTTAAGTGTTCGTCTAGTAATAATGATAAAAGGTGTTTGTATTTTGGTATGTTGGTTCGACGCGGATTTCGCTTTGGTGTAGGTTTATTTGTTATGGCTAGTAATTTGAATCGAATTCTTCTGTGGTCTGAACAAGAAGGTTCGTTAGATACGCGCCACTTTGAAATTAGTTCAGTTGCTTTCTCGGTAGCTAAAGTTAAATCTATAATTGTTTGACTACGGCGTGTGACCCAAGTGGGTTCTGAACCGCGGTTGATAATGTTAAGGTTAGTGGAGAATAAATATGTGCATAATACCTCTCCTCTAGTGTTAGGCACTTCACTGCCCCACAGTGGGTGGTGAGCGTTTGAGTCCGTGCAGATGATCAGCTCCATGTTGGTGCTCTCACAGTGGTGCACCAGGTCAGACATCTCTTTAGGTGGTATGTCGTCGCTCTCTCCTGGCATGTAGACGGAGGCGAGTGCGATGTCTGGTGTGTCATCTCTTGTTTGGAGCCTGACAGCTGTCAGATCTCTGGAACAGAATTGGGTGAGTGTCGTGGTCGGTATGTCCTGGGGTATGAACACACAGGTTCGTGGTGCGTCAGTGTTGCGCGTGTCCAGAATGAGCTTACCTCCAATGTTGCTGAGGCCGCACACTCTGTTTTTCCTGATCCACGGCTCTTGGATCAGGGCAATGGTATGGGGGTTTAGCTCCAGCGCTCTGCGTAAGCTGGCCGTGGCAGTCTGACTGTGCTGGAGGTTTGTCTGTATGACTTCGAGGGGAATGGGTGTGGACGACGATGGCGATGGGGCGGGGTTAGCAGGAGACGGATCCATCAGAAAGTTCTCCTCCCTCCCTCTCCCCATGCTGGTCATCATTGGGCGACGAGGCGAGCAGTTGGTCGATCCACCCAGAAGGTGTCAGTGGTGCGACATCCGCGTCAGCCATTGCTGCTCTAGCCATATCCTCCTCAAGTGTTTTTATGTCTTCGTCTTCAGTTTGTGTTGTGAGTTGTGTTGGTGCAGTGTTTGTGTCATTTGTCTGGGTGTCTGAGGGTTGGGTTCTAGGGTAGAAGCGGACGTATATCGATCCAAGCCGCTCCCGCCCCAGGACCTTTTCGACTTCATCAGGTGGGATACCCAGGGTCAGATAAGTCCCGTGGTTATCACCACCGACAGCTGTTGCTCTGTATAGGGACCACCTGTCAATGTCGTACCAAGTGTTCTGACGTTTCAGAAGACCCTGGAGTCGCGCTATGTCCCCATTGTATTTGGGCACGAAGAGCGCAGCTCGGACACGCGTAGGTACGTCTGATTGTCTCATGACCGTCAGCGTCATGTTGGTGTCAGGGAGTGTAACTTTTGGTGCGTTCTGTGTGAGCCAAGTTAGGGCGTAGTCGTCCTCACACCACATCTGCACGGTGCCGTCCGCTATCCGTGGATAACCGCGAAAAGCCGGGAGTGGTGTATTAGGGTCCGAGTCCATTACTAGGCTCTCTAGTTTGTCTTTGATGTGGGTGGCTTCGTCGAGTGTCATGTCTCTAGACGGGGGTGAGAAGCAGATAGCTACTGCAAGCCGCGCCGGAATATCCTTCGTGGCTCGCGCATAGGTTCTCCTCTCCCCTTGGGCTGACTGGGTCCTCACGCGTTTGGGGTCCCCCTGTAGTGTGCTCGGTGAAGCCGTGTCATCAGGTCGCACTCTCTTTACCGTACCACTGGTCCCAGGTCGTGGCTCTGAGGTGCGTAGAGGGTGGTTTGCCGAGGTCGCCTTGTGTGAGGCTCCGGCCCGCTTCCCTCTTTTCCTGATTCGGGGTCGGTCGTGAGTGGTGTGTGTGTGTGTGTGCCGGGACGGTTCCGTTCAACGTTTCCGGCTTGTTCTGGTGCAGGCAGTGACGTCTCGCGCTGGGTTACCCCTTCGCGTGTCAGTCTCTGCTCATGCACTTCCGCGTCCGGCTGCTTTTCGCGCTGGGTAGTCCCTTCGCGTACTTGCAGCTGGTCGCGGTCACCTTTATCAGCGGCCGCTTGCACACCGCGCTGGCTATCGCCTTCGCGTATTTTGCGCACTCGGTCGCTGAGTTCTCGTTCTCTTGCCATGATCTTTCCGCGCTTTTGTTTAAGTAGGCGTACTTCATGGGAAGAGATAGAGTCAGAACCACCAGAGCCGTCGTCTGTTGCCGTCCCAGGGTCCGCGTCTCTCAGCTTGGCATCGATCCTGTCGCGCTGGACTGCCAGCGCGCGAAGTTCGCCACCAAGACTTGAGAGACGTGCACTGTCTTTGTCGTTGTCAGGGTTGTTAGTGACGCTGTTCCGAACGAGGTTCTGTTGCCAGGCACTCGTGGTTGGTACACTGTGTGTCGTAGTAGTAGTGAGTGGCGCGGAAGTCGCAGCCGTTATAATATTAGTCGTGTCAAGTGGCGCGTTGGTCGCAGCCAGGGTCGTGGGCGCTAAAGCAGCCGACCGCGTCGTAGGCGCGGTAACAGTAGGCAGTTGGGTGTTCCCCCCCATATTACGTCGGGAACTCGCCACGAGGGCATGGGATTCCCCGGCTTGGCCGGGACCCACCTGGGGATTTGTTTTTCCTTCCTGCTTCATGTTCATGAAGTGATTTAGAGTTTGGGGTTTTCTCCCCTAGCCAATTTGGGTTCGGTTATAGCGCCGAAGATTCGCTGTCGCCCTTCATACTTTTGCTACTACAGTCGCGAGGTAGATGTAATATGCGAAGCTCGCACAAGACTGTAGCATTGCCCGGGAGGGACGACCCACATGATGGAAGTGTGGGCCCATCACCCAACCGTGTCGGCAGTTGGGCAATGGCGGGGACGTGGTATGAAGGACTTGTCGGTGCGCGCCTGATAGTCCAGCTTCACATGCCTGGACGTGCGCTGTGGCGTACTCAGCATTTCCTGGGGAAGTAACCTGGCAAGAAACCTACCCCACTGAGACCTACACCAACCCCCCCCCCCCCCTGTACCATGGCTTTTGAAGTGAAAAGTTCTTTTGGGGCGCCACAGACTTCGTGAATTGAATTCTAGCGTCACGCTCGGGAATGATAAGAAATCTTCGGGTAAACTCGCTCATAGCCACGCCCTCCGGTTTCACCCGCGTATTTTCCAAAGTAAGCTATCAAATTGTGAGTTATAAGTTTTCACTTCTATCGGCAGTTCCTATGACTGCCATTTTTTTAACGGAATTTTTACCCGCATTGTTGTAGTGGTATGACCGATTGTAAAGTCCCCCTGTGGTAGTACCACTTTGCCAGTTATTCTAAATAAATATTAAATATTGACTAATGCTAGGTGTAAATGTTCTATTATTTATTATTTCAGGACATTCCGACATTTCTTCCAATCATGCGAGGTACCCTGGGCTTGCCCGGTGCCAGAGATCCTGAAGTTATGGAAGGTAAGTCACAATAACTTATATTATACAAAGAGTTTACATATACTACGTATAGAGTTAGAACAAACGCTTTACACCAAAAGCACAGGTCTGATCGCTCTTGTCTTGTCGCTCTTGTGGAAGTGTCATACTTTTATCGCGGCTCATCACTATGTCGACATAGCTAACATACACCTCATCAGCTTACGATTGGTACAAAGGAACCGTGCGGAAAAACCTGAACGTCTACTCTATTTCTACGAAAACGTAATTTCGACATAAACTCGCGACTTTCCAACTCCGATTTTCCTTCTTTCCGTCGTTTTGTCTGTTTAAATGTTCTAAGCCTACTCTTGTTAGAGTATGCTTAGAACATTTAAACGTCAAACAATGTTGTATCGGACGAAACGAAGTAGAACAAGAGCAGGAGAGACCCGAGTTTTTTTTTCGAAATTACCTTTTCGTAGAAAGAGAGTAGACGTCCTGATCTATTTACTGATTCTTTATCTAAGATATTATATAAATACTACTAACGCCCCGCGATTCTAGCCGCTTAGTTCCCGTTCCCGTTATTTTCCTATAAAAAAAGCCTAGTCAAAGTTTTATTCATAAAGGTACAATTTAAACGTCAAATATTATTGAAAAAAAAAACAAAGGAAATAGCATACAAATCGTGTACATTTTCAAAGGAGACGGCTCATTTCTGCCCCAAGTCGTTTCAAGTTTATGTACTTAATAAGCCCCGGAGACCTAAAAAAGTTATTTAATTAAAATAACATATAATTAAATAATGCAAACTGTATATTCAATACTAACGTGTCATGCGGGGATTGCAAATTGGTGTGATTAAAAAGTACCTTAATGACTATACTCAAAGTCAGCCATGTTCTTTCTCTTTTTTTCTTCTGTTGAAGTTTACGTAAAGTACATCCGATTCGTTCGAAACTATTCGTATGGAAATGGATTCGTCCGGAAGTCGATTCGTTCGAAACTCACACAACACAAGGAATTTCGTTATTTTTCCAAAGGTTTCGTAATTTTCTTGTGGTTTTGCCGAATCTGCGGACCTTCTGCGTTGTGTCGACATTATTTTGAGCACAGTACCTAAGTCGCAAAATAATGAATTTACTAACTTTAAATACCTAATAACCTTCTTTTAGTAATAAGTACATAATCACGTTCTTGATTACCTACTTGCGGCGTTATTTTTTTTTTCAATGTTTTGGTTGATATATTTCAAACCCCGCTATGCAGGATAAAAACATTAACGGTTCCTCAATATATATTAAAAATCCTATACAATGATCCAATTTTGGTCAAGTCTCCTGCACTTATGCTGTGGGGCAAATGCCCATGTTTTTTTAGTTGGTGATTTTTTGCAGTCGGGTTTTTTAAATTAAAGTTATTTGAGTTTTATTTCCACCAGCCATTTATTTCATCCACCAACCCGCATTGGGCTAGCGTGGTGGATTATGGCCTTACTCTCTCCTTGCGAGAGAAGGTCCAGCAGTGGGAACATTTAGTGGGCTGTTGATGTGAGTTTTATTTATGTTTTTTTGGTGGGATTTAAATTTCAGGCCTAGACTACAGACCGTGGGTTCGTCTGACGTCGCGTCTGCAAGCGCATTTAGCTGCGTGCGCGCATCCGTTAGCCGCTGATGAGAATAATTTAGCGAGCAAAATCAGAGAGGTAAGTTTTCGAAGTGAAAACTTTTGGCTCGCCACAGACAGATTTTTCGTGGGCTGTGAATATTTTTTTTTTTTTAGTTTATTGATAATTAACAATAAATGTGAAAATACAATTAGCACCTTTAAACCTCTCAGAGGTTTTTGATGGTGCTAACATTCTCGAAAGCAAATATATATAAATATACAATTTTAAGCAAATACAAAAATAATTATAACTCATAAATACTACATAAAAAAATTATTAAAATACATTCGATATGCATAAACAAACTTAATCCTCTAATTAAATCTAGACTTGGGCAGGCAGGCAGCAAAACTTATCTGTCTACCACCACATCCAGAACAAACTCGATACGAAAACTCACCAACCACTAATAGACTACAGGCCCGTGAACAAAATTTACGGGTCAAATGAACCACCAGGACACCTATGTAGGATGATAGAAGGGTGTAAAGTATTAAGATTCAGCACTATACCGTCACTTGTAAGCTGTCCAACTGAGTGTAATTGAAGAGGGGGGGTTGCAACCCTCTACCATTTCTCCTTGTCGCATGATTTTTGTACGGCATTGCGAAATAATGGAATAGAAGAGGTATTTGGTAACAGCCGAGAGGCTGTTGAGAAGGACCTTAAAAATATCAATTGGGAACCTTTCACACAACTAAGTAACGTCAACGAGGCGGTTAGCCCTTTAAATAAAATTATAACTCAAACCATGCAACAACATACACAGAAAACCAAAACCAGTCGATCCAAAACACAGTTAAAAGCCTGGATAACGCCTGGTCTGCTTCGTTGCATGAGACACCGAGATAAGTTGCACTTGCATAGTAAAAAGCAACCAAACAACGCAGTTCTTCAAATATCCTACAAAAGATATAAAAACTTCTTGAACAGTATTCTCCGTAAGGTTAAAACTCACTATGAAAATGCTCAACTTACCGTACATCACAAGGATCCTAAAAAACTCTGGAGCACTATTAGAGACATTTGTGATATTCCCCCTAATAAGTGTCACGCACAGGAGCTCCTACATAACTCTAATGACCCTCAAGGAGAAATCGACAAATGCAACAAACATTTCTCAAAAATGGGATCAAATCTTGCATCCGAAATATTGAAGAGAGTTGGTAAAACAGAGCAGGAACTGTGTGTTGGTAAGACCCTGGGCTCTAATTCTCCCTACTCACTCTTTCTTGGTCCGACAGACCTTTACGAGGTAAATGATCTCATCAAGAACCTTAAATCGGATTCAGCACCCGGTGTCGACGGTATCTCATCGTTGATGCTGAAGAATATTGGAAACTCTATTCTTGTTCCTATGGTGCACATTTGTAACTTGAGCCTGGAGACAGGGACATTTCCAGACTTCTGGAAGACGGTAATCGTGTCTCCGATACACAAAAGTGGTACAAAAAGTTGTGTTCAAAACTACCGCCCAATATCTGTATTGTGTATACTCTCCAAAATATTGGAAAAAATAGTTAACAAACGGCTAGTTGACTTCCTAGAGAGGCACGACCTTTTGAATGCCAGACAATTCGGTTTTAGACGAGGTAAATGCGCGGAAGATGCGGTGCGGGTCTTGACGGAGACAGTGACATCACAATTGGATAAAGGAGACAGATGCGTTGCTGTCTTCCTTGATTTGGCTCGTGCTTTTGACAGCTTATCGCCTTATATACTTCTTCGGAAAATGGAGTTCGCGTTTCGGAGTCCGCGGAAAGGCTTTGGACTGGTTTAACGCCAACGGTTTAACGGTTGAACGCCATTGTGAACTAGCTTGCGTAGAATTGGATCGATATGTTGTTTTATGCGTTTATAAGCCACCTAGTGCCGAAATTGAGATCTTCCTAACTACTTTAGAGGAAGCATTGAGTAGAATATCTAAGAAAAATAAACAAATTGTGATGTGTGGAGACTTCAACACAGACATACTTTTGGAATCTCGTAATAAGAGCAATATATTAATGTTATGCCAATCGTTTAATTTGACAAAAGTGTTCACGGAACCCACAAGGGTCGCAGTAACTAAGAAAGGTTGTTCTGCAACCTGCATTGATAATGTTTTTGTAAACTGTGAATACATTCATTCTGAAGTCCTAGATTGTTTGCGTTCGGACCATAGGGGCTTGAGCATTTCTCTTCCTGCCTGTATGAAAAGGGCGGAAGAGAAAGTGCTTGTTAGACCCATTACATTGTCCCGTATGTCAGCTTTAAATACCGCGATATCTAATCATTTTTCGAACAATTTTTTCGACATGACTATTGATGATCCTAATCGTAATTATTCTGAGTTTTTTAAAATGCTGAGTACACATTATAATAATATTTTTCATACCAAATTAATTAATATTAACGCAAAACCGAAGTTTGCCGAATGGGCAACACCAGGACTTATTAAAAGTCGAAACAATCTTTACAATTTATATAAACTAAAGACATACTGCAACGACGATGCAACAAAAGTCTATGTTAAGAGGTATTCAAATATTTTTAGAAATTTGTGTATTCGAGCAAAAGCAATATTCATTCGGGATCAAATTAAAAACTCCAACAACGTGATAAAAAGCACGTGGAAGATAATAAACAAGGAGTCTGGTAAAACCAAAAGTCGTGAAATGATGCGCGCAGTTCGGGTTGGCGAAAATGTCACTACAAAAAAATCGGACATTGTAGATGCTTTCAGGGCTTATTTTGCTGATATTCCCTTAGAGACAACTAAACACCTAACTTCGTCTCCCTCTCTTGCAGAGGAAATGTTGACAGAAAATGTTGATTGTCCTTCATCTACATTTGAGTTTCATCATGTTACTGCCACTGCAATACTAAAAACGTTCAAAGACATTAAAGTTAAGAATACACAGGACTTATGGGGATTATCTGTTAAGGTACTTGAGGGGATAATTAATAACATTGCCCCATATTTAGCAGAATTATTTAACGAATGTATCAAAAATGGCACATTTCCTGACATGATGAAGTATAGTAAAGTGATACCCTTGTTTAAATCTGGAGACAAAAACGAACTTGGAAACTACAGACCCATCTCGGTTTTGCCCTGCATCAGCAAAATATTCGAGAAACTAGTGCTCAAGCAACTTTTGTCTTACTTTAATATTAATAACCTTTTACATAGTAACCAATTTGGATTTACAAAAGGACGTTCCACTACCGATGCAGGTATTGAACTAACCAATTATATATTGAAAGCCTGGGAAGACCATCATGACGTTCTAGGAGTATTTTGTGACTTATCAAAAGCTTTCGACTGTGTTCATCATGAAACTCTTTTGAAGAAACTGCAGTTCTATGGGGTATCAAAACCAGCTCTAAATTTTATTTCTTCATATCTTAAAGACCGTGTACAGATAGTCGATGTTGACGGTGAGCAATCAAATGAGTCGCCTATAAGAATGGGTGTACCACAAGGTTCCATACTTGGACCTTTCCTGTTTCTTATTTACATAAATGATCTACCTTTCATGATTAAGAAACATAAAAATATAGAAATAGTTATGTTCGCCGATGATACATCACTTCTATTCAAAGTGAAGAGAGGAATAAACGATTTCACAGAAATTAACGTAATTTTAGACATTGCGTACAAATGGTTTGATGCAAATAATCTAGTACTTAATCCAACTAAAACGAAATGTATAAAATTCTCACTCTGCAATGTAATGTGCGATAAACTTGATATAAGACTGAAAGATGAACTCATCGAACCTGTACAATCTACTCGATTTCTGGGTATTTCAGTAGATTCAAAGCTTCAATGGGGTCCTCACATAGAGACACTGGCTGACCGACTTAGTTCAGCTGCCCACGCTGTTCGTCAAATAAAAAAAATATCGGACGTCGCAACAGCTAGGCTTGTTTATTTTGGCTATTTTCATAGCATTATGTCCTACGCGATTTTATTATGGGGTTCAGCTGCGGACAGAAACTCAGTTTTCATATTGCAAAAGAGAGCAATCCGTGGTCTATATAATTTATCAGCTAGAGATTCAGTACGGGAGATTTTCAAAACTATAAACATATTAACAGTCCCGTCATTGTATATTTATGAATGTATAATGTATGTAAGAAAAAATCGAAGTCGACTGAAGAAACTAACTGATCTGAATCCAAAAGCGCACCATAAGCACAAAATTGTATTTCCTAAGTGCAGACTTCAGAAAACAAATAACTCTTTCAAATGTAATGGTATTCGCTTCTATAATGCAATCCCTGCACAAGTCGAAGGTCTTAATGAAACAAAGTTTAAAAATGAAATAAAAAGCTACCTATTGAGCAAGGCATATTATAATATAGATGACTTTGTTAAAGATAGTAACGTATGGAAGAGAACTGTGTTGAAACTAGAATCTTGTAATAAGGTAAAGTAATAGATTTATAAAACTTTTGATGGAACATAGTACTCATGTAGTATCTGTATACTGTATGTATTAATTATTTGTTATTTTGTCTTTGACAAAGCCTTTTTACAGCTGCATTTGATTGACGAGGCTCCTTTACAGCTTTATTCATTTTGACATTGTTATTTTATCTTATTATGTACACGGATTCTTATGCCTTTTTGTTAATGACGTTACCAAGTGTTCTTATGAATTTATGGTTCGAATAAATGAATTGAATTGAATTGAATTGAATTTACGAGCTACCTCAGTAATAGAACCCAAAAGGTTAAAATCGGTGCACTTCTCAGTGAGGAGGTCAAGGTTTGTTTCGGTGTCCCTCAAGGCGGGATTTTATCTCCGACGCTCTTTTTGATGTACATCAACGAACTGTCGGAGATAGAAATGTCAAATGTCTCCTTGATTAGCTATGCGGACGACACGGTGGCAGTCTTTCACGAGAAGAGTTGGCCTAGGGTTCAGCTGGCTGCCGAGATTGGGTTAACTCGTATTGCACGTTGGCTTGACGATAATCTCCTGTCCCTTAACACAGACAAGACCAACTTCATTGGCTTCCACATAACACGAGCCTCACAGCCTAACGTGGATTACATAAAAATCCACGGGGGAGATTGTCTTTTGCTGGACGATCCCGCAACCCATTTGGAGTGTTGCTGTACCCGCATCAAGAGAATGTCCTGCACTAAATATCTAGGGATTCAAATAGACCAGAACCTGTCATTTCAGCAACACATTTCCTTACTGGCTAAAAGAGTGAGAAAAACCATTCACATTATGAAAAAACTGAGAGCGGCCGCGAGCAGGGAAGTGCTGGGTCTCGTTTACACCTCCTTATGCCAATCTCTGATTCAATACTGCATAGGTGTGTGGGGTGGAGCCGCTGCAAGGTACATGATAGCTGTGGAGCGGGCTCAGAGAGCTGTCTTAAAGGTTTTGCTGGGGAGACCTCGCAGACATCCTACCGAAAAAGTCTTTCAGGAGGCTGGAGTTCTCTCTGTGAGAAAACTTTCATCATAAAGGCCATTGAAAAGTCACGCACAGTACAATCGTATGCGAACAAAAGAAGATGCCGCTCCGCCACTGCCGCGCTTCCGAAGGTCAAAACAGTATTTGCGTCACGCTTACCGCCGTACATCCATGCCTTCACTTATAATTCAGTGTGCAAACACTGTGACCTCAAGAGTATGTCGCAAAGAGAAGCTCAAAGCGTAGTGAGGGACTGGCTCCGGCCTTTGAGTTATGAGATGTCGGAGGAACTTGTTAGGGTTTATGATAACGATATTAGAAGCTATCACCCTCACCTCACACCATCACCCGTGGTCACACACATGTCTTCAGGAAGTTCACCCCGAAACTAAACACCGAATAGCTCGCGAAAAGTGAAATAAGTTTTCAAATGCACTAACACTTGCACACTTATACACACACTCAAACACCCATACCTTCACATAGACACTTACATACATTCGCCATACACCCATTTACACCATACACGCACGTACTCTAACACATCCATTCACACGCATCCACCCTTATATTTTCGTTTTTTTTTTTTTCGTACATACACGTCCGCTTGAGCCTCACCAATTGGCTAACCTTATGTTTTATACCTAACTGTAATTTTTGTTTGCACCTACATTTATTTTTTTATTTTTTATTCAGATTCTGTATTGTATTATTATTTAGATTGTACGTATTGTAATTTTTATAAATCAATCGGAGGAATACCAAAATACCGGCCTAGCCGAGTTTGGGTTCCATTTTCCACTGAGCAAATTGTAAAAATGTGAACTTGTGAACTGAATAAATTTATCTTTATCTAATCTTATATATCTTATCTTATAATTCGATGAAGCCGGCTGCACGCCCGCAAAACTGTAACGTTCCGCCGTTACCGTTAGTTCGTCTTCCGTGCCATGCGGACGAAGCTGAGCGCTGAGGGCGCCACCCGCCGAGTCGAGCGGTATCACTACTCGCGCTATCAGCGTACTGATTTCTTCAGACGTTGTCACGTTCAACTATCGTCAGTAAACCGACTTTACAGACAACCATTTTGAAGTGAAAACTTCTTTAGGCGCGCTATAGACATAATTTTCGTGGGCTGTGAAATGGACTCATGATCACGTGATCATCACGCTCGGATATGATAAGAAATTTCGGGTAAACTCGGGATGCTAGAGCGAGAAAGATAATGTGGTCAACAAACGTGCCAGACCGAGAAAGATAATTGTTAGAGGAGGACATGGGACAATACATACTCTTACTCTCTCTCGCTGCTCACTACCAGAGTTGACACTTTAGCGACTTTCTCGCTGAAACTGGCGAATTTTTAAACTTTTTATCACGACATTAACTTCTAGGTACTTACCACATCAATTGAACCTGTTACGAAATGTTAAATTTGCATTTCACGTCCATTGTAAAAAAGTTATGGTTGTAATATTTTATCACAGCACTTACACTACGTAAACACACAAAATGATACCCATTTTCATAAGAAGGTGCTTACACAAATACACTATAACACAATATATTTATGCATTTTTAGCGAAATACATAAATATGCCATAACTAAATAGCAAACACTAAAAACTTGCGAGTTTTAATAAACGGCATTTTCGACCCGCGTATTTTTTTTTTTAATTTATTCTTGGCCATGGATACTAATCATTCAGCCGTAAAAGTTTTAAATTAAAATTATTTAGTAGTCATTATATAGTTAAGTATTTCTTATTTTAGTTTTCACTTCTGCCGTGCGGTTTTAAGCGCACACATTTTTTTTTTTTAAACTTTTATTGTCTATGGATCAATGGATTGTTTTATGGTCATTTCGGAGAGTGTGCGACTGAATTGCACGATCTAATACCACCTTGCCCTTTTTTCTATCGGAATGCTCGCAGCTCGAAGAAGCGACATCGTTTCATGGTTGATGTTCCAAAGACACGAACAAAGAGATTTGACTCTGCTTTTGTGATAAGAACGTCAAGACTGTGGAATACGTTGCCTGAGTGGGTATTTTCCGATAGTTACAATCTTCGTGTCTCGATGATTGATCGATGGTGAATCGGTTTCTTCTAGGTAAACACGCTCCATCGTAGACCGCATCGTCGCTTAACATCAGGCGAGATGGCGGTCAAGTGTAAACCTATAAAAGTTAAAAAAAAAAAAATGATACTAGTTTTTCGGCCACATCTGTCAATGTCGTGTCGCTGTGTTTTCTATATTCAATTTAAATGTAATGATTTTTATTTTAATATTGTTAATTAAAAAAATATTTAACAGTTTTAATAGTCCTATTTTAGTTTTCACTTCTGTCTTAACCACACGCTTTATTTTTTTATAGATGGACGCAGAAATCACCCGTCTATACGGACAGATGGTTGAACGTCAGCGAAGCAACGCGCGGCACGCAGAACGGCTGTCACGAGTACGAGAGATCTCTCACCAGCTGACGCGGTGCAACTCTTTACTTAATCAGGTAACCTTTCTTCTATTTGACTACTCGTAGCTCGGAAAAGCGACATCGTTTCATGGTTGATGTTTCAAAGACACGAAGGAAGAGATTTGACTCTACTTTTGTGATAAGAACGTCTAAGCTGTGGAATGCGTTGCCTGAGTGGGTTTTTCCCGATGGTTACAATCTTTGTGTCTTCAAATCGAGAGTGAATCGGTTTTTTCTAGGTAAACACGCTCCATCGTAGACCGCATCATCGCTTAACATAAGGCGGAGGGCGGTCAAGTGTAAATCTATACAAGTTAAAAAAAACTTCATATGGACTATTAAAAGCCCGTGAACCCCAGTCTTTCGTTATTCTAACGAAGCTGTATGATCGATATACACCATTAGATGTGCCCTGAGCACCTTGAAATTGGTAATAAACTGCGTCTGTGTGTGTAGCGTAAGAGGTTTACACACCACCAATTTACTTGACCCCTAGAATCGTTAGCGGCGAGGTGTGCCGTAGTTCTACTTATTTTGGTTGTTGACAACGAATAGTGATGGGTAAAAACGTCCGGCGTCCACAGCTTCCTGATGAATTTTTGATGAATAAAAAAATGTTAGTTGAGTGTCTCATTTTAATTTTATATTGAAGTCGGTTTTTGGAGAAAAATAATAGTACATTATAGTACAAGTGTGTAATGTTAGTGATTACCTCTGAGGCGCTGTTGAGATTGAGACCCGAGCCGTTTGGCGAGGGTCTTAAGAAGGACGTATATCATACAACGTTTTTCAACACACTTCTTTAATTTATTTGTACTATTGAACACGATATTTTTTGTATCCAAACTTTTTTCTGACAACAGCAACTTAACCAATAAAATAACACTATAACTCACTCGTGAATAATGGTAGTGAAAAAGTCACAGTTTGATTACAGGTGTCATTATATGCATGATTGCGGTGAAATTAGAGTCACTTTATGAACAAGTGTGTTGAAAATATGTTATCTTTGTTCCAGACTTTGCTTGACGTGGATGAATTGAACCAGATGTTACCAGAAAACAAGCGCTTACAACCTTTTGTGTGGAAGGAAGAATAACATCGACAATACCAATATTAAATGTGAATTAAATTGATGTTTGTTGCTCAATCACGTCGAAATTACTGAACGGTTCGAGTTGAAATTTGTAACACAGATAGATTAGTCTGGAGTCTTGGCTACTTTTTATCGCGAAGAAAAGAAAGGCTAGAAAAGACGTGGCTAAAACCGCGGGGAGCTACTAGTTATAATATAATTGCAATGTTTTGTAAAATTACTTAGTCACAATTGTTAATAGAAATTATTATTATGTTAGTAATATATTTAATTTCTTAGAGTTAGCTTTTTACGATGTATAAACATTTAGAATAAAAATAGTGATTGTCTGTAAATTTGTTAATTTTAAGTACTTATCAGAAAATATACAAAATTATGAAAATTTTCATGACTTTGCTTTTGAAAGTAAAATTAAATGCTAGTAAAGTTTTCAAAAAAATTAAAAAGTTCACTTTGACATTTGCAAAAAAGACGCAAGTACTTGGAACGAAACAAAAATTTATATAAATCGGTTGCCTGGAAGAGATTGATGTCAGCAATAAGGCCGCCATTTGTGGCGCTAGTTAATAAGTATTTCTCTGTAATATTTTAATTTGTTTGTCTCACAATAAAGAGTTTCTATATATCTATAAATATTGGTGGACATTTTACAGACAACACCATCTGACCCCAAACTAAGCAAAGCTTGTATGATGGCGGCCAGATAGGTGATATAATACTTATATCTGACTGGCCTCGTGGCTTAGTGGGTAGTAGTTCTGCCTGCGAAGCCGAGGGTCGTGGGTTCGATTCCCACCCAGTGCAAATATTTGTGTGATGAATTCAAATGTTTGCACTGTGTCTGGGTGTTTCTATGTATATAATAAGTATGTATTTAAAACTATATAAGTATTATATCAGCTATCTGGCCGCCATCATACAAGCTTTGCTTAGTTTGGGGTCAGATGGTGTTGTGTGTGAATTGTCCACCAATATTTATTATTTATTTATTTATAATACTTATATATAGTTGTAAATGCATACTTATTATCCATAGAAACACCAAGACAGAACAAAATACTTAATTAATCACACAAATTTTTGCACTGGGTGGGAATCGAATCCACGACCCACGGCTTCGCAGGCAGACTTACTACCAACTAAGGCACGAGCCCAGTCACAATAAAATCATAAATAATTACGAAAGGTATTTTTCAAATATTTATGCTTTATTTTGTCTCGTTAAACGATCCTACTTTCTACTAATATTATAAATGTCAATGTATGGATGTTTGTTGCTCAATCACGTCGTAACGTATGAACGGATCGGGTTGAAATAAACACAGGTTATGATCTGCAATAGCCACCAAACAATTGGCTACTTTTTATCTCAAATAATAAATAAAACAAACGGGGTGAGCTAAATAAAACCGTTTAAAAAAAAAACAACAGGAACGGGAACTACGCGAGTAGTACTACTCAAAAAACAAAAGTAAAACTACTAAAAAAAGTAAAAAAACAACAGGAACGGGAACTATGCGAGTAGTTTTAGATTTTTGAGTAGTTTTACTTTTGTTTTTTGAGTAGTACTACTCGCGTAGTTCCAGTTCCTGTTGTTTTTTTACTTTTTTGAGTAGTTTTACTTTTGTTTTTTGAGTAGTACTACTCGCGTAGTTCCAGTTCCTGTTGTTTTTTTACTTTTTTGAGTAGTTTTACTTTTGTTTTTTGAGTAGTACTACTCGCGTAATTCTCATTCCTGTTGTTTTTTTACTTTTTTGAGTAGTTTTTCTTTTGTTTTTTGAGTAGTACTACTCGCGTAGTTCCCGTTCCTGTTGTTTTTTTTTTGAGATAAAAAGTAGCCAATTGTTTGGTGGCTATTGCAGATCATAACCTGTGTTTATTTCAACCCGATCCGTTAATACGTACTACTACAATAGCAGTAGTAGTAATACATTGCGAGTATTTATGTTGGGCGAAAAACGCCCTTAGATGAAGGCCGCTATAAAAAATGAAAATTAAGTAAATACTTTTAAGTTACGGCTGGTCTAGTCGGGAGAACGGCGGCTGCCGATCCGGAGACCCCGGGTTCAAACCCCACACGCACCACTGTCTTTTCGAAGTCATGTGCGTAATGCCGCTAATTTAAAACGGTGAAGGAAAACATCGTGAGGAAACCGACATGTACCTAGAATCTTTCGAAGTCATGTGTCATCCGCCAACCCGCACTGGGCCAGCGTGGTGGATTATGGCCTTAACTCTCTCCTTGCTAGAGAAGGTCCCGAGTCCCAGCAGTGGGAACGTTAAGTGGGATGTTGATGATGATGACATACTTTTACACAATTCAATTCCTGTCCCTCTACAGAAAAGCATTCGACACGGTCAGATAAATGTTCCCTTTGATAAATTCGGGAAACTAACGGACTCTTTCTAATAGAAGATCCAGCTGTAGAACGACCGTAAGCGTTGAGTAAGGCTCCCACACAAAACTACGATGCGACGCCGCATCGGAGGAACTTGCGATGCGAATTCGTGCGGCAAACCGTTGGTTAGGGTAACCATACCTTCAACGTTAGTCAGCCGTGTTGGACGTGTTTTTCGGAAGCGTAACATGGATCGCAAAAAGATTGTTGTACTGCTATTATTGTTAAGTAGATATGAAAGAAAAAAAGATTTTGGTTTCATATACATATTACGATTATGAATGCTGATGGGAACTACTTTACTCGCAAGTATTATGGGTTGAGAATAGAAGAAGATATTTTTATTGATTATTTTAGAATGAGCATATCTTCATGAAGAGCGTCTTTCTCTTTTTCTGTCTCAGAGCTGACTAAATTGGTGGTGACACCATTATGACCAGTATTACGTAATATCGGTGGCATGCGCGATGCGAATCAAAACGGAATTTCTTGCGATGCATTCGTGCGAATTTGCAGATATTTCCGATGCGATGCGAATTCGTGGTTTTGTATGCCCTAAAGCCAAAATAATAAGTATCGTACCTAGTACATTTTTTGGCGTGACAACGTCTTATAATTCGATGAAGCCGGCTGCACGCCCGCAAAACATGACGTCATGTAACGTTACCGTTAGTTCGTCGTCCGTGCTATGAGGACGAAGCTGAGCGCTGAGGGCGCCACCCGCCGAGTCGAGCGGTATCACTACTCGCGCTATCAGCGTACTGATTTCTTAAGACGTTGTCACGTTCAACTATCGTCAGTAAACCGACTTTACAGACAACCATTTTTTTTCATAAATTTTCTGGACTGAATTTTTTTAGACAACCCATTTGGAATATGCGTGGTATAGCGGGATCTTAGACTATTCGTTGCTCAATACGCTATGTCATGTTTGCTTCCATGTGTATGTATAGAAGTTTTTGTTTGTGCACGTCTGTTGACAGAGTCCATAAGTTGAGCCCAATGGTTGGATCACAGAGTTACGTATTAATGAAAACAAGGCGTAGATTAGACACCATAATTGATTGTCACAGCAGACTGACTTTACAAGTACCTAAGTACATATTGGTATGTAGGTACTACGTTAAATTAAATTACTTATGTATAGCGAGCCGTCCGTGCTATTGCTAGGATACCGCAGGATGAATCCGCGCGACCTCATTTTAGGAGGCTTGGTATATTGACATTACCTGCACTTGTGATTTTTCAAGTCGCAGTGTACGTGAGGTCGAACCAGGCCTCTTATAAAACCCTCTGTAATGAGACTCGTAGCAAGGGTAGGCTCATGGAAGTGCGTCGAACATTGGTTCTCTAATGTTCGACGCACATGTCAGCCAGGTTGACTCATGTGATGGGGCCTACTGTTTACAATAAACTCCCGGAAACCGTCACCTCTGCGCCCACTATGGGCAGTTTCAAATCGCAACTCAAACGTTGACGTTTTATAGCTACGATGAATTTATACAATTGAATTAATAATGTGGATATTAAGGGATATATTAATTTGTGTGACATTTGTATTAGGTAACTTATAATGACATTTATATTTATTGATTGATGTGACATTAATTGATGTAATGTGTATAAATAGCTACATTAAGGTACATTTTTTATTTGCCAACAATGTATAAGGAATTTATTGTATGACGTGTATTAATGTTACACGTCATTGATTATTTTCTACGACAAAACAAAAATCAACTTGAATTTAAAATTTAATTCAGACATAATTTCACAAGAATCGCGTCGTCTAAATACATGAAAAAAAGACGTAGGTTCTTGTTCATATATCAGACTAGCTGTTACCCGCGACTTCGTCCGCGCGAAATAAATACTAAAGTAACTCAGACAGTATCCGCCTATTTTTATACCCAGACACATTTACGGTTACTAAAAACAGCTTATAATAAAACAATTTCATCAAAATCAGTTCAGCTGTTTCGGTGTGAAAGCGTAAGAGACATTCGTCCCCCATTTCAACTCCAATTTCATTCCTATACAGTTCGAAATTACAAAATTGCAAGAACAAACATTAAATTTATTGCCTTCATGCCAAGTGCCTATATTATAAAGAGTTTCATAGTTTTTTTTTATCTTCAACGATTGGGAACTTCCATATTGACATTTATCGCCCATGTCAACACCAATTTCACCCCTGTACAGTTCGAAATTGTATTCCTTACTCTAAGGTTCGAAATTACAAAATTGCTAGAACTAACATATATTTGCTTCGTGTCAAGTACCTATATACCTACAGAGTTTCATGGTTTTATCTTCAACGGTTGGGAACTTCCATATTGACATTCATCCCCCGTTTCAACCCCCATTTCACTCCCGTACAGTTCGAATTACAAAATTGATAGAACAAACATTTAATTGCTTCGTGTCAAGTGTCTAGATACAAAAATTGATAACTTTGAAAATCACGAATTTTCATACAACCGTTCATCCCTTGTTTCACACTCTTAGGGGTTGAATTTCGTAAAACTCCGTCTCAGCGAGCATCTACGTGCTAAAATGGACCTCCGTGCAAAATTTCAGGTTCCTAGCATTTGTAGTTTCTGAGATTCCTTGATGAGTGACCTTTCGTTTTTATATTTATAATATAGATAGAAGATAGCATAGTGCTGCCAATAGGGATGTTAACACTAATCACAAATCAATGTTTAGTGGTAGTTTTATGATAGTTTGTATTAATAGGATATCGAAAATCACATGTTCACTATTTAATATTACATAGTTTTATTATAATAGTACCTTAGTACCTACATTTATGATATAAGTGCGGTAAGTTGATAATTACAGCTGAGGCGCTATTGCTAGCTCGAGCCGAAGGCGAGAGCTATAATTAGCAGAGGCTGTAATTATCAAACCGCACGTATGTCATACAACGTTTTATAACATATTTGCGAGGAAATAAATAAAATTCTGGCGACATTTTCAAATAAAAACAATACAGCGAAAAAAGGGCGCGGAATAATGTACCTACAGGTACTTGTTCAGTGTTCACAGATTAGCAATGGCGCCTTTTTTTTTAAAGAAACGGCACAGTACCAGCCAGTATGCCATTAGTAATAAAGTAAATTAATATTTTAGTGATTTGTTACAGACATATTGTTGTAATTTATGGTCAAAATAATTAAATTAACGAATTAAACAATTATTTATTATATTTTACCTCTCAAAGTTAATTTTATTCATAAAATGTTGACCACTTTACTGACATAAAAACTCTTTACTAAGATTTAAAAAGGTACCGTTCGTTTTAGACGGAGCATTTTGAAACCGTGCATTTTACATTATACATTACCCCACAAGTACGTAATGAGATAAATTATGATACAGAAATTGGTGCAATAGGAGACCCATTACGAGCAAATGTGTTTTACGAGCAAAAAAAAAAACATCTCCAATAACTGCGTGACACTGTGCTGTTACGCCAGGCATGTTACTTACCATCAGGTACATGTCCTGCTCGTCTCGTCACTCTATACCTACTTACTAAAGAAAAAAAAGTTGGCAGTCATAGGAACTGCCGATAGAAGTGAAAACTTATAACTCAGAATTTGATAGCTTACCTTGGAAACTACGCGGGTGAAACCGGAGGGCGTGACCATGACCATATATGCATGTATATGTATAGGCCATGCTCATGACCACGTCCTCCGGTTTCACCCGCGTAGTTTCCAAATTGAGCTATCAAATTCTGAGTTACAAGTTTTCACTTCTATCGGCAGTT
The DNA here is from genome assembly GCA_963693475.1 of Ectropis crepuscularia. Classification (NCBI taxonomy): domain Eukaryota; kingdom Metazoa; phylum Arthropoda; class Insecta; order Lepidoptera; family Geometridae; genus Ectropis; species Ectropis crepuscularia. The sequence goes on from OY856367.1 coordinate 10,367,478, forward strand.
CCTATGACTGCCATTTTTTATTTCATTTTAATTTTGTGGTCATTAAAAAATTTATATCTATCTATATATTTTATCTAATCATTGCTCAATCAAGCGAGCTAGTAAAGTTCCAAAGTTTGTAGCATACAATAGAGAGCTGATGTAACGTCAATAAAACAAGCATTGTGTGTGATTACCTAGTACCTAGGTACATTGTGTTTTAATTACTCGTATGTTGGCTCATAGATACAGGCTGATTGTAAAATCGATAATAAGTAACTAAAAAAAATATAAATATTAAAAACTGAAAAAAAGTAATTTAAAAAAAGTGTGTGTGCATATGACCGCACGGAAGATCCGAATTTTATTGTCTGAATTTTGTATTATGTAATGTTATTAAAGTTACGGCTGGTCTAGACGGGAGAACGGCGGCTGCCGATCCGGAGACCCCGGGTTCAAACCCCACACGCACCACTGTCTTTTCGAAGTCATGTGCGTAATTCCGCTAACTTAAAAACGGTGAAGGCATCGTGAGGAAACCGACATGTACGTAGAATCTTTCGAAGTCATGTGTCATCCGCCAACCCGCACTAGGCCAGCGGGGTGGATTATGGCCTTAACTCTCTCCTTGCGAGAGAAGGCCCCAAGTCCCAGCTGTGGGAACGTTTAGTGGGTTGTTGATGTTGAATGTTATTATAGAACATAAGTATTAGTATGAGTCGCTGGAGACATTGCCTTTCAAACCGGAACACAGCTAATTTTGCACATCACTATTTGGCGGTGGACTAACTAACGAAGATGTAGTACTTCTCCAGGTGGATTCTGAAAAGTGTTCAAAGTCAAAGTTTACTCTCATCGTAAAAATTCTCTCTGATTTTCATTCGACCATTCACTCTTCAGTTATAGGGAATACCGACATAAGTAAAAACTCATAACTAAGTATTTATGTATGAAACAGTACTAATACTCATTACAATACGACACCTGCATTCCAGATTCAACATTGCGCTGCGCTGGTCACTCAGAGACATAGATAAATGATGGCGATATATTTATGTCGTTAAAATTCGTTGTCGTTGAATTTGATAGCTTATATTGGAAACTACACGGGCGTAACCGGTGGGCGTGGCCTAGCCATCATGCCATGGCCATCTAAAAATACGTCAGCAATTCCCATTGGCTCACGCATTTCTAGATGGCCATGCCATGATGGGCAGGCCACGCCCTTTCAGCATTTCCCATTGGCTGACGTATTTCTAGATGGCCAATAGCCATGGTCCCGAGTTTACCCGAAGATTTCTTATCACACCCGAGCGTGACGCAAGAATTAAATTCACACCCCACGAAAAATCTGTCTAAGTGCGCCAAAAGAAGTTTACACTTCAAAAACTTGTAACGTGGTGAGCGACTCAGATTATGTAAGTACGCGACAATGAGATTAATTAAGTACGCGATAAAAATGCGTACTAATAGTATTGCATACAAATAAATAAAATAACACAAAAACTAAATTGATAAAGAAAAACAATCACAATCGTTATCTTGTAATTTATTAAAAACTTTGCCCTTTTAACCAAAATCCATCTCACTACCTTTTTTGCCTACCGCGATGACATATTTGCTTACTCCGAAACCTCGCTGTTTTATTGTATTAAGTAGTTGATTTCACTAAAATTCTAGGCTGTAGAATGCGTTGCCTGAGTAGGGTTTTCCCTATGTTTAAGATCTTGGCTTCTTGGCGTCTTCAAATCCAAGTAAAATAAAAAATAAAATAAAAATATTTGAGTGTGTGAGTTCCATTTTAAGTCGGATTTTTTTGGGAGTAAATTCAATTATTAAAATTAAACCTACTATTCACAACACCCTGTGTAGGGAAGTACCTACGATTTCACTCCAAGGAACCACACCAGAGACATCATTCTTTTAGTAGCTTTCGAAGGTTCACAGTGCAAAGTGTCAGTGGATAAAAAGTGTCTAAATAATTCCTGTGCTTAAAAATGTCTAACTCTTTACTCAATTATTATATTTCTACTAAATAATAAGTATTTATTTTAAGTAGCCATTTAATCTGAATTTCTGAACACAAACTTTAAACAACTTCAAAAAAGAAGGTTCTCGAGACGGTTGTTTTTTTAATAAAGAGTGACGAGACGAGCAGTACATGTGCCTGATGGTAAGCAACACGCCTGCCACATATAATAGCACAGTGAAACACAGCTATTGGAACATGAGGAGTCCAAATTATTACCTAGAGCACTGCACTGCGCTCGTCACCCAGAGATCTTGTTATATCTCTACGCCTTGTAATTTCTCTGGAAACATTGCCCTTCAAACGGGAACATAGTATTGTTTGCACGTTACTGCTTGGCAGTAGAATAGCTGACTTGTATGCTTCGCGATGGTTCCGCCAATTGTGAATGTTTTTTTTTGTTTGTTTAGTAGATCATAGTTCAGAGGTGGTTCCATATACATTTTATTGAAATCGGTGTGGTGATGGCTTAGTGACGGCTTCTTATGAAATTTGGTCGCGGGTCTAAATTTAATTTTAAATTGAGGTTGGTTTTTATTTTGTCTGAGAAAATAAATTATTTTATCGCTAAGCACGTTTGAGATACGAGTAACTGTCAGACATGACAACGTTTGTTGAGCCAGGTAGTCTATATATTAACTTCTGTGAATATTAGACTACAGGCCCGTGAACAAAATGTCAAAATGTACGGGTCAAATGAACCACCAGGACACCCATGTAGGATGATAGAAGGGTATAAAGTAATAAGATTCAGTACTATGCCGTCACTTGTAAGTCCCAACTGAGTGCTATAATCTGAGTTCTATCATCCTACATAGGTTTCCTGGTGTTTAATTTGACCCATTAATTTTGTTCACGGGCCTGTAGTCTATATCAGTTGACTTGAAGAGTTCAGTGGGAACAAATATCATAACACTGAATGTTTGTATTTTACTGGCTATGGGTACCTACCCTACGCGCGTTGCTACGTCACCTGTCGAAAATTAGTCGTTATAACTCAGAAACCTTCTTTGGTTCATGCACAAAAACTTTGCCAAACATCATCACATGATCAAATGCATAGTTTACGATTATATTTTATATCGTAGTTTATCGTTCTTTTCTATTAATAGTCAAGCAGTTTCATTTGATACCCATATTGAGTGAGTAGTGAAAAAAAATGCAATATGCCATTTTGTGGCCATCTTGGATTTGCAATTAATCTAATATTTCAAGAGTTATCGGCCGCGATAGAAAAACTGGTTTATTAAGTGGACAATAAATAGGAAACGGTAAGTTTTACAAAAAGTTACTATTAGTACTGGAAACAAATGATGTGAAATTTTATTTTATACAATACTGGTTTCTAAGCCTTTGGCCTAAAGTGTATAGTTTCCGAGACATCGGTCGTATAAGTTTTTTTAAGATGGCGCTTGAAGCTCCACCTGGACCCGTCAGCATTTTGTGATCTTATGCTCAATAAGTGATTCTAAACCTTATAAAACAAACCAAATTGGATCGAAATCTTAGGGTGAAGTTGTTACAGAAAAGTCTATTGTTACTGAACTAAGATGGCGCATTCGGCAGCGTATTCAACCAAAATTTTACAATGAAAAAAAAAATGTTTTTAATAATAAAAAGTAATAATTATGTATTTTTATCAACTGAACATTAAATTAAAATAGGTACTTTTAGAATAAAATACTTTTAGTGTAATGTTTTAGCGTTCGTTGTATTACAGCGCCTGTAGTTTTATTAGTAGGTAATTGTTACATTTTGTTAAATTGCTATGAAAAAACTACAGATACATTACTATAAATTATTTATTTAATACTATCAGTGCCCCGTGGTTTTACCCGCACAGTTCCCGTATTTTTTTATGGTGTGATAAAAATAGCCTAGGTATGTGCTGTTCTAGACTATAATCTACTTATAATACAGATTTAAGAGTGCGCCTAAAGCCAGGAAAAAATCAGATTTCCCCCGCGCGACGCGTTTGTACATAAAATCGAGAATAGCATGACACAGTTTGGAGGAAAAATCAATATTTAATTAGGAGTCCATTTTTGACCAAGTTTTATTTAATTACCTACTCAATAACTAAACATACATTTTAAAAAGTGTTCGGTTACTTTACTAGAACGTACAAATAGGAATTTTATTACCAAAAAATAATGTGGGGTCATCGCTGATCATTTCGAGTACAAACATCGAAACATCGATTGACATTATATAATTTTAAATGGATATCTTACTGTAGGTACGTACCTATATTTGTACACTTTTAGTGACTAGCTGTGCGCCGCGGTGTTACCCGTGTAGTTCCAGTTCCCGTTATTTTGCCGAGATAGAAAGTAGCATATGTGTTTTCCAGACTATAATTTACCTGTATTCCAAATCTAAGCCCGGTCCGTTCATACGTTACGACGTGATTGACCACAAACATCCATACATTGACATTTAAGTATTATATTAGTAGGGTGTGCTTGAAAATCAACTTTATAGCAATAAAATATAATGGTAGTCTTTTTTTTTTTATATTGGTGGACAATTCACACACAACACCATCTGACCCCAAACTAAGCAAAGCTTTTACTATGGCGGCCAGATAGCTGATATAATACTGATAATCTTTTTTGCTAAACATACCAAACTATATGCTGGCTGCACAGTTTTGCCGGCACAAAAGAGCGGGAGGGTCATGTATATTGGTGTATAACCAGCATAAATACAGGATTCTGTCTGAAATTAATTCTCTAGGTGTGATCAATATACTTGAATGTTGTGCGATTGAGCTGGTCGAGCATAAAATTATTGTAGTTTGCGTATACAGGTCCCCAATAACAAAGAAGGTCATACTGGATAAGTTTTTTAAAAGCTTGTCAGTTCTTTTAGACCGTATTTCTTTCCGTAATAAGAAAGTTGTTATTTGTGGAGACTTTAATATAAATTTGTTACATAAAGGACCGGCTGTTAGGCAATTTGAAGAACTGATGTCGTGCTTTAACCTTAAATTCAGTATAAATGAGGCCACTAGACTGGCTAGCAAAACTTGCCTCGATAATATAGCGCACAATATTAAAGGTGGTTCTGCAAAAGTCTCCGAATTAGCTCTGTCTGATCATACAGCCCAAATTTTGAGTTGCCCGGTCAAAAAAAGTTACTTTAAAACGCATTTTTATAGACGGATTTGGGATTTCAGTAATTATAATGTAAATAAATTTGTTGAATGCCTAAGCAATATCTCTTTCGCTAATGTATATACCGCCGTGAATGCAGATCTGGCGTACAATGAATTTATTGATGTCTATCAGTTGTTTTATGACCTATGTTTCCCTATTGTAAAAGTTAGGGTATCTGTAAACAAACGTCCGAAATGGTTAAGTAAAGGTATAAAAGTCTGTACTATACGTAAACGTCTCCTACTCTGGAAATATAGACGTACTTTAGCTAATCAAGACAGAGAAATCTTTAAAGAATATGCAGCTAGACTTAAACGTGTCATAAAACAAACACAAAAGGCTCAAAATAATCATTATGTGCAAGAGGCAGATAATAAATGCAAAGCTATTTGGGACATAATAAACAGACACAAAAAATGTAATGTAAAAGAAAATATTGACCATATTAAAGTAAATGGGACAAAAGTTTGTGATCCGGGAAAGATTGCTGAAAGTTTTAATGACTTTTTCGTAGAGGACGTATCAAAAAAATCGGCGACTAATCCTGGTGTTTCTCAAACTTTGAAACATTCTCAGTTGAGTTCTTGTTTCATGAAACCTACAAATGAATTGGAAATCGAGATCATATTAAGCTCTCTGAAAAACACAGGGAGTTCCGGGTATGATGGTATTGTTACTAAGATTGTAAAACGAACGGCTAAGATTATATCACCAATTTTAAGTCATTTAATTAACAGAAGCATTGAGGAAGGATTATTTCCAAGTAAGTTAAAGACATCTGTGGTCAAGCCCCTATTTAAGAGGTCTAACAGAGAAGAGATGTGCAATTATAGACCTATTGCTTTAATTCCTGTGTTTTCAAAAGTTTTTAAAAAGGCGATCCATATCCACCTCAGTAATTATTTTGAAGATAATAACATCTTACGACCCGAACAAGTAGGGTTTAGGAAGAATAAATCTATAAATATGGCTCTGTTAAATTTTCTTGAAAAAGTTTATGTTGGTCTGGAAGACAAAAGAAGAATCACTGCCCTCTACATGGACATGACTAAGGCATTTGATTACGTGGATCACAAAATACTTATTAAAAAACTAGAACTTTATGGTATAAGAGGTAATGTTTTGAGTCTACTGACTTCGTATCTTGCAGAAAGACAACAATTCACTGAAATAACCAAATTAGATATGAACACTATGATTGAGACTAAATATAGATCGAAGTGCAGAACTGTTACATGTGGAGTACCCCAAGGCAGCATATTGGGGCCCTTGCTTTTCATTATCTACATAAACGATCTTCCTCAGGCTATAAATCACCCAATGGTTTTATATGCCGATGATAGTACAGCAATTTTCACAGATAATAAAAACGGTCAACATGAAAATGATATTAATTTGTCATTGACATCTACAATTAAATGGTTGCATAGCAACAACTTCGTAATAAATTTGGATAAGACCCAAATTATGACATTCAAAAATTATAATTCTAGATTTGACATTTTAAATATCAATTATAACGGTAAAACAATTAAAGAAACTTGCAAGACAAAGTTTCTTGGCATATACATTGATTCTAACTTATCCTGGAAATCGCATGTTGAGCATATATGTACAAAGTTAAATCAATTTTCATATGCATTCTACATGTTACGAAGAGTTACAAATGACGCAGCACTTTTAAATGCATATCATGCTTTTGTCGGTTCCACACTCAGATATGGTGTTCTTGTTTGGGGTAATTCAACCGATAGAGAATCGGCATTTAGAGCCCAAAAGAAATGCATCAGGTCAATATGTGGATTGAAGTGGGTTTCTTGTAGAGTGTATTTTCAAACCTTAAGACTGTTAACTCTTCCATCGATTTACATTTTTGAGGCTGCTTTGTATGTTAGAAATAATTTGGGCAATTACAATACACTGAAAGGTGAACGGAATAAACATATTTTATGTGTACCTAAACGCACTAAAGCGTCGTTTTGTAAAAGCGTATTTGTGATCGGTGTTGACATTTATAACAAAATACCTAAATCTATTAAGGAGGCTGACAATAATAATATGTTTAAATTGAAACTAAAGAATTTTTTAATTCACAAAGCATATTATACTATCATTGAATATTTGAATGATAAAATTGACGTTTAAATTGACTTTATGAATATTGACATTTTTACAAATTAATTAAGTTATTAGTGTAAACTTGAGCATAATTGGAATTTTATAATTGAGACAATTTGTATTTGTGTGTATTGTTGCACGCCCTATGGGTTCGGATATAGTGATACTTTATTTTAATTTATTACTTTAGATCTGTAACTAATACCTATATTCCAGCAATAAAGATAATTTGATTTGATTTAATTATTGATTAAATGTACCTATTTTACTCCCCCTAATCCTATTAATAGATACATATAACCATAGATATAACGTAAACGGACATTGGCTCTGCTAGGCTTAAATTATAATAAAGAGTAATGTCTAAGTTTAGATGTGCGGATGTTTGTTACTCAATAACAACGGAATAGCTGAACGGATCAGTTTGAAATGTGGAATAATTTTAGTTTAGTCTGGAATAGCGCATTAGTTACTTTTTATACGGGAACTACGCAGGTGAAACAGCGAGGCGCTGTTAGTGCTAGTAGTAGTCATCGTTGTCAATTCAATAGAATAAAATCTATACTAATATTATAAAGCTGAAGAGTTTGTTTGTATGTTTGTTTGTTTGTTTGAACGCAAGGATCTCTGGAACTACTGGTCCGAATTGAAAGATTCTTTCTTTGTAGGATAGTCCATTTATCGAGGAAGGCTATAGGGTATTTAACATTACGCTACTATCAACAGGAGCCGAGCATGAATGAAAAATGTAACAAAAACGGGGAAAAAATATTGCTTTTAGAGAGCTTTCGTTGCGTGACAGCATTTGTCATATGTTAAAGGTTGCGTCATTAGAACCTAAAGTAACCGAATTTGAACAAAATTTGAATTGGCACGACCAATTTTCGATAGATGGCGTAGCAACGCGCGCGCGTTCAGCTAGTATCCAATAAGTATGGTTTATATTGACCATACTATCATACGAAATATATCATTGTTTTCTATCAAACAAACGGTCAAAACTTAGATAAAGAATACACGTAAGTAAAGTAGATCAGGACGTCTACTCTATTTCTACGAAAACGTAATTTCGAAAAAAAACTCGCGACTTTCCTACTCTCGTTCTACTTCGCTTCGTCCGATACAACATTGTTTGACGTTTAAATGTTCTAAGCATACTCTGAAGGCCGATTTACATCAGACGAGCGAATGCTCATTCTATCACCACTGTATCAAATTCATTTGGTGTAAACAAACGTAGAGCATTCTTTCGTTGTTTTGTTTGCGTTCGCAAAGATTCTATGGAATTTATAATATGGAAAGTCAAAGTCAAAGTTCTTTATTCAAAAATGTACAATTTACACGTCAATTTTAAAAACAAAAAAAGAGCATACAAAGAGTATACATTTTTAAAGTTTAAATTTAATATTTTATTGTACGATAATGAGTATCGTGCAAATAAGTTTCAACCATTAAAATATAATATGTATTTATTACAATTATAATGAATAATGTCATTATTTTTACAATTTTATTGTAAGTTTACCATCACTCTTTAAAAAATCGCTGTAACTAAAAACGCTAAGAACGATCTTTCGTTTACACTAAAGGATCGAGAAAGAATGCTCTTGTTCCAGCTCAAGCACTATGTTCGTTCAGTTTAAATCGGCCTTAATTAGAGTAGGCTTAGAACACTCAATCGGATCGAAGTAAAATCGGAGTTGGAAAGTCGCGAGCTTATTTTGAAATTACGTTTTCGTAGAAAGAGAGTAGACGTCCAGGTTTTTCCGCACGGTTCCTTTGTGTCAATCGTAAGAGCAGATGAGGTGTATGTTAGCTATGGAAACAAAGTGATGCGCCGCGACAAAAGTATGACACTTCCACAAGAGCGACAAGGAAAGAGCGATCAGACCCGTGCTTTCGGTGTAAAGCGTTTGTTTTGACTCTAAACGTAGTATATGTAAACTCTTTGGGTCAAATGCTGATCTATTTTGACATAGGTAGGTCTTTTTACTAAACACAGTATAAGACCTTACAAAAAATCTATTGTTTGAAAGCTAACAGAGTGATAATACTAGAGAGTAATAAACTCAATGCAAATTAAATTCGAATGGCAAACTAATGCTTGTGCAACCATTTGTGTGTTTTAAAGAACTTCTAGCGCCATCTAGTACAAATATTTGGCAATCGAAACACACATACAAGTTCGGAACAAATGGGTTAACAATTTATACAGTAATGATGTCATTTTTAGGGTTCCGTAAAACGTAAAAACGGAACCCTTATAGATTCGTCATGTCTGTCTGTCTGTCTGTCTGTCCGTCCGTATGTCACAGCTACTTTTTGCCGAAACTATGAGAACTACACTATTGCAACTTGGTAAGTAGATGTATTCTGTAAGCCGCATTAAGATTTTTACAAAAAAAAAAAAAGAAAAATTAGGGTTGCCCCCCTTGCATACTTAGAACTGAAACTCAATTTTTTTTTCATCAAACCTACAAGTGTGAGATGTCTATCGATAGGTCTTCAAAAATGATGTTAAGGTTTCTAATTTAGTTTTTGTCTACACTGAATAATTTGCGCGTGAGACACTTCCAAAGTGGTAAAATGTGTGTGTGTTCCCCCCCCCCCCTCTAACTTCTAAAATAAGAGAATGAAAAAACTAAAAAAAATATATGATGTACATTACCATACAAACTACCAACGAAAATTGGTTTGAACTCGATCTGATGAGTAGTTTTTTTTAGTAAGGTACGTCATAAATACATTATTATTAAAACTTCGATCAAAGTTACAACGAACTAAAAAACTATGTGTAATATGTCATATTATGTTACTTGCTGCAACGGAACCCTTCATGGGCGAGTCCAACTCGCACTTGGCCTACTAATAGTATAAAGCTGAAGAGTGTGTTTGTTTGAACGCTAGAATCTCGGGAAGTACTGGTCCGAAATGAAAGTTTATTTTCTATTGGATAGTCCATTCTTTTACAAAGTTAATTTGTCTTTTGTTTTGTCGTCCTATTGGGCTCCGCAATCCTATTTGGGCTCTATCTACTGAAAGGCTTATGGCATCACGTATGATTTCAAGTATTCTGTCATGGCGCTGTGAGTAATGACCCCTATTAAGGAGCACCTTGCATCCCACCAATATGTGCCTTGCTGTACATATCGCCTCACCACAAGTATAGCAACATTTTTCGGAAGCTTTTCCCCACCTTACCAAGTTACTCTGGTCAAGGAGGGTCATTTGGAAAGCATTTAGATAATATTTTAATAAGGCAGGAGACCAGTCATATAGCAAGGTTCAGAGCTAATGGGATACAAAAGTCACCCATGGTTAACATTTTGCTCTGGACTTCACTCACTTTGCATTTCTAAATTCATAGCGTGCACTTTGTAACTGTCATTTTCGTCTTGTTGTAGAAAGTAATAGTAATTAGTAATAGATTTATTGTCACAAGTTATGATTACAACTGAACTTAATGTTAAGTAGAATATTACATAGGTAGAAACAATATTGTAGTAGGTTGTTAACATTAAGACGATGAGCTTCAAATCTCCGAACTAAGCTTGAAGCTTGTGTTTCAGAGATCCGTGCTCTCCCAAAATAAGCTATGTTAGATGCTTCATTCTTACTTTGCTCAATCTTCTATTTGTTGGAAATTCACATTACATAACTTTACTTTTAAAAACATTAAATTAAATTAAGAAGAAAAATTAGGTTAAAAATAAAAATAAAACTATGTGTAAGGTGTATATGTGTGAGGGTGTGTGTGAGAGAGGGTGTATGAGGGTATGTGTGAGGGTGTGTGTGGATGTGGGTGTGTGTGGATGTGTGTGTGAGAGGGTGAGAGGGTGTGTGTGGGAGGGTGTGAATTTGTGTGTAAGTACTCGTTTTTGCGTATGCCGTTTACTCTAATTTAGCCTTACGACTGAGAATAGATTCTCAGTGTCACGGTATGTTAGCTTGAGAAGTGTGTTAGTTACAGTTTTTTTAAGACTGTGGACATTAAGTCTGCGCAGTTCCTCTGTTTCTGACAATTTATTGTATAAGTAGCGACTAACAAATGGAAAGAATCTGTGCCTGAAGTACGTTTTGCATCGAGGCACCTCAAACACAATGTCCTTACGACGTTTTGTATCGTTAGGTCCAAGATTCTGGTCATCAATGTTTGGGGAGAGCTTATGTTGTCTTAAAACAGTACGCAGAATGAAAAGCTGTCTCACTGTCAGTACACCCGTATCCCTGTAGAGATCTGTGGTCGGATATCGGAAAGGCAAGAAATTGCTGACCTTTAAGATAGCTCGTTGGGCTTTCTCTAAAGTAGCTAAATGAGTTTTAGCGGCTCCTCCCCAAGCTTCGATGCTGTAAATCAGGAGTGACTGGCAAAGAGACAGGTAAACCGTTTTTAAGAGTGGTTTGTCAGCTACGTACCGGATATTTTTAAAAACTGCAATCAATTTCCGAACTCTACCGGATAGTGCACTTATATGTCCTTGGAAGCTAAGATGATTGTCGACAATAATACCCAGATACCGGATATTACTCACGCGTTCCAATTTATGACACCTACAGATGTTTTCTGAACACAGAGATGATTCGAAGAGGTGGGCTGCCAAACTCAAATGTGGCGGTGGTTGTGTATTGTTTCTAATGGAAAAGGTCACTACTTTGGTTTTTTCAGCGTTGAGGCTTAGTATGTGCTTGTGTAACAGTGAATTTATCCTATTGAACCCCATTTGGGCAAAGTCAAAAGCCTCATCCCATGTTTTACCACGAAAAATGACAGCTGTATCGTCAGCAAACGTTAGTACTTTTCCATTGACAAGAGATAGACTACAGAGTTCATTAATGTATCCCAGAAACAGAGTAGGCCCGACGATGCTGCCTTGTGGCACACCATAGGCTATGGTTTCCGGTGCACTAAGAGTGTCCCCAAGTTTGACACGCTGTTTTCGGTTGGAAAGGTAGTCACTGAATAGCTGGAGCTGTAAACCACGAATGCCTAGGGCTTCCAACTTTTTAACAAGAATTTCCGACGAAATTGTATCAAATGCCTTGGCTATATCTAGGAAGATAGCAAGACACTTATCTCCAGAATCCAACACTTCGGATACACGGCTAGTCAACTCAGTAACAACATCACAGGTCGACCTATTCCTGCGGAACCCAAACTGCTGGTCTGACAGAAGTTTACGATCCTCTAAGTATTTTGTCAGCCTGGCATTCATAATACGCTCGAGTATTTTTGAGAACACTGGCAGTATAGAAATTGGACGGTAATTACTAATGACATCTTTGGCACCGCTTTTATATACTGGTATAACGAGCGCTGTTTTAAAAGCTTCCGGAAAACGACCTGAGTTAAGAGACAAGTTACAAATGTGAGTCAGCAATCCAGCAAAAATGGATTTATTTTCTTTTAATATCTTGGTAGAAATGTTGTCTAACCCTGCTGTGTTTGTTGATTTGAATGAATCGATTATAGCAATAACTTCGTCAAGATCTGTATCCAACAAGGTAAACGAATGCAATGGAGGGGTCGAAGCACAGTTGCATACTGCCATACTGCCATATTCTGCATTGTATAGGTTTGGTTTGGCCTGCAACCTAAGTGCTAATGTTTTCCCCACGTTTACAAAGTAATCATTGACCCTGTTGGACGCATCCAGTGGATTGGACGAGATTGATGAAAGTTCGTTTCCTTGATTTTTTGTGGATTTACGATTTCCTATTTTGTTTATTGCTTCCCATATCTCTTTAGCATTCTTGGCTGATTCTATTTCAGAACGTTGAAACTGACTTTTTAGTTTTCGTAGAAGTTGTGTGAGGAAATTTCGGTACCTTGTGTAGGTAATTTTAGCTACCATATTGTCAGGGTTGTTTCTGAATTTAGTGTGAAGCTTGTCTCTGTTCCTCATGCAACGAATTAAACCAGGGGTAATCCACGGTTTAAATGGAATTTTACGTCTTGGTTTTTTTACAATTGAGGTGTTCGCAATGATTGCGTCCGAGACTAAATTAATGAACGTGTTTGTTGCAATCTCACAATCGTTCGATTCTAAAATAGGACAAAAGTCCGTTTTTTGCAATTGAGCATTAAGTTCTGCATAGTTAATTTTTTTTATACCTCTACTTTTTGACTTGGTTATAGTATCCTTCACGTTCATTGAAAAAATAACTGTGTGATGATCAGTGATGGAGTTCCGTACAACGAGAGTTTTGGAAGAAAGCCGCGTTTTTACTAAAACTTGATCGAGACAGCTATTACCACATGTTGGAAAGGAGTGTGCTGGCAGTAGCCCGTGCGTTGCCAACATATTTAGATATTTGCCAACTTGTCTATCAGTTGCTTCTTTCAAGATATTTATGTTTATGTCTCCCATAATTACTATTGAGTTAAAGTGACCTAGCGAAATTAAGACATTGTCCAGAGAATCAATAAATTTACTGATGTTTTTGAATTCAGGTTGTAGAAAGGTATTTACTATGTCTCGGTCTTCCCTTTTCTTTCTCGCATCCAACCCAGCTGTATTGACTTGTGCACCTGCCATAAATCGTTTATGGAATTGAAGTGTAGATTCAAGGTCCGAAGCGCATTTGTCCTGTGGGTGAGATGCTATTAATTTGTCTTGCGACTTTCCCAAAACATGCGTTTTTTAACTCTTGGGTGTTTGTATAGTTTGGATGTTTTTTTTAGTTTCAGCCCAAAACTAACGTGATCCCTAAAGAGAGTAGACTATTTTCTGATCTGTGGTAGAGGGATCAGCCGGATGTTCCAATCCAAACCATGACTTCAATAGCTTTATGACATTAGCATCTAGCTTTGCCAGGAGGGTTTTCCCGATGTCATATACTAGGAAAGGCCAAGTGAGACGTGATGTGACATAGTTGTCGTATATCCATGCTTTTTTGATATTGCTGATAGGCTGTTGGTCTACCTTATTAAGGTTGTTCATGAAATTTCCAACAACTACCTCTAATGATGGTTTACGTCCATTGTAATCTATCTTTCTACCAAGAAATTTGGAAGGCACTGCCTCTGCAATTGTGGCAACTCTTTGGCCACTTATGGAGAGTCCCGGATCGTATACTTGGTATTTCGTCTACCCAGACATAAACAATGATATTTACTTGGTTTTGCCCTCATTCCCTCCGTCCATGTACAGAACTCATCGACATCATTCAACAATTCCTGACACTGTTCGGGATTGCGTGTAAGTATTGCAAGGTCGTCCACAAAGGCTAAGATTGTCACAGTCTACTTATTGTGGATTTTGAACCGGTAGCCCCGTTTCTTCTCACGGGGTATTAATTTGTCTACCATAATATTTATAACTATATTAAATACTATTGGTGATAAGGAGCAACCTTGAAATAGTCCTACATTGTATTTTAGTGATTTTGTGTATTCCTTGTTTACTGCTATGGCGAATTTACGACGGCTGTTGTGCTTCAACACCATCATGTGTCTTTAAGTTTTTTAAGTACCAGGCTCGTCTCTTGTAAATTTTCCCGCACGTAGGGCATCTCAATTCCGTATTCGCGCCAGGGTCGTCATTGTTATCAACCGGTGGACAGATCTTCCGCCCCCCCCCCTCTCGGATTGTCCCAGGGGTATTTCTCTTATTTGGTTTTTTAGCGAATTTATTCCCGGGCTAAATATAATATAAATAAATACGTAGAAAAGTTAATGTGTTACCTAATCTTTAACAATCTACGTGATCGATGGAACGCAATACGAATCACAATTAAGATTAAAACTAGTTTTGTGTCACCACTTGCGTGTTTTAGATGCCAACAGCGCCATCTAGTTTCGACACGATCAATACTAATAAATTGAGTCACTTTTTTACACGTCACACCTTCCAGCCCTCAGCAAAGTAAAACTTGTACTTTGGAAGTAAAAGGGTCCAAGTAGTAGATTTTCTCAACAAAAAAAGAGAACTTGAAACAAAAAAGAGAAGCCGTTGGGATTCAAACTCGGTTCTACTAATGTATGACCCCCGGCGGTGTTACCCGAGTTGTATCCCGACCCGTTATTTTACCAGGATAAAAAGTAGCCTATGTATTCTTCCAGACTACTATTCTGAATTTCAACCCGATCCGTTTATGTTACGACGTGATTGAGCAATAAAAATCGAGACATCCATACATTAACATTTATCATATTAGTAGGATATTATTTTGAGATTTTATGGAAAGATCTTGTATTGTTACTACAAGACCTTCCAAAAATGCAAAGCACTGCGTATGCTTCAGAGTGATATGATCAGCTCTAATCGATAGAACACAATACGAATCACAAATGAGAATAACACCAGTGTTTTAGATACCAACAGCGCCATCTAGTTTCGACACAATCAAGTATGGTGCGAGGTTTAGTAGTGCTAGGACTCTTGGTAGAGTCCGCCTGGGGAAGTACCACACCTTTGTCAGTTATTGTACCGCGAAGCAGTAATGTGTTGCACATTACTGTGTTCCGGTTTGAAGGGCAATGTTTCCAGATAAATTACAGGGCTTAGAGGTATAACATCTTAGATCTCTGGGTGACGAGCGCAGTGCAGTGCTAGGTAATGATTTGGACTCTTCATTTTCCAACAGCTGCGTGTCACTGTGCTGTTATGATACATACTGAGATGGCGGGGCGCGGCACCCGCGCTATCTCAGTATGTCTCGCGCCACTTCTATACATTTTGTATGAAATATTAAAAAAGTGACGCCACGCCCGTACGCCGCACCTCCACCCGACGCCTCTTGTATTTGTACCGCGCCTAAAACACTTATCGTCGAAACTAGATGGCGCTAGTAGCATTTAAAACACACAAGTGGTTACATAAAAGTAGTTGTAGTCTATAAGTGATTTTGATCGTGTTTCATAAAACTGGGCTGGGTTCCTCTAGTCCTTCAATTCTTTCAAACTTTTATTCTATTTTTATGAGGACTTGTACTGACAATAGAAGTACAAGATCTTTTTCTAAAGGTTCATCAACGATATAGATTAAGTCAGGTCACGCCTTCCGGTACACCCGTGTAGTTTCCAAAGTAGTAGGTAAGCTATCAAATTCTGAGTTATAAGTTTTCACTTCTGTCGGCAGTTCCTATGACTGCCTATTTTTTAAATTTAATTATGCTTACTTAATTTTACATCCTAAATTGTACTACTTAATCACAAGCGTTAATTTAAAACAATATTTATGTACTAGCTGCGTCCCGTGGTTTCAACTACGTAGTTAACGTTCCCGTTATTTTTCTGTGACAAAAAGTAGCCTATGTGTTCTTCCAGACTATAATCTGTTTTCCATATTTCAGTCCGATCCGTTCATACGGTACGATGTGACTGACCAACAAACATCACAATATTCAATCATCCAAACATTGACCTTTATAATATTAATAGGATTACTAGCAGCGATTCGCGGTTTGACCCTCGAAGTTCCCATTTTCGTTAATGTTTTTTTTTCAAGATAATTATCTATTTGTGTTTCAAATTTTAGTCCAGTTAATTTGAGCATCCTAACGTGATTGAGCAACAAATATCCATGCATCTAAACTTTCCCATTTATGATAAAATAATAATAAATAATAGTTTAAAAACACGCTTTTAGCACGCACTGTCGTACCCCATTCAGCAAACCCTTTCATTTCATACCCACGTCATGGGGGTGCATTTCAAACAGTAAGTGAAGCTAATAAAAGCGTGTTAAAAACTGAAATGAATCTATCTGTCATCCACAGTACAAGTTTTTCTTAGTTTGTGTAAACATATTAGCAAATTTAAACGTTTGATTGCATCGTAACTAGATGGCGCTAGTAGCATTTAAAACACGCAAGTGGTTACACAGAAACAGTTTTAGTATCAAATGTGTTTGTCCGATTAGAGCTGGCCGTTACTAGCCGATGCATTGTATTTTTGTAAGGTCTTGTACTAATAATACAAGATCTTTTCAATAAAGCTCATCTTACCTCAAAGAACAAGAATACGTATTATTAGGTCCTTTCGTATTCTGACTAGTCATAGGTAAATCACTAGAAAATCGTGAGCTACAGTTTAGCTCACGGCTCAAGCGTTTGAGCTGCATCCGTGAATCTATAATACTATGAATCTATATCTATAATATGAAGTATTTATAATACTCTGACCCCTCTCTGATCTATGGCTCAGTAGTAGAAAATGTTTTGTAGCTACAAAGGTCTCTTCAGGTTCCAATTGACTCTTCATGTTCCAATAGCTGCGTCTCACTGTGCTGTTATGTGACAGGCATGTTGCTTACCATCAGGCACATGTCCTGCTCGTCTCGTCAATCTGTACTATACTACTTACTACACAGTCACAGTGTCAGATATGCACCATGATCTGACTCTGAGTAAGAACTTTTTTGATTCCTTGGTTGACCGGTCGAGTAGTCTGTGGTAAAATACTTTTCTACACTAAGCTGCAGACCGTTCTTGAGCTGCTCCTGAGCAGTGACAGTGCATCCTCACTCGCTCAAGGTCGCTTTTAGCCTTCTTTTAGCCTACCGCTAGACCGTTCCTTCCAGGAAACAAGTGACAGTCGGTTGTCGGACGCACGGCTGAGCGCTTGCGCAAAACGTTTCCCGCGCGTATTGTTATTAGATATGTCGTAAACCCTCCGCGCTAGACAGGGACAGAGTTACGCGTTAGAAGAGAGAGTTGAAAATCGCAACAGATATTGAGCGCTAATGCGAGCTGAATTGAACTTTGTTGTGTCCCAGCAAGAGTCGCTATTTATACAATTGTTTTTGGTAAGTGAGGCTTCTGTACTAATATTTATTCTGTGGCAGTGAGCTGCTTGTTTTACATTGGACTCAACGAGTCATATTTTATGATCTGCATATATGAACTGGCTCAGATCTGAGTTCATCATCATCATCATCATCAGCCGCAAGACGTCCACTGCTGAACATAGGCCTCCCCCCTAGATTTCCACAGCGAACGGTCCCGCGCAACCTGCAACCAGCGGTTTCCAGCGACCTTTGTGAGGTCATCATCTGTCCATCTAGTGGGAGGCCGTCCAACACTGCCTCTTCCGGTTCGTGGTCGCCACTCGAGAACCTTTCTTCCCCATCGGTTGTCAGTTCTGCGAGCGATGTGGCCTGCCCATTGCCACACCAGCTTGCTTACTCTTTGAGCTATGTCGGCCACTTTCGTTCTTTTGCGAATATCCTCATTACGGTACGTTACGTTACAGATCTGAGTTACGCATGTCTAATTCGCACTAAATTAGGGATGTGCAAGTAGCACAGTAGGTAGGCACAATCAGTGGCATCGCATGATCTATTAAAGACCTGGAAAGAGTAATATCAGCCAGGCTTTCTTACGATCCCGATACCCTTTTTTTGTAGTATAGAGTGAAAAGACGAGCAGGACATGACGTGTGCCTAGGTAACCAACATGCCTGCCACATAACAGCACAGTGACACTCAGCTTTTAGATGATGAAGAGTTCAAATCATTACCTAGCACTCCACTGCGCTCGTCACCCAGAGACCTAAGATATTATATCTCTAAGCCGTGTAATTTCACTGGAAACATTGCTCTTCAAATCGGACCACAGTAATGTTTGCACTTTATTACTTGGCGGTAGAATGTTAGACAAGAATATTATGTAGAACGTGATTTTTACGAGCACGAGCGCAATATCTGGGAAATGGTGAGTCTTATAGAAAAAAAATACAAGACATTTTTGTACAAAAATTGGAGATCTACAACTTTGTCTTAGATATTTTTTCGCTAAATCTTACCATTTTCGAGTTTTTTTTTTTAAAGTTTTATAGTATCACACTAGACCGCCATCTCGCCTGATGTTAAGCGACGATGCGGTCTACGATGGAGCGTGTTTACCTAGAAGAAACCGATTCACTCTCGATTTGAAGACACAAAGATTGTAACCATCGAGGAAAACCCACTCAGGCAACGTATTCCACAGCCTAGACGTTCTTATCACAAAAGTAGAGTCAAATCTTTTCGTTCGTGTCTTTGGAACATCGACCAAGAAACGATGTCGCTTTTTCGAGCTACGAGCATTCCGATAGAAAAAAGGACAAGGTGGTATTAGATCATGCAGATCAGTCGCACACTCTCCGAAGTGTATCCGATAAAAAACCGATAGGCTGGCAATTTTCCGGCGATGTTCAAGACTTTGAAGTCTTTTTCGCAAAAGAGTGTCAAAAATCCATGATACTTAAAATTTTGACTTTTGGCCCCTCATTTGTAATAGACTACAGGCCCGTGAACAAAATTTACGGGTCAAATGAACCACCAGGAGACCTATGTAGGATGATAGAAGGGTATAAAGTAATAAGATTCAGCACTAAGCCGTCACTTGTAACCTGTCCAACTGAGTGTAATTGAAGAGGGGGGGTTGCAATTCTCGATCATTTCTCCTTGTCGCGTTAGTTTTGTACGGCGTTGCGGAATAATAGATTAAAAGAGGTATTGAAACTATAAAAATATAATTTTTAACTTTTTAATTATTAGTTTGCCGGAAAAATTTACAGAGTACGAGTAATTTACAGAGCAAATTTGGTCATTTGAATAAGTACGGCATTGGTTCCATACAGTTTCAATACCTCTTCTAATCCATTATTTCGCAATGCCGTACAAAAATCATGCGACAAGGAGAAAAGGTAGAGGGTTGCAACCCCCCCTCTTCAATCACACTCAGTTGGACAGCTTCCAAGTGACGGCATAGTGCTGAATCTTAATACTTTACACCCTTCTATCATCCTACATAGGTCTCCTGGTGGTTCATTTGACCCGTAAATTTTGTTCACGGGCCTGTAGTCTATAATGGTAAACCCAAGGTCTCTGCGAAAATTTGGCTCTGTCGGAATTTCGTTAAATATTTCAATTGTCCAAATTGACTGGACTATCAAGTAAATTGGTGGTTTGTAAACCACTTACCTAGTCAAAAGACACAGACGCAGTTTATTACCAGTTTCAAGGTGCTCAAGTCACATCTTATGGTTTAGATCGATGATTGAGATGGTCTGCGACCAAATTAGAAATTACTCCTGTTGACGCGTTCATTGAGAACGCGTCAACAGGAGTAATTTCTAATTTGGGAAGACTTTGCATAAACCCATTATTCCAGTAACTTTATACATTACAGTAAGCGTTAAATCTGGTAGATCTGATTTTTTGCAGAATTGTTTATGATGTTGGCCTATTGATTCTCCCAAGTTTGTGACCTCGAGCGACGAACGCAACTTTGTCAAAAATCGAAAAAACCGCGAAAAAAATCGTTTATTTTTTAAATTTTGGCGATTATAACCCTAAACGAATAGTTTTTGTAAAAACTTTCATATGGCGTTTATAAAGTAGACTAAATTCGCTACAATATGATACGAGAATTGTCTCTGTACACCCAATAGTTTCTGAGAATAAGTCTTTCAAAGTTTATATTTTTTTTCGAAAATTAGATCTGCCGGATTTAACGCATCCTACTCCATACTTGCAGGCGACAAAGTTACTGGACTACATGGTCATATTTAATATACATACATAATATAATACTAGCTTTTACCCGCAACTTTGTCCGCGCGAAATCAATATTAAGGTAACTGAGGCAAAGTACACCCATGCAAATTAACGTTTACTAAAAAGAGCCTATGTCAAAACATTTTTAATTTCATCTAAATCGGTTCAGTGGTTGGCGTTGAAGCGTATATATAAGACAGACAGACAGAATTACTTTCAAATTTATTATCAATAGTACCTTCGGATTTTAAGTGTCGAGTTGCAAAATTTAACGGTTTTATTTTTAAAAATTACGAACTTCCATGTAAACTTTCATTTCTTTTTTTATGTGATATAAAATTGCCCTTGTCCTCTTCTAAAGGCCGATTTAAACTGAACGAACATAGAGCTAGAGCTGGAACAAGAGCATTCTTTTTCGATCTTTTAGTGTAAACAAAAGATCGTTCTTAGCGTTTTCCATATAGCCCAATGCATTTAAGCAAAAAAATGGAATAAAAAAACATTAAATTATGTAGTTCGGGGACTATAAAAGATCGATAGAAGGGTGCATTCTGAGCATATATTCCAATTTGAGGGATTCTGACATGGTCAGCTCAAGGTCATTTCGATGAAAACGCGTTTAATTCGATAGCTCGAGAACTGTTAGTGTTAGGCAAAAAATTGAGGAGACCTTTTCTCTTCTAAATTAAATTTACTAACTTTTACATCAACAACTTTTTTTTTTTTCATCAATATTTTTCAAGTTATTGCTTCCGAAAGGCAAAAATTTAACTTTTTTTCCTCCCTTTCGCCATTTTCTTCCCAACCGTTCAATTTAATGAAACTATACCGATAATTAAAAGTGTAGATCTTTTAATAATGAACAACTTTTTTCTTGAACTTTTTTCTGTAATGACAATACCTTCAGAGTTATGTTACTTTACCGAGCGAAATCCGCGCCACTGCAAAAAATCCGCGACACCTCCGGTCTTAGGGCTGAACCCAAAATTTTGCACCAATTCTGCCAAATGGCTGCGCCGACCCCAGCTGAAGCCATGTGCGGATATCATTTTCATCTACAATATGACCGTCACCACAACTCAAGATAAGTTTTTAGGCAACAAGAGCAATAAGACCAGATTCATCTCACTACTGAAAACTTTTCTCATCAAATCAGACATAGAGGTGGAGAGCAAGCCGTAGAGTCCGGCAAAATTCTCTTAGCCGTACTGATAATCAGACCATCCGCATCCTCTACGGCTCGCTCCACCTCTATGTCTGATTGAGTATATCTGAGTGTATTTCTGGCATATATAGGTAACGTTGTTGTCCCACATAAGTCTGTGTAGAAGAAACCCACCGACACAATCAAACAATGAATTTTGGGTTCAGCCCTAAGTCCGGAGGTGTCGCGGATTTATCGCAGTGTCGCGGAGGTGTCGCAGTGGCGCGGATTTCGCTCGGTAAAGTAACATAACTCTGAAGGTATTGTCATTACAGAAAAAAGTTCAAGGAAAAAGTTGTTTATTATTAAAAGATCTACACTTTTAATTATCGGTAAAGTTTCATAAAATTGAACGCTTGGAGAGAAAATGGCGAAAGGGAGGAAAAAAAGTTAAATTTTTGCCTAACACTAACACAGTTCTAGAGATATCGAATTAAACGCGTTTTCATCGAAATGACCTTGAGCTGACCATGCCAGAATCCCTCAAATTGGAATATATGCTCAGAATGCACCCCCCTATCGATCATTTATAGTCCCCAAACTACATGATTTAATGTTTATTTATTTCCGTAATTTCATTGGGTTAATATTAGATATTCCATAGAATCTTTGCGCACGCAAACAAAACAACGAAAGAATGTTCTACGTTTGTTTACACCAAATGAATTTGATACAGTGGGGATAGAATGAGCATTCGCTCGTGTGATGTAAATTGGCCTTAAGGATGCTGCACCACTGCCCTTATTGCAACCTTGTCCTAACTTGGCCTGGGTGTTTCTACAAATGTATAATAAGTATGTATTTAAAACAATATAAGTATTATATCAGCTACCTGGGCCCCACAGTAAAAGCTTTGCTTAGTTTAGGATCAGACAGTGTTGTGATTGTCCACCAATATTTATTGAAGTGAAACTAAAGTAAGTTTAGATATCTCTGGGTGACGAGAGCAGTGCAGTGCTAGGTAATGATTTGGACTCTTCATGTTCCAATAGCTGCGTGTCACTGTGCTGTCATGTGGCAGGCATGTTGCTTACCATCAGGCGCATGTCATGCTCGTCTTGTCACTCATTATTTAAAAAAAAAAATAAAAAAAAAAAATTCGGCGCACCACAAACGGAATTTTTCGTGGGCTGTGTATTGACCTCAAGCGTCACGTTTGTAAGTGTAAAGATTCGTTCGGGATTCCTCGGGACCGCCGAGGGTGCCTGTGATAGCCTATACGTCTGTAGCACTCAGGGATCACGTAAATATCCTACGGTTAAAGATTTTTTTAAGTGAAAACTTCTTTAGGCGCGCTATAGACAGAATTTTCGTGGGCTGTGAAATGGATTCATCAATCGTCACGCTTGGATATGATAATGGATCGGATCGGATATGAAATCTTCGGGTAAACTCGGTAAAAACGACCAGGTAGGTACCAGGGCAACAGAAACAGTAAAGAGTTTCGATTACCTACCTCCAACAGCCCAGGGCTTATCTCCAGATACCAGGACAACAGAAATATAAAAGAGTTGCGTTTGCCCCTAGGTACCAGTACCAGGGCAACAGCAAGTTTTCACTTCTATCGGCAGTTCCTATGACTGCCATTGTTTTTTCAATCGGTCCAGTATTTCCTACGTTTAAACAAAGCACTTCTTCAGGATTATCTTTATATATTAACATTTTTATTGAACTTCAAACTTCTTTTGGCCCACCATAGACTACACATGTCTTTTGTTTTTTTTTTGAAGTGAAAACTTCTTTAGGCGCGCCTAAACAGATTTTTCGTGGGCTGTGAATTCTAGCGTCACGCTCGGGTATGATAAGAAATCGTCGGGTAAACTCGGGACCATGTCCATTGGCCATCTAGAAATGCATCAGCCAATGGGAAATGCTGACGCGTTTCTAGACGGCCATGACCTGATGGCCAGGCCACGCCCTCCGGTAACACTCGTGTAGTTTCCAAGGTAAGCTATCAAATTCTTTGTTATAAGTTTTCACTTCTATCGGCAGTTCCTATGACTGCCATTTTTTTTATTTATTCCGGGCTATGTACATACTCCTTCAGACGCATCTGCCACTGTCATGTTGCTGTGTTAACTACCCGTTAACCCGTCAACTCGTTGTAACCCCTGTTAACATGTCTTAGCGAGCGCCTACGTGCAAAGTCAAAGTCAAAATCAAAGTTCTTTATTCATAAATGTACAATCAATTACACGTCAATTTCAAAAACAAAAAAAGAGCATACAAAGAGTATACATTTTTAAAGTTTAAATTTAACATTTTATTGTACGATAATGAGTATCGTACAAATAAGTGTCAACCATTAAAATATAATATGTATTTATTACAATTGTAATGAATAATGTCATTATTTTTACAATTTTATTGTAAGTTTACCATCACTCTTTAAAAAATCGCTGTAACTATAAAACGTTTGATCGAAAAAAGCACCAAAAAAAGGCACCTCCATGTAAAATTTGAGATTCCTAGCATTTGCAGTTTCTGTGATTCGGTGATGAGTGACCTTTCGCTTTTACAGTCCCTGGCCAAATTATTAGAGGCCCAGCAGTTTTTTTACGAATTTGAAGTTTTGACGACCCTATGTGTCGTAGTTTTATGTTTTAACTTATATTTTATGAACTTTTATTCAGGAGATTTAATATATTCTAGCTTTTTGTAATTATTTTAAACGAACGACGACACAATGCTAACTAATTGATACACAAACGTAAACAAGTACAAACTTAGTTTGATTGCACTCGCGGTTGTCACAGTTGCGGATGTATTTTTGAGACTTTATACACCTTTTAGGGTTCCGTAAAACGTAAAAACGGAACCCTTATAGATTCGTCATGTCTGTCTGTCTGTCTGTCCGTCCGTATGTCACAGCCACTTTTTGCCGAAACTATGAGAACTACACTGTTGAAACTTGGTAAGTAGATGTATTCTGTGAACCGCATTAAGACTTTTACAAAAGTTTAAAAAAAAACAAAAATTAGGGGTGCCCCCCATACTGAGAACTGAAGCTCAAAATTTTTTTTTTCATCAAACCTTCTCGTGTGGGGTGTCTATCGATAGGTCTTAAAAAATGATGTTAAGGTTTCTAATATAATTTTTGTCTACACTGAATAACTTGCGCGAGAGACGCTTCCAAAGTGGTAAAATGTGTGTCCCCCCCCCCCCCCTCTAACTTCTAAAGTAAGAGAATGAAAAAACTAAAAAAAATATATGATGTACATTACCATAAAAACTACCAACGAAAATTAGTTTGAACTCGATCTGATGAGTAGTTTTTTTTAGTACGTCATAAATACACTATTATTAAAACTTCGATCAAAGTTACAACGAACTACAAGAACTATATGTACTATGTATATTATGTTACTTGCTGGAACGGAACCCTTCATGGGCGAGTCCAACTCGCACTTGGCTACTTTATTTTATTTGTGTTATAGCTTCATGCTATGCTGTTATTTGTTTATTTGTGCGTGAAGTGTTAAAATAGTGAAACATTTGAACCATGGGTAAAAAGGTGACCTTTCACAACGCATAAAAGCTGAACCTCTCGCCATCGGAGGTAGGTCAAATTCAGGTGAAATTCAAAGTACCCGCGGATCGGAGAGACTAGACGCGAGCGCCCGGTTTTGCGCCGCTGCGCACTATTTTATACCTAGGGATCGATTAGTTCGATCTAGACATCATTGAGTTACTATATCATAAAGCTATTGAAATAAGCTACAAAACGATGTATAATTGTTCTATATTTTATTTATATTGAACTAGCTGACCCCGCAAACGTTGTTTTGCCTTAGTGAACAACCCTTGTCACTTAAGGGTATGAAAAATAGCTAGTAGCCGATTCTCATACCTACAGAATATGCATATAAAATTTGGTTAAAATCAGTAAACCCGTTTCGGAGGAGTAAGGAAACAAACACTGTGACACGAGAATTTTATATATAAGATTTTACACGCATTTTTCTTTTTACCCGAAGTCGAAAAAAGTTATACTTTTGAAAAAGTGGGTGTTTGTGAAGAAAGTATATTGTTTTATGTATAGGTTGTTATGATTTCAATTAGGCAAAATGTGAGGAACGACAATGAAAAAATAGCCGCCATTTTCGTAAGTCATATGACTTCATCCGATCTTTAGTGTCAAAAATCTAAAACACAATATTATGTTGTGAATATGCAAAAGGCTTCCTAAAAGCTTATATAAATTAATAATACAATCGTTACTTACGATTTTCCAGGGTAAAACACCTAATTTCACGTAATTAATCACTCACTTCACTCCGTGACGTCACGAAATGACGCGCGCGTCATGGCGCCCGAGCCGGCCGGTTTCAACTGGCAAAATTACGACAAATTTGTTTTGAGTAAATGCCGTTATCGCTCTCATTGTAAAGCTACATTCAATAGGCATTATATCAATAAAACAGTTATGGGAATATCAACCTTTCCTTGAACAAAATAAGGTCCAAAAGCCGCAACGGAATTTGGAAGACATATGTCATCCATCCGATCCCTAGTGACGCGTAAAAGTGGAAGACATATGTCATCCTTCCGATGCTGACGGGAGGCCCTCGAGGATGTTAACACATTTTCAAACCGAAAAATAATCATGAAAATTGGAGGTTTCTGAAGTAAGAGTACCTACGACGTATAAAGAAAAAAAATTGGCAGTCATAGGAACTGCCGGTAGAAGTGAAAATGTACAACTCAGAATTTGATAGCTTACCTTGGAAACTACACGGGTGTAACCGGAGGGCGTGGCCTCGCCATCATGGCATGGCCATCTAGAAATGCGTCAGCATTTCCCTGATGCGTTTCTAGATGGCCATGCCACGATGGCCTGTCCACGCCCTTTCAGCATTTCCCAGTGGCTGACGTATTTCTAGATGCCCAATCGCCAAGGTCCCGAGTTTACTTATCATACCCGAGCGTGATGTTAGAAATCAATTTACACCCCACGAAAAATGTGTCTAGGCGCGCCTAAAGAAGTTTTCACTTCAAATAGTTGAGTCTGGGGACGATTTGAGGGACTGTAATATAAAAAATAATATAGATTACCATGATAAAGGACTATATTTTCCCCTGCTACTCACCAGCCAGGTCTGCACCTCCGTGTTGGGGTATACTTAATAGGAGAGCTATGTGACAAGTTTTCAGCTTGCCTCAAATACCTATCCAACATTTGCTGCCAGCTCTTGGAATATTGTTTGTAGTGGTAGGTGCAGTTGTAGTGGTGTTTCGGTTTTTAGTGGTAGGACTCTTGGCAGAGTCCGCCTGGGGAAGGACCACACCATTGCCAGTTATTCTACCGCCAAGCAGTAATGTGCAAACATTACTGTGTTCCGGTTTGAAGGGCAATGCTTCCAGTAAAATTACAGGGCTCAGAGATATAACAACTTAGATCTCTGGGTGACGAACGCAGTGCAGTGCTAGGTAATGATTGGACTCTTTATGATCCAATAGCTGCGTGTCACTGTGCTGTTATGTGGCAGGCACGTTGCTTATCATCAGGCACATGTCCTGCTCGTCTCGTCAATCATTATTAATAAAAAAAATGTAAAAGGGCTCTCACAATTTCTTTCTGACACTACTTATTTCTTTTTTTTAGCTTTTGTGTATGATGTTGTTTATTTTAAAGTTAGGTCCAAAAAAGAGTTTATTGATCAATTAATGTGAGAGCAAACCATGAAACAATATCAGTTTATCGAGCTACAAGCAGTCTAAATAAAAAAAACAAGGTGGTATTAGACCATGTACAGATCAGTTAAAGCCGGGTCACACAGAGGCGATCCGATAGCGATAGCGATCCGATAGCGATCCTGATCGTATCCGAGTATGGGATCGCACCCGCTTGCTGTGTGTCAGGTTGCATACAAATTCGAACATTACAAAAAATCCCGTCTCGGATCGCTATCGCTATCGGATCGCCTCTGTGTGACCTGGCTTTTAAGCACTCTCCGGAATGTATCCGAAGAAAAAACTACCACTCGCACACTACTAGGTGCAACTACCAATTCGTTTTGAAACTAATGTGACAGTTGTTGAACATAGACAAACTGTCAATCAATTCATGTACGCTTTTTTTTCTACCTCATGGAGACATTTTTTATTGTAGAACAAAATTGCAAATACACAAACAAGGAAAATCGATTGTGTTCGTTTTAGGTAGCATAACAACTTACAAAATGTTGTCAAGTTAAAAATGTTCAGCAACGGTTTCAACTTTTTGTCAGCATAAAATAAGCTCATTGACGGTTACTATCCTTAAATGTAAAATCTTTGTACCGTTTTTTTGGTTTTCTGTATTTTACTAATAGAGCCTTAGTATCTGCAATCCAACAGTTTCAAATTTTAGTTCAGTTGCAGTACGGATTCGTACCATACCCACCCGCCCGCACTACTTTGGCGGGCAGTTCGGATGCAGTTTGAATGCAGTCGGTTTGTAGTTGACACGACAGTACGCCATCTGTAATTAGGACTGGCCTCGTGGCTTAGTGGGTAGCAGCTCTGCCTGCGAAGCCGAGGGTCGAGTGTTCGATTCCCACCCAGTGCAAATATTTGTGTGATGAATTCAAATATTTGTAGGTACTGTGTCTAGGTGTTTCTGTGTATAATAAATATCTATTTAGAACTATGTAAGTATTTTAAATATCAGCCATCTGGCCATAGTACAAGCTTTGCTTAGTGTGGGGTCAAACGGTGTTGTGTGTGAATTGTCCACCAATATTAATTTATTTATTTAAAATTGATTTAATTAAACTGCTATCAGAGTGCGCGTTTAGTTTGCAGTTCTACTGCAGTCATGTCAACTGCATTCAAACTGCACCTGAACTGCGATTTGCGGTTGAAATGCGGTTTGTCTATTTAGAGTCTAACCGCCAATACAAAAACGACGAGATGTTATAACTTTGACGTATTTCTCTCTGTTTTTTGTGTGAAAAGAGAAGTAGTAGGGATCGTTCTTAGATATCTCGTTCGTTCGATGAAAATCGGTCCAAGATGGCTAACGCCATAAAATCGCGAATAACAATTTTCCCAACTCCCTCAATATAATTATCAAAAAGGGCTTCACTAGTGATATACTGTAATATTTTTTTATACTGTGCTGAATTTCAAATCCAAGATGGCCTCCACAAGAATGATGAGTGTTTTTTTGTTTATCACAACACCCTCAATGTGGGCATCAAAATTAAAGGACTAAGTGGAATAATATGACACAAATCCGAAACAGTTGAGGGTAACTCAATATTTTTAATTTTGTTTTTTTGACACTGTTATAGAGTTGTTGAACAAAGAACAGAAAACCCGTAGAATGCGATATTATAGGTGAAAGTTGTTTAAGCCATTTTTAACAACTTTCACCTATAATATCGCACCGCGTAAGTGAAGTAATTTTTCAAGTAGTTATTGAATTTTTTGAAGCTTACTTCTAAACTACTTAACTGATTTTAATCAAATTTGCACACCGTGTGCAATTTGATCTAACTGGAAAGATAGGATAGTTTTATTTCGGTTAATACCTAAATAGTCTTTATACGAAAATATCCGAGCGAAGCCGGGACGGGGCGCTAGTATTTTTATATTAACATATTTTAAACTATAATCCGTTAGAACTTTCATTGAAATATGATTTGCTGGGTGTCACAGATATATAAGCATTAGATACAAGCATCGCCGCACGGTTTCTTCCGAGCCGACCCTGTTCCTACAATTTTCCCGCAATAAAATGTAGCCCATGTAGCACGTGCTAGAATATAACTGTGCTTCAAATATCAACCTGATCCGTTCATTGGATCTAACTATCCAATTTATGGCATCCGACTATCCTATTAATCACTATAAATCATTAATAATAAATAAATAATAAATAAATATTGGTGGACAATTTACACACAACACCATCTGACCCCAAACTAAGCAAAGCTTGTGTGATGGCGGCCAGATAGCTGATATAATACTTATATAGTTTTAAATACATACTTATTACACATAGAAACACCCAGACACAGTGCAAACATTCATCACATAAATATTTACACTGGGTGGGAATCGAACCCACGACCCTCGGCTTCGCAGGCATACCTACTACCAACTAAACCACGAGGCCAGTCCTACTAATATTAATGTTTGGATATTTAGATGTTTGACCAACAGACGTCGTAACGTATGAACGGACCGGGCTGAAATTTGGAACACATTTAGATTACAGTCTGGAAAAACATATAGGCTATTTTTTATCCCGGGAAAATAACGGGAACGGGAACTATGGTGGTAAAACCGCGGGCGCTGTTATTTTATGGATTTGCTGACCGTTTAATCTTTAGCGCTTCACTTAACTATTATCCCATAGTATTTTAGATTGATAATTGAAACAATACGTAAAGTTATATAAACATATCTATAAGACAATAGTGAAAAAGTGAAAAACTCAGTGTTGTGCAGTCGTATCATTGTTGGAGCCACCATGGGAAACAGTGAGAGGTAAATAAACTTTATATACACGTTTTTATTTCAGAGCGAATTGGGTTGAGCGAGTTTATGAGTTTAAAACAACCTTTTAAGAGTACCTATAGTATGATAAGACGAACAGCGCTTCTACCGCCTAACTAAATCGGCTATCGCTTTGCTAATGCTGTCTCTATCATTTCAAGCGAAAAGAAAAGAGAGAGAAACATCAAAGCTATGACATTTTTCGTTCGGCGGTATATCCCCGGGACGTCTACTCTATTTCTACGAAAACGTAATTTCGAAAAAAAACTCGCGACTTTCCTACTCTCGTT
This sequence comes from Ectropis crepuscularia, assembly GCA_963693475.1. Lineage (NCBI taxonomy): Eukaryota > Metazoa > Arthropoda > Insecta > Lepidoptera > Geometridae > Ectropis > Ectropis crepuscularia. Next base: position 10,398,230 of record OY856367.1, read on the forward strand.
CTACTTCGTTTCGTCCAATACAACATTGTTTGACGCTTAAATGTTCTAAGCATACTCTAATTAGAGTAGGCTTAGAACATTTAAACGGACAAAACGACGGATCGAAGTAGAATCGGCGTTGGAAAGTCGCGAGTTTATTTCGAAATTACGTTTTCGTAGAAAGAGAGTAGACGTCCAGGTCATGTGCCTGATGGTAAGTAACATGCCTGCCCATTACTGCACAGCGACACACAATTGGAACATGAATACTACAAATTATTACCTAGCACTGCACCGCGTTCGTCACCCACAGATATTAGATGTTTTCTCTATGGCCAGTAATTTCGCTAAAAACATTGCCGATAATACACCACAGTGATGTTTTCACATTACTGCTTGGCGGTAGAATAATTGGCAACGGTGTGGTACTTCCCCAGGCGGACTCTGCAAAGACCACTACAAAAGAAGGTTGTAAGTCTACGGTTGAAGTTGGAAGATCTTAGGACAAGGAATAAAGATAGGAAGTATTAACTTCTTGCATACCTACTTAAGAAGTACCTATACATATTTTGACGTGATAACGTCTTATAATTCAGTGAAGCCGGCTGCACGCCCGCAAAACATGACGTCATGTAACGTTACCGTTACCGTTAGTTCGTCGTCCGTGCCATGCGGACGAAGCTGAGCGCTGAGGGCGCCACCCGCCGAGTCGAGCGGTATCACTACTCGCGCTATCAGCGTACTTGTCACGTAACTATCGTCAGTAAACCGACTTTACAGACAACCATTTTTTTAATAGAATGGAGTGACGAGACGAATATGACGTGTGATAGTAAGGACGCCTGCCCATTACAGTACAGTGTCAGTGAGCTATCGGAACATGAAGAGTCCAACTCATTACTTAGCACTGCACTGCACTGCGCTCGTCCCCTATACCCTGTAATTTCCCTGCAAACATTGCCCTGCAAACCAGAACATAGTGGTATTTTCACATTATTGCTAGGCATTAGAATAACTGGTAAAAATATGGTAAGTACTTCCCCAGGCAAACATTCATTACAAATATTAATTACCGCATTCAGTTGGAAGCGTGCCCAGAAAGTTGACAGTATTACCACACTGAACGGTAATTATACTTTAATATAAAATGTCGAAGTATCAAATTAATAAATTACAATATTTTTTATAATATTTCCAGCCTACCGAAAACTATTTGGCAGAAAAATGGTGTAGTCAAAACATCTTTACCAAATGAAGATAGTTGTTCCAGGTACATACGAGTATATCAGAATTTTAGCATCACCATCATTGTCATCGGTTTTCATCGATTCATAGATAATAGTTAATTGCCATTCTGAGCCGTCTTTAATTATTTAAGCTATGATCGCTCAGTATTGCTTGTTACGGGTCTATTTATATAAATTGCTTATTGTCAAATCTGAGTTGTCAGTAATTATTTAAGCTATATATTATGATTCCGCACTATCACTTGATCTACATCATATTTATCTTCTTATACATATTATATACAATTCTCGTGTCACAGTGTTAGTTGCCTTATTCCTCCGAAACGGTTTTATACTGATTTTTACCAAATTTTATATGGATATTCAGTAGGTCTGAGAATTGGCTACTATCTATTTTTCATACCCCTAAGTGATAAGGGTTGTTCACTCCTAAAAACTTTTTTTTTAATTTTTAGACAATATTTTTTGTTTTTATTTTTTTTAAATGTGGCATTCAAAAATACATACAGCCCTAAATTTTTACCATTTTATCACCAACCCCTATTTTTTAATAGCCATTTTAGTAATTTAATCATTTTTCATTCCGCTCGATAACTGATAAATTATTTATTGTCATTTTTGTAATTTTTTTTCATTCTATTTCGATTCCAATTTCCCGATTTTTTTTTTATAATTAATAACTTAATATCATCCTGAGTCATCTATAATCATTTAAGTGATGTTCACGCTTGGTCATATGTCAAGGGTTCAAATTATTATATTATCTATTTAATCCGTCAGTTGCGACTCATTTTAAGACAAATTCTATTAAAGGGGCGTCCATAAATTACGTGAGGTCTTTTTTTAAATTTTCTGTCCCTCCCTCCCCCTCTGATGAGATGTCGTGAGATTTTATTCAACCCCCTCCCCCATCCCCCAAACTCACGTGAGATTTTTCAAGATACTGGGTTTCTTACATATGTACGTTAGATTGTTTTATTCTTTGTGTTTTATTTGAATATTCATTTATTTTTTTGTTTCTCAACACACAAAATGGGTTTCAAAGTCTGAACATATGAAACAAATAAAAATACTCAATAATTAGTTTATTTTGATGTTTGATGCCTGAGATATAGGAGATATATCAATTAGTACATTGTCATTTACAGACCCATAAAATATGGTTTCGTTGTTGAGTAGGTAATGATTTTTTTTGTGTGACGTCGCGACGCCGACGGCGTCGATTCAGCCCGAGGGGCGTTCGTATTACGATTACGTTTAAGATTAAATCTTAAGCATCTACAATCTGGATTAAATGGACCAAAATAGTTTTTTTTGTTTCAAGGTCAATAAATTGCGTGATATTTGCCGAGACCCCCCCTCCCTCCAACGTAAGATTAGATGAGATTTTACTCGACCCCCTCCCACCCTTAAACACCTCACGTAATTTATGAACGCCCCCTAATTGATTTCACTAGTTTTTTTTTATACTGCTGCCGCAAAAATGTTTAGATGATAAAGCTTCACTTATGATTTGTTTTGTTACAACTGGCCTCAAAATTCTTGTGGTTAAATTTTTTTTTCACATGATGAGTCATATCCGGCGCTGAGCCCATATGGGCCCCTGCCGCTTGACGGGTAAAGCGGCAAATGAAAATTGACATGGGTAACTCACGAGTGATAATATGGTCTTATGGTCCGTCCAATGCGACTCAAATTTCGAACCGATGCCCTACATAATAATAGCTTATTGTCATCAATTCTGAGTCGCCTACAATAATCATTTACGCTATGATCACACTCTGTCACTTGCCATGTATCCATACATAACAGCTTATTGTCATTCGGTCATCTATTAATCATTCACGTACTGTCTCTTGTTATAGATCTATAGATAATAGTTTATTGTTATTCAAAGTCATCTATAGATAATCATTTAAGCTATGGTCGCGCGCTGTCACTGATCATAGTTTTTTTTTTATAGCATAGAGTGACGAGACGAGCAGGACATGTGCCTGATGGTAAGCAACATGCCTGCCACATAACAGCACAGTGGCACGCAGCTATTGGAATATGAAGAGTCCAAATCATTACCTAGCACTGCATTGCGCTCGTCACCCAGAGATCTAAATTGTTATATCTCTCAGCCCTGTAATTTCTCTGGAAACATTGCCCTTCAAACCGGAACACAGTAATGTTTGCACATTACTGCTTGGCGGTAGAATAAATGGCAAAGGTGTGGTACTTCCCCAGGCGGACTCTGCTAAGAGTCCTACCACTACAAAATAATCACTTAAATAATCATTTAGGCTATAGTCCCGCGCTGTCACTTATCATAGATCTATGGATAATAGTTTATTGTCATTTTGGGTCACCTATAATAATAATAATAATCATTTAAGCTATAGCCGTACTCTATCAAATGCCATGTATATTAGCTTGTTGTCATTCTAAATCATATATTTTAGCCCAGCGCAATTACGGAAATAAATAAAAATTAAATTATGTAGTTTGGGGACCATAAAGGATCGATAAGGGGGTGCATTCTGAGCATATATTTCAATTTGAGGGATTCTGGCATGGTCAGCTCAAGGTCATTTCGATGAAAACGCGTTTAATTCGATATCTCGAGAACTGTTAGTGGTAGTGTTAGTTAACCGTAGAGTCCGGCAAAATTCTCTTAGCCGTACTGATAATCAGACCATCCGCATCCTCTACGGCTCGCTCCACCTCTATGTCTGATTGAGTCTATCTGAGTGTATTTCTGGCATATGTCGAAGTAGGTAACGTTGTTGTCCCACATAACCCTGTGTAGAAGAAACCCACCGACACAATCCAACAATGAAAATATGAATCAATGAATGGTTCAGCCCTAAGACCGGAGGTGTCGCGGATTTTTTGCAGTGTCGTGGAGGTGTCGCAGTGGCGCGGATTTCGCTCGGTAAAGTAACATAACTCTGAAGGTATTGTCATTACTGAAAAAAGTTCAAGGAAAAAGTTGTTCATTATTCAAAGATCTACACTTTTGATTATTAGTAAAGTTTCATAAAATTTAACGGTTGGGGAGAAAATGGCGAAAGGGAGGAAAAAAAGTAAAATTTTTGTCTTTCGGAAGCAATAACTTGAAAATATTGATGAAAAAAAGAAAAGTGGTTACTACAAAAGTTAGTAAATTTAATTAAAAAGAGAAAATGTCTCCACAATTTTTTGCTTAACACTAACAGTTCTCGAGATATCAAATTAAACGCGTTTTCATCGAAATTACCTTGAGCTGACCATGCCAGAATCCCGCAAATTGGAATACATGAATACATGCTCAGAATGCACCCCTCTATCGGTCCTTTATAGTCCCCAAACTACATAATTTAATGTTTTTTTCCATTTTTTTTGCGTAATTGCATTGGACTGTTTAGGCTACGTCCTGATTTGTTCTGTTTTTATTTATATTTCAAAAACCGCCACTCCAATTTCGATGTAAAAATTCTGGGACCACATCTGAAATTTTTTTTTTGATTCGAAATTAGAGCAGAGCTATCGCGTAACTTACAAAAAATACATGATCGGTTAAAATGTACTGTAACGACCACACTTAGTGGGAAAAGGGCAAGAAGATGCGTATGATATCCAAAATTAATACAAATAATATATTTTCTGTTATTTTTTTAAACTATAATCTAAGTGTCCTCTCAAAGGTGCGAAGGTATTTCAAGTCTGGACAGTTGCTTACATTATATCAAGCACAAATTCGCTCCTTTATGGAGTACTGTTCGCACCTTTGGGATGGATCGGCTAAGTATCAGCTGAAGGCTCTTGAATCGATCGAGAGACGTGCCAAAAGGCTCATAGGCAACGACACTCTTGTACGATAAAGACTGCAGTCTTGAACATCGGCGAAAATTTGCTAGCCTATCGGTTTTTTGTCGGATACACTTCGGAGAATGTGCGACTGATTTACATGATCTATTTATATTTTTTATATACAAGTAATTAATGCCTAAACAAAGGCTTTACCTGAGAACCTTTCATTCTACTTTTGGAAGGATAATTTATGCGCATATTTTTAACCAAATTCATACAAGACAAGATTATCAGTTCGGCCGGTATTTTTTTAACCGTCTTTAAAAAAAGGAGGTTTCTTAATTCAATCGTTTACGTGTCTTTTTATGTGTGTTCTTGCTTTAAATTTTCCCCATTCGTGTTTTAATGAGAATCCTTCTAATATTGTAAATGTCAATGTTTGGATGTTTGTTGCTCAATCACACCGTAACGCATAAACGGATCGGGCTAAAATTTGGAACACAGTTAGATTATAGTCTGGAAGAACACATAGGCTACTTTTTATCCCGGGAAAATAACTGGAACTCCGCGGGTAAAATCGCGGGGCGCTGCTAGTACATTATATATTTTTCACAAAAATTGGTTTACACTTGACCACCACCTCGATTTAAACCACGATGCTTTTTTTTTTTTTTTTTTTTTTATAGCAGAGATTGACGAGACGAGCAGGTCATGTGCCTGATGGTAAGCAACATGCCTGCCACATAACAGCACAGTAACACGCAGCTATTGGAACATGATAGTCCAAATCATAACCTAGCACTGCACTGCGCTCGTCACCCAGAGATCTAAGATATTATGTCTCTAAGCCCTGTAATTTCTCTGGAATCATTGCCCTTCAAACCGGAACACAGTACTGTTTGCACATTACTGCTTGGCGGTAGAATATTTGGCAAAGGTGTGGTACTTCCCCAGGCGGACTCTGCTAAGAGTCCTACCACTACACAATTAAAAGAAACCGATTCACTCTCAATTTGAGGACAAAGAAATTGTATCCATCGGGAAAAACCCACTCAGGCAACGCATTCCCTAGTCTAGACGTTTTTATTAAGAAATGGAGTAAAATATCTTCCAAAAGTTGTATCATTATATATGAAGTAAAATCGGATTCAAGGCTTGAGGTTATTGACCTTGCCAGATACCTATTCTGAAAAAGGTTCCTTGATATGGTAATACATGAATGTTCGGTTTTGAGTGCCTATTTGTGGTCTTAAAGTCGTAAGAATTGTGTGTATAAAAATAAGTACCTGGGTGACCAAGCTTTGCTCGGTTTAAATACTTAGATACCTACAGATTTGCCGGTTATTCTACCGCCGAGCAGTAATGTGCAAACATTACTGTGTTCCGGGTTGAAGGGCAATGTTTCCAGAGAAATTACAGGGCTTAGAGATATATCAACTTAGATCTCTGGGTGACGAGCGCAGTGCAGTGCTAGGTAATGATTTGGACTCTTCATGTTCCAATAGCTGCGTGTCACTGTGCTGTTATGTGGCAGGCATTTTGTTTACCATCAGGCACATTTCCTGCTCGTCTCGTCACTCTTTATTTAAAAAAAATATATAAAAGGCTCAAAGTAATAGATTTTCTTAAAAAAATAAACTTGAAAAAAGAGAAGCCGTCTGGATTCTAATCTGGAGCTACTAATTCGTGACCGCCATGACCGCCCGACTTGCCGTCTGAGCTATTATACTACTGTCACGCCACGTGGCGAAATTTACCTTCGCATTCTAATGTCTAATGTGACGTTTTTGTGTGTCTAAAACACTCATAATGTGCTTTTTTTTAATTAAACCTAGTTAGATCGATTTATCGTCTCCGAAACCCCCTGCATTCAACAATTTCATCAAAATCGTTTGAGCCGTTTTCGAGATTCAAATTCTATATAGTCATCTTTATGCTATATACGGTTAAGCTAGTAAAAAATATGTGAATTATATATATATTATATAATTATGTAATTCATATACATATAATACAATATATATATAGGTATATACACTCGTTTAAAGGTATAAGATAAGATTTATAGCAGCGTACCTATAGTAGCCTACTCATAATCATTTGGAATCACATTTTTTATTATTTGACTGTATAAAATTTAATCTTAAATTGAAGTCAGATGCTTAATATAATGATTATATATTTTTATAAAAAAAATCAGAACAACTTAGGTCAAAGAGACTACCGCACAATGCACAATGACCCCTGCCCAAACGTACCCAGTTTTTTCTGTCGACATTTGACACACTTTGAAACAATAAAGATATCGATTACTATCTTTTACCCGCGACTTCCTCCGCGCTAAATAAATATTAAGGTAGGCAGTACATACTTGTACATCCATACAAATTTACTTTTGCTAAAAACAGCTTATATATTAAAACATTTTCATACAATTTCATCAAAATCAGTTCAGTGGTTTAGGCCCCTATTTCAACCCCATACAGTTCGAAACTACAAAACTGCCAGAATAAATATTTTCATTTGCACGAAGCAAATTAAGTGTCAAGTTACAATAAAGATTCATGGTTTTATCTTCAACAATGACGAACTTCCACATAAAACTTGCATCCCCCCATTTGAACCCCTTCAACCCTTTTTCCGTAATAAAAGTGGCCTATGTCCTTTCTTGGGATTTAGGCTATCTATGTACCAAGTTTCATTAAAATTGGTCCAGTGAATTTCATGCTTATAACCTTGAAAATGACGGAATTTTCATACGGCCTTCCATCCCTTGTTTCACCCTCTTAGGGGTTGCATTTTGCAAAACCGCGTCTTAGCGAGCGCCTACGTGCTAAAAGGCACCTCCATGCAAAATTTCAGACTCCTAGCATTAAATTTGTAGTTTCTGATATTTCGTGACGAGTGACTTTTTTAAATGACTAGCTGAACGCGCGCGCTTTGCTACGCCATCTATCGAAAATTGGTCGTACCAATTCAAATTTTGTTCAAATTCGGTTACTTTAGGTTCTAATGACGCAACCTTTAACACATGATAAACAATGCTGTCACGCAACGAAAGCTCTCTAAATGCAATATTTTTTCCCCGTTTTTGTTACATTTTTCATTCATGCTCGGCTCCTGTTGATAGTAGCGTAATGTTAAATACCCTATAGCCTTTCTCGATAAATGGACTATCCTACAAAGAAATAATCTTTCATTTCGGACCATTAGTTCCAGAGATCCTTGCGTTCAAACAAACAAACAAACAAACATACAAACAAACAAACAAACTCTTCAGCTTTATAATATTAGTATAGAATAGTATAGATATAACTTAAAACCACTAGAACAGTCAGAAGCGCATTAAGAAAAATGATAGTATTACCACGCTGAATGGCAATTACAGTTTGATGTTAGGTATATAGAAAAATAAAAGTTTAATATATTATTGCGTTAGTAACCGACTTCCAAAAATGAGAAGCTTCACAATTCGGTCGCATTACCTACATTTTTTGTATATCGCATTATCTTTTTTTTTTACTTTTATAGGCTTAGGTACACTTGACCGCCATCTCGCCTGATGTTAAGCGACGATGCGGTCTACGATGGAGCGTGTTTACTTAGAAGAAACCGATTCAATCTCGATTTGAAGGCACAAAGATTGTAACCAACAGGGAAAACCCACTCAGGCAACGCATTCCAAATCCTAGACGTTCACACAAAAGTAGAGTCAAATCTCTTCGTCCGTGTCTTTGGAACATCAACCATGAAACGATGTCGCTTTTTCGAGCTACGAGCATTCCGATAGAAAAATTGGCAAAGTGGTATTAGGTCATGTAAATCAGTCGCACACTCTCCGAAGTGTATCCGATAGAAAACCGAGAGGCTTGCATATTTTCGGCGATGTTCAAGACTTTGAAGTCTACATACATACGTACTTCTACACATATATACATAGTATGTTACGAGATAGCTCCGCCAATCGTGAATTAACTAATCATAATCATAATATATTTATTTGCGAAAATGGGTACAGAAGGATCTTAAAATAAAAGGGTATACAGAGCTCCATAGTCAACCTTTCGGTATGCAAATTTGAAAATGTGTTTGTGGAACAACATTATTCCAATTTGAAGGTATATGATTTAATGATTACTTTTTCGTTCGATCCATCTTACTTGGAGGTAGTCCCATATACATTCTATCTAAATCGGTTAAGTTGATTTCGTATTTACATATATCTAAAATTTGCACAAGATTGATGATATCAGTGCATTTAGTTGCTTTCCAAATTTATGAAAAACTAGCAGCGCCCCGCGGTGTTACCCGCGAAGTTCCCGTTCCCGTTGGTCCCGTTGTTTATCCGGGATAAAAATGTAGCCTATGTGTTCTTCCAGACTATAATCTATCTGTGTTCCAAATTTCAGCCCGATCCGTTCATACGTTAGGACGTGATTGAGCAACAAACATCCAAACATCCAAATCTCCAAACATCCATACATTGACATTTATAATATTATACTAGCAGCGCCCCGCGGTGTTACCCGCAAAGTTCCCGTTCCCGTTGTTTTTTGCTGGATAAAAAGTTGCCTATGTCGACGGTAAAAACCAAACCTGCTGTAAACCGCACCTATGGCAAAATTTTTTTTTTGCAGATTTAGAATCAGAAAAAAATACTGCGTCGAATGGTCCCACTCCCGTGTCTCTACGACCTCTAGAAATTTTTGTACAGCATTGAAATTTTTTCAAATTTTCAAAAAAGACAACATTTTACTTGCTGTAAACAACACAAAAACGGCCTTTTTCTTTCATTTGCCATTTACAACAATTTCCCTTTTGCAAATAATGTGTGCATTGTAATAACAGCGTCATGAAATGTTGAGGACTGTGGGTTACAGCCTTTGATGAAACTAAGTAAACGGTTACAGCAAAATTACTTATAACAATTAAGTAACGCATGGTATTTACTACATCTATTATATAATCAAACGCGGATAATTTTAATTTACTACATTTTCAATAAATGTGATATTATAGACAATGACTAGTTACGCCAACTTAAGCTCACTAACATTTATTGACTTTGTTATTTAAGCTATTTTCAACACGGTAGCCATCTGCAGATTTTGGTAATTTACCGCCATTGTAAAATACGTTCGCGCCGGTTGCACCGCGGATCACCACGTCGCACATAGGAGTATTTACATGATCTAGCCGGCCAAAATTACATTTCTCAGAATTACGCTCAGGTAAAAAAAAATGCATTCATAGAAGAGCCAGGTAGTTGGGCGACCCAACCCTATTGTTGTTTTTTTACCCACCCCAAATTTAACAAGATATAGTCAGTTGAAACTGAGACATTGCTCGAAGCGGTTGTTTATTTTCAATATTCGTGCTTTAAAACTCAATTTTAACTATTTTTTATTTTATGTTGTGTTGTGAATAATCCAAAATTGGCTATGGATTCTGAAACTGCTGGTAAGTGACTTATTTTACATATTTAAAATATTTAATTTTGTGACGGGATTATATTATTTTTCGTCATTTGAAAAAATACCGGTTTAATTCCCTAATTTTTTCAAGAAAATTTAGTTTTACGAGGCTTTTTGTTTTAGTGCCCGGCATTACCCGGCTATAATTTTTATATATTCGTAATATATAGACTTTCTACTTTTAAAAAAGGAAAAAATTGGTTCCTACTAATTCCTACTCCGTCATCTGGAGCGATTTTAGATATCGTACTTAAAAATGTAAAAAAAAAATGAAATTTTGATTTAATTTAGTTTTTATTATTTCAGGACCATCTGGAAGTACTTTAATGACTCGCAAGGAGATATTTGGTCTAATGAGATCACAAAATGATCTCAATTTTAACGACCAATTAGAATATGTTGAAAATTATTTGATTTCACATAAGTCGTAATTTTGCACGCATGAAATCAGAAATGAAGCATCGATGGGTAGCAGCAAAATATAGAAGTGATCTATTTGAAAATTATACACTTGTATTTAAGGTTTTATGAGATACTGAACCATTTCTAATTGATTAAGAGCGATAAATAATTTTGGCCAGCTAGATGTCTCAAATACCCCTCTGTGCGTCGTTCAGTTATGTACGTTAATACTGTATGGCACTTGGGAAGGCGTGACGAGTGTGCTGTTCTTGTGCTTTACTGCCGAACTAGATTCAATTTATAAACGTAAGTGATTTGACGATGAATATGAATGTCTCCTCAATGTTTTTTACTTTTACCTTAAATCGTTTCAACTTATTTAGATATATAATTTGGAATCGAAAAGTAAAAAAAATATGAATGTGAAAAGTAACTTAATTTATCTATTACCTCTTCATGCCTAAATTACTGAACTTCTGAAACATGGGATACTTTTTTATCCTGGAAAAAGTTAAATTTACCGCGATTTTTGTACTGGTAGTATCTCGCCTCGTCTCGTGGCTTAGTTGGTAGTAAGTTGTCTGCCTGCGAGCCGAGGATCGTGGGTTCGATTCCCACCCAGGACAAATATTTGTATCATGAATACAGATACGTATTTGTTTTGTGTCAGGATATTTCTTTTTAGAATGATTATGTATTTTTAACTTTACAAGGGTGCTGCTAATCAGTATGCATCCATTTAAGACCATATTCTGTGTATTTAAACAAACAATATTTGTTTTACAACTTTTGTTAAAACTCAATACCCACATCATCATCATCAGCGCATTCTAGTCTACTGCTAGACATAGGCATCTCCCATGGTACGCCACTCAGTCCTGTTGTCGGCTTTTCTTCTCCAACCACTGCCTGCAGTCTTACGTATATCGTCACTCCATCGGGTTTCAGGATCTTCTACACTACGTTTACCTAATCACGGTTTCCGCTTTAGAACTTTTTCTACCCCAACGGTCTTCGGTCCTTCTATAAATATAACTAGCCCACTGTCTCTTCAGTTTGCTAGGACGGTGAGCTTTGTCAATAACGGATGACGGATGACTTCAATTTGAATATGATCCCTCAGAGAGATACCGAGCACAGCTCGTTCCATAGCATACTGTGCGACCTTAAACTTGTGGACGGTCTTAAGTGTCAGTTTCCACGTTCCACATGGGTGATGAGAAGATAAAGTTTCCCAAACAATGCACAGCCTAGCTGAATCTTCTTCATGGACTCACATTTGAAATTATTTTCCCAAGTTAAAGCGTTCCCTGGCTATGGCAACCAGTCCCATAGTTAGGAGCTCGTTCTCCGTAATATTGGTTCTACCTGATCTAATATTTGGACACCGATGCGTTGGGAAAATTCAGCTAAGCTATTCAGCATCTCTTGTATTTCCAGGGTTTCGGCCATTATAACAATGTCGTTTGCGAATCGTAGCTGAGAGGTGTAGTCACCGTTTATATTGATGCCACGCCCAGTCCAATCCAGTGTCCTAGCTATATCCTGCAATGCGTTTGAGAACAATTTCGGGGAGATTACGTTCCCTTGTCTCACTTCTCGTCGCAGGTGGATCATTCATCTGCGAGTTTTGAACTTGAATGGTCATAGTAGCGGGGTCAAACATATCATCACCTCAATATAGCGCCAGTTAATTTGATATCGCTGTAAGAATTTCAGGACAGACCGAGTCGAATCCCTTCTCATAGTCCACAAACGCCAAACAAAGGGGCTGATTTTACTCATTGTTCTTCTGTATGATTTGCCGCACGATGTCAATGTGGTCTATGGTGCTATACCCGCTGTGAAATCCAGCCTATTCAAGTGGTTGTTGAGTCTTCGAATAAGGCAACTCGTGATAATCTTAGAAGGGATATTGGTCCATAGTTCTTCACAAAGGTTTTGACGGCATTTTTTAAGAAGACTGAGGTATTCAGTGTACTTAACATGGCCTTAAAAGGATGCAAGCTGATTACCAATAACCATGTTTAGCTATGATATCAGCTATTTGGCTGCTGTAATACAATGTTTACTAAATTTGGGGTCAGATGGTGTTGTGTTTTAAGTGTCTGCCCATATTTATTTACTCTACTTCTCCAATGGAAAAGTTTTTTCCACAACTTTCGCCACAACAAAGCACATTTTCGCCAATTGGTCTATTGGCAAGTAGTTTCGGGAAGGACAATATTTCTGCCAAAATTATAGGATATTTAGATAAACCATCTATTAGGACGGAACAATTTCTGCAGGACGCAGCCGACCGCAGCACAAATTCTAGGTAATGATTTCGATTTTTAATGTTCCAATAGCCGCGTGATAATGTGATGAGCAGGTGTATTGCCTAACATCATCATCATGATTCAGCATCACGGTCGATCCGAAGTCCTTAAGCAGAAGATAAGTTACCCAAAGTTCTCAATTTCCGAGTTTGTTTGGCAAACTTGGACGAGTCTTCTCGTCACCCATCCCACAAAGTCTCAAAACAAAAGTGTACAACCAGTGCGTCCTACCCGTTATGACCTACGGTGCTGAAACGTGGACACTGACAGTCAAAATGATCCGAAAGCTCAAAGTCGCTCAGTGAGCTATGGAACGGGCTATGCTTGGAGTTATTGTTGGTTGGTTGGTTATTGTTCCTAAACGTATTAAAATAATGTCAAATTTATATCATCCCATACTTACATCGTTTTTATTCTACTGACCTCTCATAATTTCTTACAGTAACGACAATTAAGTGTACCGAGGCATTAATACTAATGTTATTTACGTCTTAATTTTCAAAAATCTAAATAAGTGGCATACGTTATTAAAACAATATTGCTTTTAAGTTAAATGTTTCTTTTGGAGCAGTCCATACATTTTTCCTCTTCATTTACAGCATTTTTGCGTAACAGAAAAAAAAGTGACATTGCTGTAACCCACAAAAACATAGACCTAAACAAACTTCTGGTTAGTTTTAGTTATTTTATTTAATAAACAATTAAATAATGCATTTCGTTTCTAAAAATTACACTTATAGGAGTAATACTTTTTGAGTTATGAATTTTTTTGTAAAATCTCAAAAGTTTTTTGGCTCTGGTGAACATTTTGCATTTTGTGGGTTACAGCAGGTTTGGTTTTTACCGTCGATGTGTTCATCCAGACTATAATCTATCTGTGTTCCAAATTTCAGCCCGATCCGTTCATACGTTAGGACGTGATTGAGCAACAAACATCCAAACATCCAAATATCCAAACATCCATACATTGACATTTATAATATTATACTAGCAGCGCCCCGCGGTGTTACCCGCAAAGTTCCCGCTCCCGTTGTTCCCGTTGTTTTTCCGGGATAAAAATGTAGCATAGGTGTTCTTCCAGACTATAATCTATCTGTGTTCCAAATTTCAGCCCGATATAATTTCTGAACTGAACAAACGAGAAAACAAATCCCACTTGTCCAGTCAACTGAACAAACGAGAAAACAAATCCCACTTGTCCAGTCAACTGAACAAACGAGAAAACAAATCCCACTTGTCCAGTCAACTGAACTGAACAACTGAACTAGTGGGAATAGAGGATCCGTTCATACGTTAGGACGTGATTGAGCAACAAACATCCAAACATCCAAATATCCAAACATCCATACATTGACATTTATAATATTACTAGCGGCCCGTTCCGGCTTCGCTCGGATTTCGTCATATAAGGACTATTAATCGAAAAAAAAACTATCCTATCTCTCAAGTTGGACCAGACTGCTCACGGTGTACCAATTTAATTTAAAATCGGTTAAGTAGTTTAGGAATCAATCGCGGACAAACATCGTGACAGGAGATTTATATATATTAAGATTAGTAGGATTATGATTGTATGAGGATGTATGATGATGTATGATTATGAAATTTCGTAGTGTTGGAATTTCATTTTAAAACGAAATCGGTTTTTGATCATTGGCAAAATTAAATTATTTTGTACATACTTTGCAGTTTACCCAGCTCTATTTGGCAGAGAGAAGTTGAAGTAAACGAAAAGAATTTTTCAAAGGAAGGAAGATTTTGCAGGTATTTAGTTCAAGTATTTTACCTTATCATTACCGTCATCGTTTTTCATCAATCAATAGCTAATAGTTTCCCGTTTACTTATTCTTTTTCTTTTTTGACGTGATAACGTCTTATAATTCGGTGAAGCCGGCTGCACGCCCGCAAAACATGACGTCATGTAACGTTACCGTTACCGTTAGTTCGTCGTCCGTGCCATGCGGACGAAGCTGAGCGCTGAGGGCGCCACCCGCCGAGTCGAGCGGTATCACTACTCGCGCTATCAGCGTACTGATT